>JANAVB010013400.1:3137802-3737802 GCA_029216955.1 Iris pallida
ATATATATATATATATATATATATATATATATATTGAAGCAATGGGTACTTGTGGTGACTCGCCTCCACTGAGGCTCGAACTCCCGACCAACTTGGAACCGCAGCATATCTCTTAACCACTAGGACTAGAGGTCATTTGCTATATATATAATATCTATATATATATATCTATATATTATATATATATATATATATATATATATATATAGGCAGAGAAAGGGAACGAATTTCCATTCGTGCAAACTTCATCAAAGGTGCAACCATTCACTAAAAGTTGCAACCGTCCATCAAGTTACAAATGGTAGGAATCTTCTAATTAACCAAACATTTATTATTCAGCAATTACTAATTTAACCATGATATAAAATATGGACCACATGTTAATGAAATTTTTATGAAGTTAGAGATACCAATTTCTAACGGTCTCCCACTTGGTCCATATAACAATCATATTTATGGTTTCTATAGGAGTCATAAGGCCCGCATAAATGCTGAAATAATAAACTTTAAAAGGTTTGTCTTAATTACTTCAGTTAATTGTATTATTGATAAGAATCATAGCGGTTCCATATTAATTAAAGAACATGGTCACTTCCATGTACCACATACCAATAATCTACTTAACAAGTTTGTACAACGAAGCAATCATAATGTTCCCTTAATGTCTTAATGAAAAGACTATTTCTGTTATCATTTATCCATTCACATAACATGTACATAAACAATGGAAACAGAAAAATTCAGAATTTTCAATAATGAATTCTCAAACATGTCAAAATACAAGCACATAACAATCCATAAATGCTATTGTTTATTCTCGACCCATCTTTTCAGCATGCTGCTTAAATGTCTTGGGTGTTAATCCTTAGTTAGCGGATATGCTATAAACATTATTTTAAGATGTTTAATTGACACTTGCTTATTCCGAATTTTTCCTTCACTGACAGGTGTTTCATCTCCATGTGCTTTATTTCTTTAGAAACCTATCATTCTTTGAAAATAATACCCTTGCGGACTCAAATTATGGTGATTATCAATTTAATATAATATAAATATTGTAGTTCACCACAGTGGACTCAAATTATGGTGATTATCAATTTAATATAATATAATATGTAGTTCAAACCATATACAGATATATTGTTCAATCTTATTTCATTGAGAGAGATTTTAAACGGATCTGAACTTCAACAAATATATTCAGATTGAATTGTAGGAATTGAATCTTAATTCCTTCTAAATTATTCTATACATAGAACTAAAAATATGATCTAACCATGCCTGATACCACATAAACATAAAATTTTAAATTCGAACATGTAAATCTAAAACATGTAAATCGACATAGGATCTTGATCATATAATAGTCACTATAATCATAAATCATACCGGAATCCATCGTTTATTTTGATGTGAAATTCGTTTCTCTCTCTGGCCTATTTATAAGTTGGTTTCTTGAGATGATCCAAATGGAATTTGGGTTCAATATATAGGCAGAGAGGGAACGAATTTTCACATTCGTTCACCTTTCATCAAAGGTGCAACCATTCACTAAAAGTTTGCAACCGTCCATCAAAGTTACAAATGGTAGGAATCTTCTAATTTAACCAAACATTTATATTCAGCAATTACCTAATTTAACCATGATATAAAATATGGACCACATGCTAATGAAATTTTTATGAAGTTAGAGATACACAAATTTCTAACATGCTCAACCCGGGCCTTCCTCCATGTCCACCAGCTCCCCGCCAACCCTCTCCCACTCGAAACACTGACCAGCGACCCCAGCGTCAGCACCACGATCTTCCTGGCCAGCCTTCCCCCGGGCACCTCCTTCTCCCCATACCAAACGGAAACATCCCGTTCGGGGCCTCCCCAGCTTGGAACTCTCTGGCTTGAACCTATCCGACTCTTCCCCAGCTAGGTCCCTATGGATAGCCCAGCATTGACAAACAGCATCGTGCCGCCGGGAACGTAGTAGTCGGCTCGCCCACGGAGCAGTTCTCCGTCGACTCGTGTGGCAGAAGGAGGGGGCCTGCGGATACAACCGCAGCGCATCGCTAAAGATCCACTAGAGCTAGGGGAGATTGGGAACGTCCGTCTCCTCCAACAGTCAGTGCTGCACTGATTTCTTCTTGTGCTTTTTCCCGTACTTTAGGGTTGTTGAGGAGCAGTGACAAAGCCCATTCCGTTATTGCAGAAGTATCTGTTCCTGGAGAAATTATTAGGTGCTCCTGGCTCACCACTGGACGTGCTGAGTGGTGAGCCCGGTCCAATGAACAATTGACACTTGGAATAATCAATTAATCCCATATTTTCCACATCATAACCGGACAATTCATAAGTTAGCTTAATATTAATATTAATTTTGATATTAATATTAATATTAATGTTAATGTTAATCTTAGTATTAATGTTAATATTAATATTAATATTAATGTTAATTTTAATATCAATGTTAATGTTAATCTTAGTATTAATGTAATATTAATGTTAATATTAATATTAATTTTAATGTTAATATTAATATTAATATTAATATTATTGTTAATATTAATTTTACTGTTAATATTAATGTTAATCTTAATATTAATATTAATTTTAATGATAATATTAATATTATTGATTTTGTTAGTATTTTTAACATTAATGTTATTATTAATATTAATATTAATTTCAATGTTAATATTAATTTTAATTTTAATGTTAATGTTAATATTAATATTAATATTATTGTTAATATTAATTTTATTGTTAATATTAATGTTAATGTTAATATTAATTTTAATGTTAATATTAATATTATTGATTTTGTTAGCATTTTTCGTTATCTTTTCATATCCGATTATGATATAAAAAATATGAAATTAATTGATTATTTCAAGTGTCAATTGTTCATTGGATCGGACTCACCACTCAGCACGTCCAGTGATGAGTCGAAAGCACCTAATAATTTTTCCTATTCCTGGCCGATAAGATGGTCTGTGAATCCAATCCAAAACAATTAGACTACTGACGTTATTTGAAGTACAAATATCAGTAACTACTTGTCACATCTACTGTAAGAAATCCCTTCATTGATTTATAAGTAATGAATTATCTTCAATAAAAAGAAAGCAGTAAGGAACAAATAATAGGAAGTCCATATATACGAGATATATAAAATGATCTCCTCATTGATAATATGTAGCAAAATTCTATTTTTATATCAGAAAATTTCAAAAAAAGCATGAGAGTTTAAAGATATTCCAAAAAGAGCATTAAATTTTGAGAAATTGTGAGAAGGGCACTGGACAGGATTTTAAAAGTCCGGCTGTTGTTAATCTCAACTAAGCAATGTCATTAAGCGCCAGAAGCCAAGAAAAAAATAATAATAAAAGGGAGAAGCCGGACTTTAAAAGTCCGGCTGCTGACGTCAGCCGCTGACGCTATCAGCCGGACTTTTGTAGAAATTTTTATTTTTTATGCTACTATTTTGTAGAAATAATTTGTTATAATATAGAAATAAACCTAAAAATGTGGGAAAAAAAATATGTGGAAAAAATATGTAGAAAAATTTGTTATAACATAGTAGAAATATTTGTAGAAATAATGTAGAAATTAATTTCTACAAATATTTGTGGAAATAGTGTAGGCAATATTAATGTAGACAATATTTGTAGAATTTTGCACAAATAATTAGAAATATTGTCGGAAATAGTGTAAAAAAAAAATTGTACAAATAAATAATTTCTACAAATTTTGTACAAATAATTATGATATTATTTTTATTAGAAAAATTTGTAGAAAATAGTGTAAAAAAATATTATAGAAAATAAATTAGAAATATTGTACAAATAATTAGAAATATTAGAAATATAATTACAAATAATTAGAAATATTGTTTGAAAATAATTAGAAATATATTACAAATAACTAGAGCCATTGGAATTAAATTAAAACCGGACTTTTGAAGTCCGGCCCATGACATCAGCAACCAGACTTCAAAAGTCCGGATGCTCTCTAACCCCTTCCCCACCCGCTAATCTCCTCCCCACCCGTTAATCTCCTCTCCTTAAAATGCTGACATCATCAACCGAACTTTAAAAGTCCGGTTGGGACCCCTTTCTGCAATTTTATCAAACTTAGGTTGCGTTTGGTTCATTGTAATGTAATCGTAATGGAATTGGATTTGTAATGTAATTGAGTTTGTAATGTAATAGAATTACAATTACATTACTATGTTTGGTTGAAGTATGTAATCAAACCATGTAATGTAATGTCAATTGCATTCATATGTTTGGTTTACCATGTAATGTAAATAAGTTTCTAATTTAATATTTTTTTAAATACAACATAAAATAAAAAAAGTGGATCAATAAATTTTTTTAAAAATTTAAAAAGAAAAAACTAAAAATAAATAATAAATAAAGGAAAAATGGTTTATTTTCTGCTAAAAAAAAGACGAAAAACAAAAAAAAAACAAAAAATACAAAAAAATGACAAACGAACAAAACAGAAGGAAAAAAACCAAAAATGAAAAAGCGATAATAAAGAAAAACGACAAAAAAAAATCAAAAATGTGAAAAACATAAAAAGTGACCAATAATGATTAAAAAATGACTAAAAACGAAAAAAAAATTGACAAAAAACAAAAATGAAAGGAAAAAAAAGAAGAAAAACGGAAAAAAAATAAAAAAAGGGCAAAAAAATGAACAAAAACGACCAAAAACGAAAAAAAAAGAAAAAATTTTGACAAAAAACGATAAAAAAAGAGCAAAAAAAAAATAAAACGATAAAAAGGAACAGAAATGACAAAAAAAGTCCAAAAAACGACAAAAAAGGGAACAAAAACGAAAAAAAACGACAAAAAAACAAACAGAAAGAAAAAACGAGCATAAACGACAAAAAAAAGTGAAAAGACCCCAAAAAAGGATAAAAAAAGCGGCAAAAAACGTGCAAAATCGACCGAAAACGATAGAAGACGATAAAAACGTGGAAAAATGGTCAAAAACGTACAAGATCGATAAAAATCGATAAATGACATGCAGAAATGGCAAAAAATGTGCAAAATCGACAAAAACGATAAAAAACGTAAAAAATTGACCAAAAACGATAAAAGAAGCGTGCAAAAAGGCAAAAGACGTGCAAATAAAGCAAAACCAATAAAAAGTGCAAAACCGACAAAAAATGTACAAAATCGACAAAAAGATTTAAAAGTGCAAAAGCGACAAAAAATGGCCAAAAATGTGCAAAAACAACAAAAAATCGAAAAAAGGCCCAAAATAAGCAAAAACGACCAAAAATAAACAAAAATGAACAAAATGACAAAAACAAAAAAAACAAAAACGAAAAAAAACGACAAAAAAGGGCAAAAACAACAAAAAAAGGACAAAAATGACGGGAATTTATGAAATGCCCAAAAAACGAAAAAGTTTTATGAAAAACCCACCACGCAATAAAATTTCATCGCGTGCCCAGAATTTGCAAAAAATATATAAAGAGGGTTCCGAATGACCTTTTTGTCCTTCCTTCTAATTTATTGAAAACACCCACGAAACTACTCTTAAAAAAAATATTTCGAAACTTCACCTTCTTCCATACGCTGCTTACTTTCGAATCTAGGTTTTCTCCTTAAAAATCTTTAAAAACTCGTTGGAAAATTTCGGGAAGACCGAGACAAACGGCAAAAGTGCTAAAACGGAGGTCAAAACATCATTTTTTTGCGATTCTAAAATTTCAGAAGGCTGTCTAACAAAAAATGGTTACTTTCAGGCTCCTCGAAGATACGTTCGTTTTGGGACAAACCGGACCTCGTTTCGACCTCCCAGTCAAAAGTTATGGCCCTTCAAAGATTCAACTGACCATAAAATGCAGGAAAATGGTCATTCTCCGTGTTAGAACACGAAAAACGTTAATTTCGCATGAGGGTGGCAATTCTCCGTGTTAGTAACACGGAGAATGTCATTCTTCGTCTTAATTTACACGGAGAATAGTCATTCTCTGTGTTAGTAACACGGAGAATGGAATTCTCTGTTTTAATTTACACGGAGAATGGTCATTCTCCGTCTTAATTTACACGGAGAATGGCCATTCTTTGTGTAATTTAGCACGGAGAATGGTCATTACAGTGTTAAAACGCAGGAGAATGGCCATTCTCCGTATTGGAAACACGGAGAATACCATTCTTCGTGTTAAATAAAACGGAGAATATATGCCATTCTCCGTGTTAAATAAACGGAGAATGGCCATTCTCCGTGTAATTTAGCACGGAGAATGGTCAATCCAGTGTTAAAACGCAGGAGAATAGTCATTCTCCATGTTACAAACACGGAGAATGCCATTCTCCGTGTTAAATAAAACGGAGAATGACATTCTGCGTCTTAATTAAAACGGAGAATGACATTCTCCGTGTTAATTTACACGGAGAATGGTTATTCCCAGTGTTAAAACGTAGGAGAATGGCCATTCTCCGTGTAATTTAGTACGGAGAATGGCATTCTCCGTTTCTAAATTACACGGAGAATGACATTCTCCGTGTTAAATGACACGGAGAATGACATTCTCCGTGTTAAATGACACGGAGAATGGTCATTCAAATGTTAAAACACAGAAGAATGGCCATTCTCCGTGTTAGAAACACGGAGAATGCCATTCAATACGGAGAATGTCATTCTCCTTGTTAAAAATACAGGAGAATGACTATTCTTCGTGCGATATCGACGGAGAACAGTTGACAGAAACCTAATTTTTTATTTTTTTATTTTGTCGAAAGAAATTTGACATGAATAAAGATTCAAGAGTTTTCGTTCTTCTTTCAAAACGATGCTAACTCTTATGGAAAAGAAGAAGAAGATATTCTCTCCATAATTGACCTAATTGTCGAAGAAGAAGAAGAAGAAGAAGAAGAAGAAGAAGATAAGCGATGATCGGAGTTCGACTGAAAAAAAAACATGGTGAATTACGAACGATCTTTGCGATCTCTGCTGAAGATGAGAGCAATGGAATTCAGATCTCTCGTGAAGAAGAAGAAGAGGATCGCAATCCAGATCTGAGTTTGTGCAGAGGGGTAGTTAAGGTATTAATTTTGTAAATACAGAGCATTTAAAGGAAATCTTGGAATACTTAACGTGAAAATATATAATTCTGGACATTTCTTAAAACCCATCATGCGGGTGGATTTTTCATAAAAGTCAACCCCGAAATTGAGTTCCTCAACAATTTTAAAAAAAACAAACAAAAACAACCAAAAACGAACAAAAATGAAAAAAAACGAACAAAAAGGACAAAAACAACAAAAAACGACAAAAAAAACAAACAAAAACAACAAAAAACGAACAAAACGACAAAAAACGAAAAAAAATGTCAAAAAAGGGACAAAAACGACAAAAAAATAAAAACAACCAAAAACGAACAAAAATGACAAAAACGAACAAAAATGACAAAAAACGACCAAAAATGAACAAAAACGACAAAAAACAAACAAAACAACAAAAATGACCAAAAGCGAACAAAAATGACAAAAAACGAATAAAAACGACAAAAAACGAACAAAAACGATCAAAAACGACAAAAAAAAAAACAAAAATAACAAAAAATGACAAAAAACGAACAAAAAGACCAAATTATAGCATACAAACCTTCCGCTTAAGTTGTAATGTAATTACGATTACATAGGTTTTATGATGTAATTGAGTTTAGAAGAAACTGATGTAATGTAATCAAACTTGTAATTGCGATTACATTACATCTAATTTTTTTTGTCCAACCAAACACCCGAGTTAGATTGCAAACCAAACGGGCCCTTAATGTTCTTTTTGGAATACTTTTAAAGTATGATGCTCTTTTTGAAAATTTCTGTTTTTATATCTTGTGATTATTCTAATTTCCTTTGTACATTTTCTATTTAGAGTACTTAGTATTAAATACACGTAATTTGATTTAAAAAAGAGAAGAAGTCTGATTACAAAAGTTCATGGACTCTTTGTTTATGTCCTCCAAATCCTATGGCCTCGTTTGGTTCGCCGAATGGAAGGGAAATGAAACCAATTCTTTGCCATTTTTTGTTCTTTGGAAAATTACAATTGATATTGATTATTCTTTTTGATGTTTGAAAATGTCAAAAAAAAATTGGAAAAAAAAGTGAATACTTCAATGTGGAAAAGTGATTCCATACTTGGATATATGTAATCAGTTTTCTCTCTATTTTTTCCTTCCATTGGAAATCACTTTCCTTTTCTCCTCAATTCCTTTGACACCCAAACATAGAAAAGTAATTACTTTTTTCAACCCCATGATTTTGCGAACCAAACGAGGCCTATGGGTGAAGTTGTTTTACTAAGACCATCTCCAATGGTTTCTAAAATTGAGCTCCTATCCTACTTGACATTGTATTTTAAGGAGATTTCTATCCTAGTTGGAAGAGTTTCTATATAGAAATTGTAGACATGCAAAAAATGCTCTCCAATGGTTCTCCATTTCTATCCTTAGTAAAAGGACCAATTTAATAGTGTGGAGTCCAATAATAATTGTGGAGAGGAGAATTTCTATGAGAATTTCTGTTAGTCCCGGGGCTTGATCAAAGGTGAAAAAACAGATGCAATCGAGATTTGAGATGTCCCACAATATTTTGCAGAGAGCAAACTCAAGATCTACGATGGTACAAAAAATCAAATAGCCAAATTACAATCTGAAGGAGGGAAAAATAGAAGAGAAGATCTCTCGTTCTTCCTTGCAAACGGGTTGCAATTGGGACAGAACGAGTTACAATAAAACTAGAGAGAGATGAGAAGAAGAACAATGCTGGGGTGTCAAAACACCGTTGCTCAAAGCAAGATTCGTCCCACACGATCTGCTTCCAGGAACCAGCAAGTTGAATAACTTGTGGAACGCTCGATGTTACCTCTGTTCTGACTCCTCGGATGGACTTGCAATGGCGGCAGCAGCTCTCTCTCTCTTTCTCCTTTTCTGACTTGTATTTTCGTAGTACCCACAAAGGAGGCCAGAAGAGAGTATATATAGAGAGAGGGTGGAAACCCTAGCCGCCTCTTCAGTTATGGAAAGATTGAATCAAATCACAAAAAGATAGCAACGAATTAATTCTAATCCCACAAAGATAGGAACTGAATTAATTCAAATCCCACAAAGATAGTAACGAAATTAATTCAAATTCCACAAAGATAGGATCTGAATTAATCACATTGATTCACCCTTTCCATAACCGATTTGAAATCTGCACAGTCAGCGTAGCCCTCCATGCGGCAGCAGCAGCAGCAGCCTGGCCGCATGGACCGCTTGGGCCGCATGGACCGCATGTGCCGCATGAGCCGCATGGACCGCATGAGCCGCATGGACCGCATGAGCCGCAAGAGCCGCATGGACCGCATGGACCGCATGGACCGCATGAGCCGCATGGACCGCATGAACCGCATGGACCGCATGAGCCGCATGGACCGCATGGCCGCATGGCCGCATGGCCGCATGAACCGCATGAACCGCATGGCCGCATGAACCGCATGAACCGTATGGCCGCATGAGCCGCATGAGGCCGCATATGAGCCGCATGCCGCATAAGACCGCATGGCCGCATAAAGACCGCATGACGTGCTAAGTACAAAGTGCGCCAACAAAACGCCACATTACGCCTCATGAGCCCATGAGCCCGAGTCCGAGTCCGAGTCGCTAAGCCCCTTTGGGGCTTAGCTCCAAGTGGAATTAATCCAAGAGAATGACAAAAGCATTAATGCTTAATCCTTGGAGCCTTATTCTTACCTCCTAGTAAAATCACCCACATGGTTCCCTCCTTAGGGTCACCACCCCATGTGCATCTCTCAACAACACACCCAAGTATATATGTTGAGATAACTCATGGTACTTTTCCAATGTGGGACTAAAATTTTACAAGGCATGTTGAGAGCAAGCTCTCTCCATGTAAATAAAGCACCAACAATCCCCCACATATCACAACATATATATGTGTCCAGGGTTGAGCGTTCTCCACAGTAACTGTCCATTTTGCATTAGGATAGATGTCGCTGACGACTTGAATCTTCCCGCATGGGTTAAATAACAATGTGATATAAGAATGGACTACGCCTTGAATTCTGCACCACAATTGTAATTCTTTCCACTCATAAAGTGTAGTTACGTGTGCTTCTGGCTGCACATTAAAGGCCCTGTGCCAGCCTGGTTTCAGTGTATAATTTTGGGCGTCTACAAGTTTACCCTCAAGAGACGGCCTGATATCTCTTTTCATACACTATAGGTGAGTTCTTTATTAAAGAGATATGGCATGAAGCCTTGCGCTTCCTTGCGGTGCTACGCCGCTATGACATGGCCTGAAGCCGAGGCATTACCCCTACCTGGGAACCTCATCATAGTGTCATACTACTGTAGCATGAGGTCACAAGCCTCTTTGTAGTGCCAAACTACCCAGCATGAAGACTAAGGCTTCCTTGCGGTGTTACGCCGCAACGACATGGCTTGCAATGCCGAGGCTTTACCCCTACCTGGGTACCTCATCGTGGTGTCGTGCCACTGTAACATGGGGCCATCCTCCCCTTTGTAGTGCTGTCTACAACTCTTTAATTACGTCATACAGCATTAGGCTACCTGCCTATTTGCGGTGCTACGCCGCTATGACTTAGCTTGCAAAGCCGAGGCATTACCCCTACCTGGGAACCTCATGGTGGAGTCATCCCACTGTAGCATGGAGTTTCACTCCTTGTAGTGCTGCTCTACCGTGCTTCCTGTAAAGCACACCAGACATTCACTCTGCCTGAGAACTCATTAAGGCGTTTAAGCCAACCTTCCACAGGATCTATATTTCCGCAGAAAAATACATAGTAGACAACAGTGGTTATGGGTCCGTATCCCTTCCATGTTCCATAGAACAAGTACCCACCGTTACCTGATAGTTTCCCAGTCAGTGATCCTCCTTTGAACCAAAAGTTAGATGCCTAGTAGATTTCTCTTTGAACTAATAGCATAAAACTTTATGGTAGGATTACAAAGACACACTATCAGAATGCCTTCAAGCCCATTTTACAAGCTGTGTCATCGACCAACTGGCGCTTGAGGCCCTTTGTGAACGGATCTGCCAGGTTCTCCTGACTCCGAACATCAACCACTGCAATTACACCTCTTTTGATAAGATCGTGTACTGCCCTGTGCTTCAACCGCACAGTCCTCTTCTTCCCGTTGAAGAGGTCATTTGATGCCACCGCCGCAGTCGCCTGGTTGTCACAGTATATCAGTATCGCCGGTATCTGAGCCCCAACCACTGGAAGATCATACATGAGCTCCCGAAGCCATTCTGCTTCATCTGCTGCAGTTTCAAGTACATAGAATTCAGATTCCATGGAGGAACGAGAGAGTATAGTCTGCTTCTTCGACTTCCACGATATAGCAGCTCCATCCAAGGAAAAGACATATCCACCTGTAGATCTCTCGCTTTCCACCTCTGAACACCAGCTAGCATCACTGAAGCCTTCCACTACTGTCGGATACCCGTTGTAGTGCAGTGCATATGTCTGAGTCTTCTTGAGATATCTCATCACTCGCTTCACAGCTTTCCAGTGCTCAACCCCTGGGTTGCTTGTGAACCGACTCAGCATTCCCACGGAGAAAGCTATATCAGGCCTTGTGGCAGTAGTTGCATACATCAAACTTCCGATAACGCTAGAATACTCCAGCTGCCTGACGCTTTCCCTCGAGTTTGGCTTCAGCTTCTGATCACACCTGTATGGCGTATCGATCCCTGGAAGACCTTATACCCATAGCGTGTGAGCATCTTCTCAATATAGTGAGATTGTGACAGTGCTACTCCAGTGTCTGTCCGGATGATCTTTATGCCCAAGATGACATCTGCATCCCCCAAGTCCTTCATACTGAACTTGGTTGAGAGAAACTTCTTTGTCTCTGTGACACAGCCTATATCCGTACCTAGGATTAGCATGTCGTCCACGTACAGACAAACGATGACTCCTCTTCCATCAGCGAACTTTGTGTAAACACATTTGTCCGTCTCGCTGACTCTGTAGCCGTTTGACCTAATAACTTTGTCAAACTTCTCATGCCACATCTTGGGAGCTTGCTTCAAACCATATAATGATTTCACCAACTTGCAGACTTTGTCTTCAAGACCTTTGACGACAAATCCATCTGGCTGTTGCATGTAAATCTCTTCGGTCAGCTCCCCATTCAGGAATGCTGTCTTTACATCCATCTGATGTACCACCAACTTATGTATAGCTGCTAGAGCGATTAACATCCTGATGGTGGTCATCCGAGCTACTGGAGCGTACGTGTCAAAGTAGTCTATCCCCTGTTTCTGAGAAAATCCCTTGGCGACCAGCCTGGCCTTGAACTTGTCAATAGTTCCATCTGCCTTCATCTTCTTTTTGAAGATCCATTTACATCCAATAGGCTTTTCTCCTTCAGGTAGATCTACCAACACCCAAGTGTTATTGGAGGTGATAGAGTCAAACTCGTCATTCACTGCCTCCTTCCAGAAGATAGCATCTCTGGTCTTCATCGCCTCATCATAGGTAAGCGGATCTGCTTCCACATGATAGGTGACAAAGTCATCTCCGAAATCTTTCGGTCTCCTCGCTCGCTTAGCTGACGGCTCGGCGAGTTCTGGTACAAGAGTTATTTCATCAACAACAGCTTCTTCTTGGACTACTGGCTCGTATGAGATTTCAGTCTCATTAGCACCTACATCATTTTCCGGAATGTCCGAAAGAACAATGTTGTTGTCTTTTGCGAACTTGTCTTCAAAGTATTCAGCATCGCGAGATTCGATAATATGATTTGATTCAATATCAAGAAATCTCCGAGCATCACTCTTCTCGGCATACCCCAAGAAGATAGCCTTCGTAGTCCTTGTCCCCAGCTTCTGAATCTTCAGATCTGGAAGCTTCACATACGCCAGACACCCCCACACTCGAATGACATTCAAGTTGGGTTTGACTTTGAACCAGAGTTCATGAGGAGTTACGTCCGAAGTTGCATATGGAACTCTATTCAGAATAAAAGTGGCCGTTAATGCAGCTTCTCCCCAGTAGCATTTTGGAAGACCTGCAGTGAGCAGCATGGAATTCATCATTTCTGTTAATGTCCGGTTCTTCCTTTCTGCTACTCCGTTGGATTGAGGAGAATATGGAGCAGTAGTCTCGTATATGATTCCATGTTCTTTGCAGAACGATACGAAATCATAAGACCTGTACTCCCCACCTCGATCACTTCTCAGCCTCTTGAGTTGTTGTCCAGTCTGCCGTTCAGCTTCGGCCCTGAACTCTCTGAACTTCTCGAAAGCTTCGTCTTTGGACTTGAGCAAGTAGACGAACGCGTATTTTGAGAAGTCGTCGATGAAGGTTATGAAATACTTCATCCCGGCCTTCGTGGAGAAATGTTTGAAGTCACAGATATCGGAGTGCACCAACTCCAGAAGATCTGTGCTTCGATTGACCCGATGAAAGGGTTTCCTTGTGATCTTCGTCTGAGCACACACTTCACACTTCTCCACCTTACCCCCATATTTGGAGATAAGTCCTAGACTAGATATTTTGTTGATTCTTTTACTATGAACATGTCCTAGTCTATTATGCCACAACTCAAGAGAATAATCAGAAAAAGCAACTGCATTAATGTCATCAAACTGGTTGACAAGCTGAATTTTAAACATTCCTTCGGTTTGATAAGCCTTCCCGAAGTATGTTCCCTTCTTGGACATAACCATCTGACCAGCGTTGATGTCCATCCTCAAGCCTGCGTTGCAGAGCAGGCTCCCAGAGATCAGGTTCTTGGCAATCGCAGGAACATGCTTCACACCTTAAAGCGTCAGAGTGTTCCCAGAAGTGAGTTTCAGCTCCACAATCCCAATCCCCAGTACTTCAACTTGGGCCTGGTTTGCCATGACAACCTTCACAGATATCGGCAGGTACGTGACGAACCATTCCTTGTCAGAACAGACATGGCAAGTTGCACCAGTGTCTATCCACCAGTCAGAGTCAACCCCCACAGTTGTGACCTGTCCGATCATAGCAACAATGTTAAAAACCAATGAAACCTTATTAGGCTCACCTTTCTCTGATTGTTTAGGCTTAGATCTGCATTCACTCTTGTAGTGGCCTTTCTTGCCACAATTGTAACAAGTTACGTGGGACTTAGTCTTCTGTTGCTTGAATGAAGGACCCTTCACTTTCAGATTAGTGAAGTCCTTCTTCTTGGGATGAGAAGCCGCCTGCTTCCCCTTGGGATCCCTCGTCTGCACCAAATTGGCTTTAGCTAACTGTTTGGACAGAGTGTCCACCTTCTGTTGAGAACGCATCTCGTCCTCAACATGGATCTCTTGAAGTAGATCTCCCAAGCTAATGTCTAGCTTCTTTCTGTGCATCCTTGCATAGAAGGTACTCCATCCAGCAGGAAGTTTTGAGACGATCCCTCCGACGACAAACTTGTCAGGAAGGGGCATCTCTTCGTCTTCCAGTTTCTGACGCAGCTTCAGAAATTCTTTCACCTGTGGCAGCATGGACTTTTCGTCATCAAAGAGCAATTTGTGATATTTTTCAATCACAAACATTTTGCTCCTGTTCTTGTCTTCTTCATACAGATTTTCCACAGACTCCCATATGTCTCTGGCAAGTTCCTTCTTCGAGTAGGATTCTGCCAGGGAATCCTCCATAGCATTCAGGATGAGAAGCCTGCAGATGCTATTTTCCCTTCTCCATTTGGCCTGGAGTTTGGTAGCCGCGTTGATTGCGGCAGTAGATCCAGTGTCTGGAACAGAGGGTTCTTCCTCCAATAGAACATGATCCACGTCTGTTAGTTGGAGAGTTAGGTAAACCTTTCTCTTACAGACTTGATAATGCTCTCCATCGAACTTTTCCAACTTGCAGAAGTCCGATTGGAGGAGCGAAGCATTAATGTTTTCCATCTATACGGATCTTGCTTTGAGATTGTTAGTCCCGGGGCTTGATCAAAGGTGAAAAAACAGATACAATCGAGATTTGAGATGTCCCACAATACTTTGCAGAGAGCAAACTCAAGATCTACGATGGTACAAAAAATCAAATAGCCAAATTACAATTTGAAGGAGGGAAAAATAGAAGAGAAGATCTCTCGTTCTTCCTTGCAAACGGGTTACAATTGGGACAGAATGAGTTACAATAAAACTAGAGAGAGATGAGAAGAAGAACAATGCTGGGGTGTCAAAACACCGTTGCTCAAAGCAAGATTCGCCCCACACGATCTGCTTCCAGGAACCAGCAAGTTGAATAACTTGTGGAACGCTCGATGTCACCTCTGTTCTGACTCCTCGGATGGACTTGCAATGGCGGCAACAGCTCTCTCTCTCTTTCTCCTTTTCTGACTTGTATTTTCGTAGTACCCACAAAGGAGGCCAGAAGAGAGTATATATAGAGAGAGGGTGGAAACCCTAGCCGCCTCTTCAGTTATGGAAAGATTGAATCAAATCACAAAAAGATAGCAACGAATTAATTCTAATCCCACCGCAAGAGCCGCATGCCGCATAAAGACCGCATGACTGCTGACGTGCTAAGTGCAAAGTGCGCCAACAAAACGCCACATGAGCCCGAGTCGCTAAGCCCCTTTGGGGCTTAGCTCCAAGTGGAATTAATCCAAGAGAATGACAAAAGCATTAATGCTTAATCCTTGGAGCCTTATTCTTACCTCCTAGTAAAATCACCCACATGGTTCCCTCCTTAGGGTCACCACCCCATGTGCATCTCTCAACAACACACCCAAGTATATATGTTGAGATAACTCATGGTGTTTTTCCAATGTGGGACTAAAATTTTACAAGGCATGTTGAGAGCAAGCTCTCTCCATGTAAATAAAGCACCAACAATTTCTTCATGTAGAAACTCTCTTAGAAAATTTCTATCATATATCATTGTCACCTAAGATAGAAATGGTGATAAAAATTACCATTGGGATAAATTTTTTTAAAAATAAATTTCTCCCATATAAATAGGTAAGAAAGAAACCCCCATTGGAGATGGTCTAACCCTGCCCAGCATTGATTTTCTATGGGAGATGGTGTACTACACTTTATGGGATTAAAATATTCTGAGTTTCTGACTAGGTTTAAAAGAAACCACTTTTTTGCAAGAAAAAAAGAAAGGAAAATACTAAGTTTACAACCAAACATTTATAACTTTCTTATAATCTCTCTTCCACCCCCCTTACACGTGGGTCCTACTGGCTCTCAACGCCCTCTCTCATCCCCTGCTACATGGACTCCAGTCGATCTCACCACTTTGTCTCTTCCTCCAATCGAAGTTCGATACGGAGACGGTTGTAAGCAGATCGTAAGCATTTGGTTGTAGGCATAACAAAGCTAAAAAAAAAAACCTTCACTCTTCTTAGCAATCTGAAGATACCACAAAGCATATCCGGATTCTGGATTGCTGATCCAACGGACGTATGTTCGACAACGATACGTATAAATTAAGTCTAAAAGTATTTTTCGTGACAAAACAAATATTTTTTGTGACAAAATGAATATTTTTTGTGACAAAAAGTGGAATGTAAGTTAAAAAAAAAAAAAAAAAAAAAATGTAAGTACAAATTTATATTAACAAGTGGGATGAAAGTCAAAAAAATTCCATTCTAATATCTACAAATAAGCAGCACATATTAATTTAGTTTTCTTAAGCCCCAGTGTCCGGCTCAGATTCCATGGACATGCTGTAGCTTTTGACACATGCAACCTCATGGAAGCCGGTTGACATAGCCGGCCAGCTTATGATAAATTAACCAAGACAAACTGAAATTTAAACAGTTTCTTTATTCAAAGTATTTGACTCCTAGTTTGGTTTTTCTTTTTCTTTTTTTTGTGTGTGTGTTCCTTTTATTGTAAGATGTTATGTATGATTTTCACTGTCATCTTAAGTGTATAAATTTAGTTAGTTACTAGTTCGTGCATTCTCATGTTCGGTATGCCAAACAACAGAAAACAAGGGTTCCATCTCAAGATAACTACTTTGTTTGTCTATTTCGGTCTTGTTGGTTCTTCGGAATTGCAAAAAAAAAAAAAAAAACTTATTTTTCTTTAAAAAATTATAATTTCTATTAATTTTTTTGGTATTTGAAAATGTTCAAAAAATTAAAATAAATAAATAATTGGAAATGAGAAAGTGAATCCAACTATTTTTTTTTTCTATCTACTTCTTTTTTGAAAATTAATTTTTTTATTTGTTCATTTTCTTTGACATCCAAGTACAAAAAAATAACCGTTTTTCTCTCCCAAGGTCCTTGTGCAAACATAATCGTGACCTTCCTCTATAATTTTTTTGCAACACAACGTAGTATGCAACTTGTTTGTCACACTAACCAATTGCGAAGTACAGCTAATGAAAGATCCTACTGATAGCTAGTATCTTACTTCTTCTTTTTATCATTTGTACTAATTTTGAGGTTACTCAATGGTATGACAAAAGATGTATGAAGTCTCATATCCTGCTAATGGTATAGAAATCAGTGTTCATTAGCTTACGTGAACTGATTTCGAAATCTAAATTCTAACGTTAGACAATTTCGAAATTCAGATTCTAATATCCACTGTTATGTGAGATCCTAATACTAAATGTCTCAAATAAAATCATTCGGACAATAAAACAAAACAACATCATCAAAATAAATTTAACCATGCATGAAGATTAAAAAAAAAAAAAAATCAAAGGTAGAATTGGATAGAATTTGTTGAAATTTGAGAGTAGAAATTGCTTACCGACATGAGCCCTCTAATGTTCTCGTCCGTGTAGTACTCAGGATCCTCCTCCTGCAGTGAGAACATTGTTAGAAATCGATTGAACTTCACTGACCAGTTCTGAGAAGTCGAATGTGTTGTCGAGGCTTGAATCGTGCATTTAGTAGCACTTTCCTTAAAGTGTTTCGGGCACTCCGGTAACGTCTTGGAGTCAGCACGCCAGAACACCCAGGATAAGACAGCCTTTCTGTCGGAGGTTCACTAGACGCTGTGAGACACCGGCGTAGGGAAGAACACCTTTCTGGAAACTTTGGAAGAGAAAAGAAAGAGGAATGAATGCTCAAATTCTGTGCGTTTTGGACTCAAAAGTCTGTAGTATTTATAGATGAATTAGTGTTGTTTCGTGAAGTCGCGACCCTTCCGAAACAACATTCATAACGGCCCGATGCCACGTTGCCTAAGTGCACAAGTGCGTCTACAATGCGCCACTATCGCCTCTACGTCCGAGCCCGTGCCCGTGCCCGAGCCGGAGCCGGAGCCGGAGCCGAAGCCGGAGCCGGAGCCGGAGCCGGAGCCGGTGTTGCCGGTGGCAACACCGGCTACATTTTCATGAAGAGGTTAAAACAACAATTGTCACCTACTAACAACCCTTTGGTTGTTTCACACTCCTCATAAGTGCACATTCCTATTTAAGCACTCTCAAAGCCTCTCTCTTTTTCCGATGTGGGACTAAAGTCCCTTTTCTTCCTTTTCATCTTTTAGGAACAACTAAAGGAATTAATTAATTCCAACAATCCCCCACTTGTTTCATAAATGATGGAAAAGAATTTCCAGAATACATCACTTAAAGAATGTTAATACAGTTAGGTATCTTTCGATTTGAACCTAACCTTAGTAGATGCAACACAAGATTTTATCGAAATCTCTGGTAGCTGGGCTTTGAACCAGTTATTCCTTGTGATAAAATCGGTGTTACTTTACACACATTCTTTTGTAGTTCTTCGCCTATATCTCTTGCTTAGCACTATTAATGGCTATGTGCTGATCCTGTCTCGTAAATTTTTATAAGATAAACTCCAGATCTTACTGAGACGGCACCATCTCTAAATTCACATAGGTGAAGTTCTTTCAGTATCTCTGTTGCTTTACAGATACATGTCAACATTACTGAACTTCATTAAGAGTTTTATAAACTCAACTCTCAAATTGCAACAGTCGACATTATCATGTCGTATACATCCAAATCAACAGTTTGTTGTTACCCATTGAATCTAAGGTTAAGGTTTTCTTAACATTAGATTGGGTTGCCACTGTTGTTGGAACTCTTACTCAAGGAGTTTCAATCCCATACCTCTCGAGGTAGACTTTACCAAATCCTTAGCTAGTGGTTTAGTAAAGGGATCAGCTAAGTTATAGCTGGTACGCACATACGTAAGAGAGATGATTCCATCTTTGATCAATTTTCTTACGTAATTATGTCTTAGACTTATATGTCTAGACTTCCCATTATACACTTCGTTGTAGGCTCTTGCTAGAGTAGCTTGACTATCACAATGTATTGACACTTTTGATACATTGTCCTTAGCCAGCGGAACTTCTAATAGAAGATCCCTCAACCATTCAGCTTCTTGTCCTGCAGAAGCTAGAGCCATAAACTCTGACTCCATGGTTGAATGGGTAATGCACGTTTGTTTCTTGCTCTTCCAAGAAACTGCCCCTCCGGCAAGCATAAATACCCATCCTGTCGTAGATTTTTTTATCCCCGACACTTGATATCCAACTAGCGTCGGTATATCCTTCTAATACGGCAGGAAATCTACCATATTGTAATCCAAGATTCTTGGTTTTCAAAAGATAACCAAAAATTCTTCCGATAGCCCTCCAATGCTCATTATTAGGGTTGCTAGTAAATCTACTTATTTTACTAACTGCAAATGCTATATCAGGTCTTGTGCATTGCATTAAATACATAAGACATCCAATAGCACTTGCATATTCTAATTGAGCGATGGCTTTTCCAGAATTCTTTTCTAGTTTAACACTTGGATCAAATGGGGTGTTCACTTCTTTGAACTTTAGGTGTTTGAACTTGTCTAGCACTTTCTCAACATAGTGCGACTGCGTAAGTTCAAAACCCCCACTGTTTTGTATTACCTTGATCCCCAAAATAGTGTCAACTATTCCAAGATCTTTCATCTTGAATGTGGAAGTTAGAAACCTCTTCGTTTTTGTAATTCCACTCATCTCGTTGCTAATGATCAACATATCATCAACGTAGAGACAAAGAAATATCACAATATTTCTATATACTTTAGTGTATAAACACTTATCACAAACATTGTGAATAAAGCCATTAGAAATTATGGCTGAGTCAAACTTCTGATGCCACTGCTTTGGTGCTTGTTTTAATCCGTACAAGGATTTAACAAGTTTGCATACCTTTTGTTCATTTCCCGGGAGCACGAACCCTTCCGGTTGCTCCATGTAAATCTCCTTATCGAGATCTCCATTTAAGAATGCCGTTTTGACATCCATCTGATGAACATTAAGATGATGCAATGAAGCTAACGCAAACAATATTCTAATTGTAGTCGTTCTTGCTACTGGTGCATATGTGTCAAAATAATCAATTCCTTCTTTTTGTCGAAATCCTTTGGCTACTAATCTAGCCTTGTAGGTGTTTAAAGTACCATCACTATGATACTTTCTCCTGAACACCCACTTACATCCAATAGGTCTTGACCCTTTGGGCAGATCGACAATTTTCTAAGTGTGGTTAGACATTATCGAATCCATTTCATCTTGGATAGCATCTTTCCAAAAAGATGAGTCCCGCGAAGCTATTGCTTCCTTAAAGGTTTTAGGATCATCTTCCACCTGAAGAATGATAGAAATCTTTCGAATAAATTTCTCTGTATTTTCTTCCACTAGGTAAAAGGAAATAAGTTGAGAATTTATTTCGTCAGGTCCTAGATCCTTAGCCTTTCGAACTCTCTTGCTGATCCGAAGCTCGGGTTGTTTTTCAACTAACCGTGAAGAGCTCTCCTCACGAGACTCTTCATTAGCAGGAATTTCTGGATCCTTATTCTTAGTAATAAGGTTCTAAAAAATTCCACATATCTTGATTCGACAATAATGTTAGACTCTAAGTTTAAAAGTCTATATGCCTTACTATTGGCAGCATAACCTACAAAAGCACTTTTGATTCCACGAGGACCTAATTTGGTCCTTTTAGGATCCATATTTTTGTAATAAGCTATGCACCCCCACACTCTAAAATAACTGATATTAGGCTTACGGCCTTTCCATATCACATATGGTGAAATACCATTTTTCTTCAAAGGAATTCGGTTCATTATATGACATGCAGTAAGTAAAGCTTCTCCCCACAAATTAAATGATAGTTCAGAATGCATTAGCATTGCATTTATCATTTCTTGATACGTTCTATTTTTTTTTCTGCTAGTCCGTTCTGTTGAGGTGTCCGTGGTGCAGAACATTCATGAATAATACCGTTTTCTTCACAGAAGGTATTAAATTCAAAAGAAAAATATTCACCACCTCTATCACTTCTAAGTATTTTAATCTTTCTACCAAGTTGATTTTCAACCTCTGATTTATATATTTTAAAAGCATTAAAGGCTTCATCTTTATGCTTTAATAAATATACATATGTAAATCTAGAGCAATCATCAATAAAGGTAATAAAGTATTTATTACCTCCTCCAGATAATGTGCCATTAAATTCACATAAATCAGAGTGAACTAAATCTAGTAGATTGGTATTACGCTCTACACTGTGAAAAGGTTTCTTAATCATTTTAGATTTTGCACAAATTTCACACTTATCTAAATCTTCAGAATTGCATGAAATTAATCCATATTTAATTAACCTTTTCATAGTGCTAATACCTTGTAGGATCGTTGAGCACCTCTAGAGGGGGGGTGAATAGAGTGCGTGTGTGCAGCGGAATATAATCACCAATTAAAAAATTAAACTATGGCAGATATGTAAGGGACAATAAATAGAGATAGAAAATTCAAACTCAGTTGACACAGCGATTTATACTGGTATCCCTCTGAGAGGACTAATCCAGTCTCGAGTACTCTTGCTCGATGTTAATCCACTATGGCACAAGCTTTAACTGAGAGCTTGCAATCTCTTACAACACCGTACTTAGTGACAAGCGCACGACCAGCTTCACAACACCGTGCTTGGTGGCGAGCGCACGACTAGCTCCACAACAGAAAAGTTGTTGAAACTTGAACGACATCTTTACAACTCTTGAGTAACCAAAAGACTCTAAATCAACTATGATATTACTGGCTTTTGGCTAAGAGATGTGTAGGTGAGATTTGAAAATCTTAGATCGTTTAGAAAATACTTGAATAGTAGAGAAGAGAAGATGAAGAATGAATTGATGATTTGAAGTGAAAAGTTCTTCTCTATTTATAGGTGTTTTCACCAACCGAACTCGGGCAGAACTCGGGCAGAGTTCGGATGCAAATATCTCGCAAATAGACGTTGCTCGCAGATTTGGAGGCAACTGAAGTTTGAATACAAACTGACCGAACTCGGTCAGAGTTCGGACCGAACTCGGGCCGAACTCGGCTAGGAGTTCTGTCAGGAGATATTTTAAAAATCGTTTATAAAAACAGTTTTCAAACATGTTTTTGGTTATTTATAAAATCATTTTAACAAGATTATTTTCGAAATATGTTTTTGAAATATTTTTATACGAAAATAAGAATGGTAAATAAGAAGGCTTTCTGGAAAGAGGACAGTTTTAACCCTAAGCCAGTATTACCACAATTAATTTTACAAAGTAGTTCCTAGACTCAATAAAATATAAAATACAGAATAAAATTAGAAACGAGTCTTCAGAAGATTTGATGATGTTGACGCTTTGATTTATGCAGTACATCGTCCGTTGAATATGATTTCATGAATCCTGAAATGATTAGCAGCATTTTCTATATTTTGTGTATTGACTAAAGTATATGTTAATTATCGAAATCGGGTGTGACCATGGAATGGGCCAACAATCTCCCCCATTTTGATAATTGACAAACTTGAGTCTATACCAAAATATATTTATATCAAATAGAACAAAATAACAAAATACCTGAAAATAATTTGATTGGATTTTGTTTTATTTTTGGATATCTCGCTTTTGGTATACTCTTTTTCTCCCCCTTTGTCAAGTAGTAAAATGAATAGGCTCCCCCGTAAATCGTGAAGCCAACAATAGAAAACACAAGACAAAGTGAAGTAAAAAGAAATAATCACAGCATAGACAAAGGAAACAACTGGAATAAAATGAACTAACTCATAGTAAACTGAAATATCATAGAAGTTTCCACTAGAAATCCAAAAAGTACAACTGATAAATGTCTAACTAAACAGTTTAGACATGAAATAAAATAAAACTACTACATCAACTGCATCAACTAATCAAATCTAAATCCACTATCCCATGGCTGAATCCACGTCATTTTGCTGGGTCGTCCGCACCGGGAGGATCATGAGGGAAATAAGCAGTGGTCGGGTCGAAATACTGAAAAGTAACCTCATCAGTAAAACGAAGACAAGGGAAAGCCGGGTGTGGAAGGATAGTGACTGGATGGACTGGATCCTGAGCCAGGCTGTAGTGGAGATCGGCAATACTGTTTCTCAGCACCTGGGCCTGAGAAATGTGCCGGAACTCGGAGTCCTGATGACGTTGCGTAGAGACTGCAACAAAGTCATCGAAGCGCTGGTAGAAAGTCGGGTCGAATCCTGGGGCAGGTGCCGGAGCAGGAGGAGCAGCAGCTGGAGGGGCCTCAGCATCAGCAGCTGGGGCAGGAGCAGCTCCAGGTGGTGCAGGGAACCGACGAGAGCGAGTCAGCTCAACAGGTGGAGAAGAGATGGCACACGTTTCAAGATCAATCTCGAAACGTCGAAATATACTAGCAAGGTGCATAGAAAAGACTAGGTTCCTACCTGCATTCTTGCAGTTAAGCATCCAAGACATCATAGTTTTTGGAACGGAGAAAGGAATTCCAAAATAAATATGATAAAGAGCAGAAAGTTCCAAAAATGTAACTTCATCGGTAGAGCCTTTCTTCGGAAGAAGGGCAGAGAAAATCATACGATGAAGCTCGTAAAAAGTTTGGTTCAGATGTCTAGAAAAGATTCTCCGGGGAGGAGGAGTAGGGTGACAAATCAATTCCCTAAAAGAAGCTAGAGTGACATCGGCAGGGAACTGAATGTGGTGGATGTCAACTAGTGCATCACCAAGATCAGGAACGTGAAAGTATTCACTGATATCGGTGGCGCTAAATTCTAATTCCTGCCCAGCAATGCAAGAATAGAAATTCTCGTTTTGTTTTACTTGCAAATTGCAGTAAAACATACGGACTGCATTGTCGTAAATGCTATCTTGGACCTCGAAAAAGTCGCGGTATCCAAGTTGGTCAAAGATATGAGCATATTCAAAGAAAGTTGTAAAATTGACGAAAGCTCCAGCGCAAATACGACGAGAAGAGAAAGAATCAAACCAGAGATCTGAGAAGTCTTTGTCGGGAAACAAAGTTGAATCGTACTCTTCAGGATCTCTTGGTCGTGCTGGACTAAAGAGACTTGCAGGAGTGTAGTCAGATGAGGAGGAAGCACCTTGAGAAGAATTTCCTCGTTGACGTTTGGGAGCCATGAGGAGATGGAGAGGGAGGAAGAAGATCGCCTACTGGAACTTGTCGATCCCTTGCTAAGAAGGAGGAGGAGAGACTTCTAGTAGGAGAGGGAGGTAATCCACGTTTTGGTGTGAAGAAAAAGTGGAAGGAAGGATGAAATATATAGGTGCTAGGGCCGGCTGTTCGGTTCTGGAACCATCACAGCGCCGACCGAACTCGGTCTGAATTCGGTCCGAACTCGGTCAGAGTTTGGGCCGAGTTCGGCCACTTGCATTCCCGAGACAGTCAAAGCAGTCAGGTAAATAAAGGATGTAATAAATAACAGTTGACTGGTTTATTAAATAACTGCTATTATTTTCGGGTTAACTATAGGGGTTGTCCCAGCTAACGGTGGTTCATCGGGGAACTCTTAAGTACCGCTTCGCTTCGACCGTAGCCGTGGTGACAGACATACCCTTTGTAAGTTTGTCCCCAAAAATAATTTTTGTTACATAATAAATTATCAAGTCATAAATACAATTTTAATTACCATATGCTTTATGAGTCCGGGAATTCAAGAATGCCGAGCTCACGCCTCAAGATGTTGAAACGGTCTTCAGCCAATGGTTTAGTGAATATATCTGCTAGTTGATGTTCAGTATCAATAAATTCTAAGTAAATATCCCCGTGTTGTTGATGATCACGTAGAAAATGATGTCTAACTTCTATGTGCTTTGTGCGTGAATGACAAACAGGGTTCTTAGTCAGATTAATTGCACTAGTGTTATCACAAAAAAAAAGGAACATTTGTATAGTGCAAATTATAGTCTTCTAAGGTTTGCTTCATCCACAAAATCTGAGCACAACAACGTCTTGCGGCGATATACTCAGCCTCAGTTGTTGATAATGCTACGGAGTTTTGTTTCTTGCTAAACCAAGAGACTAAGGCCTTTCCTAAGAAATGACATGTGCCACTGGTACTTTTACGGTCCACTTTGCATCCTGCAAAATCCGCATCCGAGTAACCTATAAGGTCAAAGGATTTGGTTTTGGGATACCATAAGCCAACTATAGAAGTTCCTTTAAGGTATCGGAAGATACGCTTAACGGCACTAAGATGTGATTCCTTAGGGTTTGCCTGATATCGTGCACATATGCAAACGCTAAACATAATATCAGGGCGACTAGCAGTTAAATATAATAAACTACCAATCATACCTCGATACTTATGCTGATCCACAGGTTTGCCACTTTCATCAGCATCAAGCTTTGTAGATGTAGCCATAGGTGTCCCGATTGGCTTTACATTCTCGAAGTCGTACTTCTTCAGTATGTCCTTCGTGTACTTGGCTTGGTTGATGAATGTTCCGTTCGAGTGTTGTTTGATTTGCAGTCCTAGGAAGAAGTTCAGCTCTCCCATCATGCTCATCTCAAATTCACTCTGCATACACTTGGCAAAATCTTGACAGAGTTGTTCATTAGTAGAACCAAATATAATGTCATCTACATAAATTTACACTAGAAGTATATCATCATTCATGGATTTAATAAAAGAGTAGTATCAATCTTGCCCTTTGAAAATCCATTATCAAGTAAGAAGGCGCTTAGGCGTTCATACCAAGCACGAGGTGCTTGTTTGAGTCCATAAAGTGCTTTCTTAAGCTTGAAGACGTGATCAGATTTTTGAAAATCTTCAAAACCAGGGGGTTGTTTCACAAAAACCTCTTCTTTCAAAAATCCATTTAAAAATGCGCTTTTCACGTCCATTTGAAAAAGTTTGAAATCATTAAAACATGCAAATGCGCAAAACATGCGGATGGCTTCTAGTCTAGCAACAGGAGCATAGGTCTCATCATAATTAATTTCTTCTTCTTGATTATAACCTTGTGCAACTAGACGTGCTTTGTTGCGTAGAACTTGTCCATCTTCACTAAGTTTATTTCGGAACACCCATTTGGTACCAATTATCGATTGACCAATAGGTTTAGGAACGAGTTCCCAAACTTGGTTTCTCTCAAATTGATTAAGTTCCTCTTGCATGGCAGAAATCCAAAATTCATCAGAAAAAGCTTCATCAACATTCTTAGGTTCTATTTGTGAAATAAATGCTACATTAGCTGCTACTTCAGAATCTCTAAGAGATGAACGAGTACTTACACCTTTTGATACATCACCTATAATAAGAGTTTCTGGATGATCTGGCTTGAATCTCAATGATTCAAATCTTTGGGCCATACCTTTCACAAGGCTCTTCTCAGTTCCTGCATCTTCGGAACGTTTATCAGTTCTTGCCTCTTGGGTAGGATCTTTCTCAGAACTCTTCTTAGTCTTTGTAGGTGCATCTTCATCATCACTGTCGCTAGATCTATGACTATTCAACTCATCAAAGGTAACATTAATACTTTCTTCAACAATCATAGATCTTTTATTAAAAATTCTATATCCCTTACTCTTAGCAGCATATCCGAGAAATATCCCGTCATCTGCTTTGGAGTCGAACTTTCCCAAGTTATCCTTGGTGTTCAGGATAAAACAGCGACAACCAAAAACTTTAAAATAAGAAATGTTTGGAATTCTTCCAAACCAAAGCTCATATGGTATTTTCTTCGAGATTGGTCGAATTAATACCCTATTTAAAATATGACAGGCTGTACTAACAGCTTCTGCCCAAAAATATTTAGGAAGATTATGCTGATTAAGCATGACTCTAGCCATTTCGCTTAGAGTACGGTTTTTCCGCTCCACAACACCATTCTGTTGGGGAGTTCTAGGACAAGAAAATTCGTAGTAATATCCACTATCATCATAAAACTTTTTGAAATCAGAATTTTTGAATTCGCCACCATGATCACTTCGGATACGAGTAATCATGAAGCCTTTTTCGTTTTGTACCTTCTTACAAAATATCTGAAATTCAAAAATAGCATCACTTTTGTTTGATAAAAAGTAAACCCATGTAAAACGAGAGAAATCATCAACAATGACAAAAGCATAGAGTTTACCGCCAAGACTAGCGACTCTACTAGGACCAAATAAATCCATATGAATCAACTGCAAAGGTCTCGAAGTACTTACAGCGTTGATGGATTTAAAAGTAGACCTATGTGCTTTGTTCTTTTCACAGTCAGCACATACCATATCTCTTTTGAATGGAATATCAGGGAGTCCTTTTACCAACTTCTTTGTGTTCAGACGTGAGATAGTATCCATGTTTGCATGTCCTAATCTCATGTGCCATAGCCAGCTTTCATCTTGATTGGCTACTAGGCACCTTCCTGTATTATTAGTATTCTCCAAAAAGAAAACATAAATATTGTCTTCTCTAATCCCTTTATATACGGGATCACCAAATGACATATCATATATGGTACATTTATCTTTCACAAAATTGATACCATAACCATTATCTGCCAAATGACTTATGCTCAATAGGTTATGTTTCAATTCAGTTACTAGACAAACATCCTTTATTATTGGATAAGGAGAAATACCTAAAGTACCATTACCTATAATATCACCTCTCAAGTTATTTCCGAAGGAGACGTATCCTTCTTTCTTCATCGATAGCGTAGCGAATAAAGATGCATCACCAGTCATGTGTCGCGAACATCCGCTATCAAGGATCCATTTGCTTCTAGCATGAGAGGGTTGAGGGTCCACCTTATCAAATGCCATAAGACAGACATTTGCATTGTCGCAGGGTCTATCCTTTTCTTCAGAATCACTGGCATCACTTTCATGCCAGATACTTGTGTTGGCATACTTTCGACCAGTTGTAGCTTTTCTGCTTGATCTTGATCTGTCATATGGACTGCTCTTCTTGGTGGTTGGACAGTCCTTCTTCATGTGCCCTGACTTTTTACATCCAAAGCATATGGTTTCATCTTCATTGCTTTCTTAGACATCTTTCTTCTTTCTGCTTGTAAACTTTAGGTACTTCCTGAAGTTCTTCACAAGTAGGGCTTGTTCATCACCACTTGATGATTCTTCATCAGAATCGTTGTATGTTGGTTTTCTTGCTTGAGCTTTGAAGGCAATAGTTTTCTCCTTTGGTGTTGCTTCTTCAAAATCTTGCAAGTCGAGTTCATGGGTCATGAGGTTGCCCATCAGAGTTTCCAGCGACATTGTGGTGAGATCGTTTCCTTCAATAATTGCTGTGGCTTTTGGATTCCAGTTCTTTGTTAGAGCCCGCAACACCTTTCTAATCTTCTCGTGATTGCTGTAATCCTTACCAAGAGATTGCAAAGGATTAGTTATATCAAGGAAACGAGTAAACATCTGTGTAATTGACTCACCGGGTTTCATCTTAAAAGATTCATATTCCTGAGTCAGTCTACTAACTTTAGATTCTTTCACTTGGGATGTCCCTTCGTGGGTTACCTCAAGGAGTTTCCAAATTTCGTGAGACGTCTTGCAGGTTGAAACTCTGTTGAACTCGGTTTTGTCAATTGCACAGAATAGTGCATTGATGGCTCGAGCATCAAGACTAGCCTTTGCTTTTTCAGCATCGGTGTACTTGTCATGCGGCTTTTCCATAAGAATACCTTCAACCACTGTGGGTGGTGGTTTCTTATACCCATCAATGACTATTGACTAAAGATCAAAATCTAGAGATTTAAGAAAGAAAGTCATTCGTGTTTTCCAGTAAGTGTAGTTTGTTCCATCAAATAGGGGAGGTCTATTTGTGGATTGCCCTTCACCGTTGAATATAGATTTCACGGCTGCCATATATATACTCTCTAGGGTATGTTATATAAAAATATAACCCGCTCTGATACCAATTGTAGGATCGTTGAGCACCTCTAGAGGGGGGGTGAATAGAGTGCGTGTGTGCAGCGGAATATAATCACCAATTAAAAAATTAAACTATGGCAGATACGTAAGAGACAGTAAATAGAGATAGAAAATTCAAACTCAGTTGACACAGCGATATATACTGGTATCCCTCTGAGAGGACTAATCCAGTCTCGAGTACTCTTGCTCGATGTTAATCCACTATGGCACAAGCTTTAACTGAGAGCTTGCAATCTCTTACAACACAGTGCTTGGTGACAAGCGCACGACCAGCTTCACAACATCGTGCTTGGTGGCGAGCGCACGACCAGCTCCACAACATAAAAGTTGTTAAAACTTGAACGACCTCTTTACAACTCTTGAGTAACCAAAAGACTCTAAATCAACTCTGATAGTACTGGCTTTTGGCTAAGAGATGTGTAGGTGAGATTTGAAAATCTTAGATCGTTTAGAAAATACTTGAATAGTAGAGAAGAGAAGATGAAGAATGAATTGATGATTTGAAGTGAAAAGTTCTTCTCTATTTATATGTGTTTTCACCAACCGAACTCGGACAGAACTCGGGCAGAGTTCGGATGCAAATATCTCGCAAATAGACGTTGCTCGCAGATTTGGAGGCAACTGAAGTTTGAATACAAACTGACCGAACTCGGGCCGAACTCGGCTAGGAGTTCTGTCAGGAGATATTTTAAAAATCTTTTGTAAAAACAGTTTTCAAACATGTTTTTGGTTATTTGTAAAATCATTTTAACAAGATTATTTTCGAAATATGTTTTTGAAATATTTTTATACGAAAATAAGAATGGTAAATAAGAAGGCTTTCTGGAAAGAGGACAGTTTTAACCCTAAGCCAGTATTACCATAATTGATTTTACAAAGTAGTTCCTAGACTCAATAAAATATAAAATACAGAATAAAATTAGAAACGAGTCTTCAGAAGATTTGATGATGTTGACGCTTTGATTTATGCAGTACATCGTCCGTTGAATATGATTTCATGAATCCTGAAATGATTAGCAGCATTTTCTATATTTTGTGTATTGACGAAAGTATATGTTAATTATCGAAATCGGGTGTGACCATGGAATGGGCCAACATACCTATATGCGCTAATCTACTATGCCATAAAGTAGAAGACTCAATCATGTAAGCAGAAGTAGAAACTTTATTGATATTATTTTCAATGACACAAAGCTTTATCATACCCTTATCGGTATACCCCTTTCCAACAAACACACCATTACGGGTCAAAATTAATTTGCCCGACTCAAAGACAGATTTTATTCCTGGTTTACCCAACAAGACTCCACTGACGAGGTTCCTACTCATATCCGGGACGTGAAGCACGTTAGTCAGAGTTATTTTCTTTCCGGAAGTGAATTGGATTTCCACATCACCTGTTCCCACGACTGTTGAATGTCCTTCATTTCCCATCTGAACTTCTTGTCCATCATTGACTTCAGAGTAGGTTTTAAAAGCTGCTTTATCGTATGAAACATGAACGGTAGCACAAGTATCGTACCACCATCCTGGAGCCTTCCCTTTGACCGTCATGAGTTTGCTCACCGTAGCAATTATGTCATCTGTCTCAGTGAGATTTACCTCGCTGTTTTGGATCTTTCGAACCCGACAGTCTCTGGCATAATGTCCTGCTTTGCCACATACAAAACAGCCGGTCTTGGGTCCTTTAGCGGTGCTGGAATTCTTGAACTTTTATTGGTCCTTCTTAGGACCGAGAAAGTTCTTCTTTCCTGCAGGTCTCTTGCCTTTCGCGCTCACCGCGTTGGCTTTAGAAACTCCGCTGTTCTCGGATTTCTGTCTTTCCTTCGATTCCTCTTCGATTCGAAGGTGTTTTTGAATCTGTTCTAGTGAGAAATCCTCAGAGCTGTGAAATAGTTTCTTCCGATAACTATTCCAAGATGCTGGTAATTTAGTAATTATAGCACCAACTTGGAATGGTTCCAGAAGTTCTATCTTCACTGCCCTGAGTTTGTTGACTAGAACTTGTAGTTCATGTACTTGGGCCAGTATAGGCTTTGTATCAACCATTTTATAATCAAAATACTTTGATATAAGAAATTTCTTTGTACCTTCTTCTTCTGCTCTGAATTTGAATTCCAGAGCCTTCCAGATGTCAATTGCCGAAGGATTTTCTGTGTAGAGGTCGTACAGTCTGTCCGACAGGGTGTTCACAATGTGACCACGACACAGCAGTTCGTCCTCTTTACGCTTTTTGCGTTCTGGCTTGACCGTATCAGAATCTGCTGCAGTTGGTTCTGGAATGGGTGGCAGATCTGGATCGAGAACGTAGTAGATCTTCAGTGCTATCAGGAAAAAGATCATCTTGTCTTGCCAGCGTGTGAAGTTTGTCCCGTCGAAGCGATCTAGTTTCACTAGATCCTGATTCATGACCTTGATGCTCGAAATCGCAGCCTCGGACGCCATTAATGTTATTTGCAACACTTTAAGATTGTTAGAAATCGATTGAACTTCACTGACTGGTTCTGAGAAGTCGAATGTGTTGTCGAGGCTTGAATCGTGCATTTAGTAGCACTTTCCTTAAAGTGTTTCGGGCACTCCGGTAACGTCTTGGAGTCAGCACGCCAGAACACCCAGGATAAGACAGCCTTTCTGCCAGAGGTTCACTAGACGCTGTGAGACACCGGCGTAGGGAAGAACACCTTTCTGGAAACTTTGGAAGAGAAAAGAAAGAGGAATAAATGCTCAAATTCTGTGTGTTTTGGACTCAAAAGTCTGAAGTGCACAAGTGCGTCTACAATGCGCCACTATCACCTCTACGTCCGAGCCCGTGCCCGTGCCCGAGCCGGAGCCGGAGCCGGAGCCGGTGTTGCCGGTGGCAACACCGGCTACATTTTCATGAAGAGGTTAAAACAACAATTGTCACCCACTAACAACCCTTTGGTTGTTTCACACTCCTCATAAGTGCACATTCCTATTTAAGCACTCTCAACGCCTTTCTCTTTTTCCGATGTGGGACTAAAGTCCCTTTTCTTCCTTTTCATCTTTTAGGAACAACTAAAGGTATTAATTAATTCCAACAAACATCACACCAATGAAGCTCTTCATCTCCTTCTCATCACCTTCGACTTCATCACCAAAATCACACGACTTTTTCTTCTTCTTTTTCGTCCTCCTCCTCTCTTCCTTGGCCAAAGTTTGCAACATGCCATCTCTCCTCCCCTTCAAAGCCAACATCCTCTTCTCCACCCCTCCGAAGTCCGCCCACATCAGCCGTGAGATCGATGTAGTGACTGATATTATTCGACTCCCCTCCCAAGTACATTGCCTCCTCCGCCATCTCCTTGAACCTCTTCGTCTCCTCGGGGTCGACCACCCTCTTCCCCGATATCATCCTCATCATCACGTTCAGTACCATCTCGAACAGCCTCGTCATCTCCACATGTTCGAAGCTATTGTTACTGTTGCGGAGGAGCTTACGGAGGAGCAACTTGACCTCTTCCGCGCAGACGTAGGCGAAGGAGCAGACCCGTACGGGGGACAGGATCTCCACGGTGGCTACGCCCCGTAGGGTGCGCTAGTTGGGGCCGTAGGAGGCGGAGTCGAGGAGGGTGTAGTCGTTACTTAGGTGGCGGTCCGAGAAGAAAACGGGGCGGCTGGCGAACGCGAGGTCGCTCTTGATGAAGCATTCGTGCGCGAGGGACAGGGAGAAGACAGGGAGAGCGCCGCGGTGGGGGCTGAGACGGAAGAGGAGGGCAGGGCCGTAGCAGTTGGAGAGGGCGGCGAGGGTGCCGTGGGTGGCATCCTTGAGGAGGAGGAGGAGGTTGCCTAGGATGGTTGGGGGGAGGGGGGTGAGTGAGGATGGAGTGGAACTTGTTCCCCCTCTTGAAGAGTCTTAGTTTAGTTAAGAGGAAGGTGCATGGTAGCAGTGCCAATGCTATGAGATCCAATTTGGGCTGCAAACGAGCCAAGCCGAGCCAAGCTTTTGTAAGCTTGAGCTTGGCTTGACTAGAATTAATCAAGCTCGAGCTCGAGCTCAAGCTTGATAAAAGTTTTATTTTAGAGCTTGAGCTTGGCTCGAGCTTGTTTATATTAAGCTTGAGCTTGGCTTGGTTTGAGCTCGAGCTTGGCTTGATAAGCAAGCTTGATTCAAGCTTGATAAATAAGCTCGATAAGCTCAATTATTAAGCTTGATTTCAAGCTTAACGAGCTCAATTTCAATTTAGTTAGGTTTGAATTCAAGTATCTGTAATATTAAAAATTTATTTATAAAAATTTAATTAAAAAAGTCATTAATATCAATTATTAAGGACATAAATATATAATGCACAATATATATATATATATATATATATATATATATATATATATATATATATATATATATATATATATATATATATATATATATATATATATATATATTCAATTATTGTAAAATGAGATACAATAAAATGAACTCCAATATATACATAAATTCATCCAGCTCCAATATATACAGTAAAATGAACTCCAATATATATCCAAACCTGCTCAATAATACATAAACTCATCCAACAGTCGCAATATAGTACATATACACAAATTCCTTCAATAATACATAAACTCCATAAAGTCAAACTCATCGATCCATTACAATAAAAAATCATACAAGATGCTAAAAAAACATCAAACTGATAGTGGAGGAGGTGGAGAAGGCGGCGGAGGCAGAGGAGACTGTCCTAACCCATATATCTGCCCCAGCACCAAACTGATGATCCGTTGCACGTCCTGGGCAGGAATGTTTGGAAGAGTCGTCGGCATGACAGGAGACGCCATGGTCGAAGTAGGAGCCGGTGCAGTAGAAGTTGTGGTCGGAGGTGGAGCCATTGTCAGAGGCACTTAGGTCGAACCTGGAGCCGGTACTGGGGGCACTGAGGTCGAAGCAGGAGCCGATGTAGTGGTAGCAGTTATTAGACCCGCTGTGCCTAGAATTTCGGCCACCTGGGTCATATGACCCTGTAGGGACACCAATATCTGTTTAATCTGCTGCAAAGTGTAGGTTCCAATAGTAACGTCGGTCTGTGTATCTAAAGGTGGAGGTGGAGATAGAATATGAGCTCTGGAATAGACGGATGACTGGGATGCCAACGATCCGGTACCGTACACGTTATCGCCTTTTGTAGCTCCCCTTCCCAAAATTTTGAAATATTATATTATTATTTATTTTATTAGAATTTTTAAATATTAGGTTTTATAAATAATTAAATAGTAAGTTATTACGGTAGATGATTTTAGCCATAGTTGAGATTGGAGTACAAGGAGACTAGGAATCATGGCACGGATAGTGCCATGGCATGCTTTGACTAGAGTACTAGCCCTGGCAGGAAAGGCCGAACCATATTGATGTCCTAACTAGGAAAACCAAGCCAAGTTGCGACTTAACCTTTACCGAAGTTTTATTTATTTATTAATTATAATATTGAGTTTAGAGAAACCAGCTATACCATTTTAGCCCAGACTGGACTCGAACTGAGCTCAAGCCCATGTAGTCATGCGGGACGTCCGATGACATGCGTGTTGATGTACTTTGGTGAGTATGATATATTCCATTTTAATGATTTCTAAATATTCGTAATTTAATATTTTAAATATCATTATTTATTAATATTCAATAATATTTGTTAAATGGGCCCATTGTACGTTTTGGGATTTTAGAATAAGCATAGTGGTGTATACACCGTTTTTGATTTATTAAATTTGTTAGTATTACTGTTATTATTATTAGTATTATTATTATTATTTTATTGAGATTATTATATAATAATAATAATGATTTTAGTATTATTGGTTGTATTATATTTGGTAAATAGTATTGTATAATTACATATTTATATAAATAAGCCCTATTCTAAATAATAAATAATAGTAAGATTTTATTTAGATAAAGGGAGAGCAACTGATGAAGCTGGAACTAGAACTGTTCACACATTGCTTTGACTCTCATGTATTTTGCAAGCCACAACACTTGAAAGAGAATATAAACTGCTTCCATTGAAAAGCAAACATGAGAGAGAGCAAGCCGTAAAGTTGTAGTGTTGAACATTGGAAGGAGTCATTGGCAACAGTACCGATCCTTTAAGGAATCTGGAAGAAAAAAGAAAAAAAAAGAGAAAATCGAATCAACACTGTTGGATCCAAAAATATCCCAACAGTGGATCCTTGCGGGAACGGCTCCTACCCGAGCTTGGGTAACAGCCAATCGAGCCAAGGGAGGGGGGGCCACAGGCCCCGTGATATTGGACCAGCAGGACCCCTCATTGTTCCAATCTGGGCTGTTAACTTCCAGACCCAATCGAACACAGCCCGCGCTCATATTCAGAGCCAAACCGAGAGCTCAACCTTTCAACCCTCTGTATGAGCGCGCGTGTATAACAAGCAAAGGAACGAACTGAAAACCCTAACTCCTCAGAGCGCCATCCCATCCCCGTCACTGGGCGACCTCCCCGGCGGTGGCGCGACGTCGGAGGAGCGCCGGAGTCGGCCGAGAATTGCCGGGACAGAGCAGCGCGTGCGGGGCAATACCGATCAGCCGCTGTACTTGCAAGCGCAAGGTACGAATTCGTCTTCATATTTCTCTCCAAATATTCGATGAAATTCGATCCCGTGAAATCCTATAGGATGCCCATATGACCATCTAAGATCCCCATCATTTAGTTCTTATTGAACTTACTCGGATTCGGTGAGAAATCGACACGAACTTACCAAAAAATCTGTCGAAACAGGACAATATTTCGAGTCCAAGAACCCATTTTTTAAAGGAAGAATTTGGGCAGTTTATTGAGAAATTTTAGGATCTGTTTGAAGGCGATTATAGACAACATATACGAGAACAAAACCCTTTTTACGGATCTTGATTTCATCAAATATACGGGAAGTTATTAGATTTCAAAAATCAGGAAAAACGTGTTTTCGAAAAACTGAAAATATAGAAAAACTCATCCACACGACGTGCGTCCCACCATTCCGGGCGACGTGGTCGCGAACCGAAAGCATCGAAAGCTGCGTAACAGCTTCGTGGTCGTGTGGTCTTTGACGGAATTCAAATTGGTCGCGTGTGCACGACGAATTCGACGTGTATCCGTCGAAATCGCCCCGTATCCGTACAATGCAAATTCAGTCATAACTTTGTGCACGCTCGTCAGATCGAGACGAAACTTGTGCCAACAGGAACGTATCATTTTTCTGGTCCTGTATGCCAGGTTTGGTCCAATTCTGAGACAGTTGAAATTGACGTCGTTTTGCGGGCCCCACGGTTCCACTCAACGGGCGATTTTGTGCACGGCCCGTCGGAATCCAACTCTGGACATACGGTTGGGTTCATATCGGAAAACTAGATCCGTAGACATGTAGTTTGACGACTTTAGAGACCGTTGACTCTGGCACGCTTTTCGGTGCAAAGCGGGTCCAACGGCGGACATCGTTTTGGCCCAAAATTACCGTTTTGCCCCTGTGTCCAGAATTGGACTTAAGGACAGGCAATCCTAGCTAATTTGACTATTCTGAGATCATTGGTATTGTCTATTTCAGCTTCCGGGGACTGTTGTACGGGTTTTGACTATTGTGGTATATTGAGTGATTTGGATCATCGGTTTTACCAGCACAGGACCGCAGACGAGTACAGTTTATTGTTTGCATTTTGATATTGATCTTTACTATATTTCATTGATTAGTCATTGGTTATGTGATTATTTTCTATTATAAATTGTTGAGTCGGGAATGAGAAGTACCAAAGATATGTGATCTGACCATAGCCCGTGTTAGACATTGTAGCCCGTGTTTACTTTCTGCAGTAGTATAGCCCGTGTTTATTTTCTGCAGTAGTGTAGCCCGTGTTTATTTTCTGCAAGTAGTGTATCCCGTGTTTATTTTCTGCAGTAGTGTAGCCCGTGTTTATTTTCTGCAAGTAGTGTAGCCCGTGTTTACTTTCTGCAGTAGTGTAGCCCGTGTTTATTTTCTGCAAGTAGTGTAGCCCGTGTTTATTTTCTGCAGTAGTGTAGCCCGTGTTTATTTTCTGCAAGTAGTGCAGCCCGTGTTTACTTTCTGCAGTAGTGTAGCCCGTGTTTATTTTCTGCAAGTAGTGTAGCCCGTGTTTACTTTCTGCAGTAGACATTGTAGCCCGTGTTTATTTTTCATGCAAGTAGACATTGTAGACCGTGCGGTATAGTACCCCAGACCGATCACATATCAGAGGTACTTCTAACAGTCGGGGAGAGTATTTTGTGTCTATTTATTTACTATTGTTTTTCGTATTTTATGCTTATTTTCAAACCCATGATTGATGTCTAACCTTTGTTTATAGTCATTTTCTTTATTTGAAATTGCATTCAGTAAATTATGTTCGTTCCATTCCTGACTGGAAACCAACATTTTCAGGTTAGCCGTGGATTCATTTAGCATGGGAGATACGGGGATACTTGTAGACATGAGCTTAGAGACTAGCTAGATAGTTGAGTTGTAGTCATTCATTGAATTGTACAAGTTTATATTCTTCTACAAATGTAAAACTTGTGATCATTGTAAGTTAAATTAGTTTCTGTGAATGAGCATTGTATTATTTGTGATTTGATCTTCATGGCCGTGACAGCGTTCTACCGTCGACACTGCGGCGTAGGCTGGCTTGGACACGTCTTGTATCCGTTAAAAAAAAGGGTGCGGGTCGTGACACCTTTTCCTCTACCGACAGCTTGTATCCACAAGTTGTTCCTCGTAGTCGGCATCCGTGGCCGACTAATCCTAGCTCTCCCCTCGGCAACCCCCCAGCAGCAGTCCCTCCCTCATCAACTCGACTCTCTAAAGTCTCATACGTCTCATATATTTATATATGTGAATAGATTTAGAGTTAATATTTATATTTTAATTACTATTAAGTATTGTTATGGTTAGGGTCTCATACGTCTCTTATATTTATATAGGTGAATAGATTTAGAGTTAATATTCATATTTTAATTACTATTAAGTATTATTATGGTTAGGGTCTCATACGTCTCCTAAATTTGTCTTTGATTTATATTGCAAATTAGGGTTATGGTTAGGATATTTAAAGTTAGGACTAATTATTTAGGTAAAATAAATATAGTTAAGTACAAAGAAGAAATGTAATTAGATAGGACTCAGAAAACTTATATAAGTTTTCGTCGCCCGACAAATATAGTCAATATAATCTTCTCCTCAAGTTCAAACATATGTTACACTGTCAACTTATCTGAACACAAATCTCTAAAGAATAAAGATAACTCGGCCAACGGACCATATACTTGAGAATGCAGCATCTCTCTCAGAGCGATAGAAGTAAACGCTCAATGAAAACGTGGAAATCATGACACTTCATCCCTATCAGCTTGCGTTCGTTGAGATCGACACATCCTGCCAGATTCGACATGTAACCTTCCAGAAATCTCAACTTTGTAATCCAATTGCATATTATTAATTTATCATCCATACCCAATGTAAATGGTGCTGATGGCTTAACCCAATTACCATTGGATCTTCGTGTTAGATGTAACTCTTGACGCCTACAAATAATTTTTAAGTCCTTTTTTGCTTTGAGATTGTCTTTCGTTTTTTCTTGATATCCATCACCGTATTGAAGATGTTGTTGAATACATTTTTCTTAATATACATGACATCAAGATTATGTCTTATGAGATTTTCCTTCCAATAAGGTAAGTCCCAAAAGATACTCCACTTCATCCTATTATGGCTATGTCCGAATCCTTCTAAGTGATGATCCGATCTCGGATCTTCCATTACAGTCGATAAATTCTCTATCTCTGACTAAACGACATCTCCAGTCAATTCCAATAGGGGAGGAGTTAGTTTCTGTTTACCAACTGCAAAGGCATCCATGTTCCTTATCCATGGATGCGACATAGGAAGGAACTAACGGTGACAATAAAAAAAGCTTTTCCTCCATTCTGAAGGCGAAATGCCTTAATCTTTTCCATACATATCGGACAAGACATGATACCATGAATACTCCACCAAGATAACATTCTGTATGCTGGAAAATCATTGATGGTCTACATCAACATCGCTCTCATATAAAAGTTTTGCTCCATTAATATATCATACGTCTGAACACCGAACTGCCACAATTGTTTTAACTAGTCCACCATTGGCTGCAAGTAGATATTGATGTTCTTCTACCGGGTATGATAAGTGTCAAGAACATGTAAGGAGTCTTCATGCACATCCACGGTGGTAGATTCTAAGGGGTCAAAATTATCGGCCAACAAGAGTACTGAGATCTCGACTTTCCGAAAGGAGTGAATCTATCAGAACATAAAGCCAGTCAAATATTCCTAGGCTCTGCAGCAAATCTAGGATGACATCAATCAAAATGCTTCCATGCCTCTCCATCGGATGGATGAGATAATTATCCTTCATCCATCTTCCATTCTTTGCTATGCCATGTCATGTGTTCTATAGTATTCGAGGACATATACATCCTCTGTAGCCTATTTATGATCGACAAAAACTGTATGTATTTCTAGGGGTACAACCTTGCTTATGCAGTTGATTTTTCTTTGCCCCGAATGGGCTTGTACTGGTCCTCATGACAGAAAATTAAATACATCTGTCTTTATCATTGTTCTCCTTGTAGGACAATATACAGCCGTTTCGATAACAATTTATCCTTTTATAGCCTAATCCGAGTTTCTGTATCATCATCTTCGACTTGTAAAAGTTTTCTGGCAAGTCCTTTGCTCCTTTTGCCAGCAACTCTCTAACAAACTAAATTATCCGATCATAGCATTCCTGCCATAAGTTAAAATCAAACTTGAGGTTCAACAACCGTATCACCACCGACATGACAGAATGAGAATCACAACCCGGATATAACGAAGTATCGGCATGGTTGAACATATCATAGAACTTTTTTACAACAGGATTCAGATCCTTCAGATCAAAACTTGGACCGACACAAGCTGCATCAAATATCAACTCACGTGCCAAGTTTTTATGCCAAAATTCGAAGTGATCTCCAAGATCTACCACCTCTGTATTGAAGGAGAACTGTTATTGCGGAACCAAAGGTTCTCTTTGAGCTATCCACTCATTGTAGTTTGGTACGAAATCCTTCTTGTAGAGGTGCTTTCTCACGAAATCTACCTCTTTGAATGGTATATTATGACAATTGACACAAGGGCACTTTATGAGCCTTTTGTCCATGAAATAAGGTTAGCTACTGGCGTATCTCAAAACTTTCTCAACGCCCGCCTTGAATTCATCCGTCAAACTAATCTTGCTCTCATGTCGCCGATTGTACATCCACGAACGATCAACTTAGTATCGACTCATTGTTCAAAACAATTCTACACCACGTACCATATATTGTGCAAATACAAGTATAAAAAAACATAAATAATAAGAATATTCATAATCGGACGTATCGACTTGGTATCGACCGTATCCGATTGGTATCGTCCTTATCGAATTGGTATCAGCCGTATTCGATAGGTATCAGCCGTATCCGATAGGTATCGGTCGTATTGGATTGGTATCGGCCTTATTGAATTGGTATCAGCCTATCCGATAGGTATCGACCATATCCAATAGGTATCGGCTGTATCCGATAGGTATTGGCCGTATCGGATTGGTATTGGCCTTATCAATTTGGTATCGGCCTATCCGATAGATATTGACCGTATTTGATAGGTATCGATCGTATCGAATTGGTATTGGCCTTATCGAATTGGTATATGTCGTATCCTATAGGTATCAGCCATATCCGATAGGTGTTGGCTGTATCGCATTGGTATTGGCCTTATCGAATTGGTATCGACCTATTCGATAGGTATCGTTCGTATCCGATAGGTATCAGCTGTATCGAATTAGTATTGGGCTTATAGTATTGACAACCCTATAATACAATCCTATAATTAAATAATATTTTGAATAATATTCGGATATCATAATCCAATATTAACGGATTCGATATATTAATGTTCAAAAATATTCGGATACCCAATTCCAATATCATGAATTTTGAATAATTTACGAAAATCCAAAATCCTAGCTAGTGCCATGAATCCAAAACCCTAGCTACTCTATTGTGTCCGTGTCCGTGTCCAAAATCCTATCAAATGTTTACACAATTAAAATACAATGTCACAATTTGTGTGTCCAATTATATGTTAGAAATAATCTAAATATTATGACATATAACTATAACACATAATCTAAGTATTAAAAAATTTGTCCCACAAGCATATCGTGTTCGTGTCAATAAAAAATATTAGAGGAGGAAAATTTAGGACATTACCCAATGTGAATTGGGGGAGGAATGTGGGTTGCTCTGTTACCGCTCGTCAGGAAGGAGGGGGCCGGATAGGTGAGGCGGAGAGGGGGTCGAGGAGGGGGCAGAAAGAGGGGGCGGAGAGGGGGTCGAGGAGGGGGGAGAGCGGGGCAGAAAAGGGGGGGTAGAGAGGAGGTGGCGAAGAGGGGACCGGGGGGGAGGAGAGGGGTTCGAGGAAGGGGACGGAAAGGGGAGGCAGAGAGTAAGGACGGAGAGGAGGGGGCGGAGAGGGGGTCGATGAGGGGGCAGAGAGGGGAGCCTAGATGGGGGCGGAGAGGGGGTCATCGCAGGTCGACGAGGGAGTCGAGCGAGCATATACGGGGGCCGAGGGGTCGAAGAGGGGGTCGCCGGACCGCCGCGCTAGAGAGGAGCCGAGGGAGTCGTGGGAGCGGATGGAGGAGGGAAGTTTGGGGGGGGGGAATGAATAGTTGGTAAATTTTTTTAGAATGAGTAAGAAATGGTTACTTCTCCACTTTTACTCGTGGACAGCGACGGATACTTCCGTCGCTATGTTGTCGGTACATATTTAATGACTAACCGGTGACGGATATAGCGACGAAACTTAATATTATATTTTACATATGTTATTAGCAACTAAGTAGTCGCTATTCCGTCGCTATTTAGCGACGGATTTACTTCCGTCGGTATTTTAAGTCGCTAAATAACGGTAATTTTGTATGGTCTAAGTCAAGTGGTTAAGGTAGGAGATAGTTTATTGGTTACTTGAGTTCAAATCATAAGTTTGATAATTTTTATAATAAATTAATGTTTAATTATTTTAACATTTTTTTGCACGTGCATTTGCATGTGCACATTACTAGTAATATTAATGAACTCCAAATTTATGTTCCACACTCCTTGCGTTCCTCCTATAAATAAGGGAGTTGTAATTGACAAGGAGACTTTTACAACATCCAAGAATTTTTGAAGTAAATTACCAAAATTATCCTTCATTCATATGAGAGTATAATTTTTCTTTTTAAAAATTCTTGGATAATGTAAAGGGCTCCTTGGCAATTACAATTCCCATAAATAATAGGTGTGGAAGGGTGAAATGAGTATGCATGTAAAGTTGTTGGTCATTTTGGTATCAATTTTGCGCAAAACAAGAGAGCCATGGCCGGCCATGTAAAGTTAATGGTGTCCCTATTGGTGATTGGATTAAAGGTTGTTAAGTAACAAGGAAGTGTGAAAGTGACTTTTTGTATATTGTTATAAGAATACGTATATTTTTAAGTTTTATGTTAGTTTTGGAACTACGACAAATTTACGCTTCAGCATTTGATATATAAGCTAATATTTAACCTAAATATCAAGGGTATCATTTTTTTTGTGCAATAGTTTCTTAGATACAAATATTATTTATTTATGGATAAAATAATAATTTGGCCATCCACTTTCGAGTCTGAAACATGTTATTATACATGGTGAGGAGAGATCCAAATATAAACGATTAATATCTTAAGTTGCTCAATGAGAGGTGATCTGATAAATATCTTATCATTTGTTTAAGATATAATACTATCATGGTAGGTGGTCGTAAGCATGTATAAAACTCATGATCTATTTTAGTCACAAAATTCTTAATAAACAAATTCTATCTTTCAAATATTCTTCTTTTCCTAGTGGACTCTTTAGGAAATCGAGCACAACTCAAGTTGCCACTTCTTTTCTTATATTGATAATTAGGTGCACTAACTTTTTCTAATTTTTCCTTAATTAAAATTTGATCTATTAACTTGTATAATTAGAAATATAATCACAATATGAAATCAACAAAAAGTCTGGATGTGAAAAAGAGTTCGGGACTATCCGCAACACCTCTGCAAAGATGAAGAACCCTTAGAACTCACTCCTAAACCTTCTCTTCAAAAATCAATTCAAAAAAAAACTAAGAAATCAATATTATATATAGGACTGGGAAGGCGGCTAATAAGGCCATCTCTAATGGAAATTTCTAAAATTAGATTTCTATCCTACTTGGCATGGTACTTTAAGCAAATGTCTATCATAGCTGTTAGAGTTTCTATATAGAAATTACACAAACAAAAAAAGTAGCCTCCAATGGTTCTCCATTTCTATCCTATGTGACAACAAATGAAAGGACCACTTTAATGTTGTGGGGTCCAATATTAATTTGTATGAGAGATGAAGAGTTACTACGAAATTAACCCTTATAGAAACTCTCTATCCTACACCAATGCCACCTAGGATAGAAATCTTCATTGAGAGGTATTTTTTTTCTTCTAAAGTTGGTTTCAACTATAGAAATAGGAGAGATAGAAACCCCATTAGAGATGGCCTAAGTCGGTTAGGGGCGCACGTGGCAACATATGAGGCTCCTTTGCCTAATCTGATGGCTATTTGTTAGGCTCCTGGATTTTAGGGATTATTTTAAATTTTATTAAAGGGATTATTTTCAATAAATATTATATTATAATGATTTTTGATCATTAAATATACTTTTTTGTGACTTCTGTTTTTTGAGTGCCCGAGATGTCAATCTCTCGAAATGTTCTTTATGAGTTTGATCTAGACAAGTTTACCTTCATGTTGATATATCATGTCCCACTCAAACTTGTTCTCTTATATTTTGTTTGCATCGCACAACCTTTGGGTCAATTTAGGCCATTTAACAATCTACCATAAACTATGACCTAACTTCCAATTTAATTTCGGGGCTCGACATCGATCCAACCTAATCGACCCAATATATGGTTTTAACCCATTTTGAGTCTACTACGCACATGCCATTTGCGTGCTATCCAATTGAACTCCCGCATGCTAGTATTTTACCAATGATTATAAATGACTTAATTTGTAGTCATAACCATCCTAGCCCAATCTTGATCCAACCTAACCTAATAAACCAAACCCAAATTTTATGTCATCCTTTCATGAATAACTACACAAACAACATCATCCCATTCCTACAAAACACCAAATAACCTAGCACAATTCACCAATAAACCAAATGGATAACCCTTTAACCATAGATTAGGAGGAGATTCCTAATTAGACTCATTCAAACCTTCATCATGCAAATTAGCCTATTTTGGCCAAGCCATGAGAAGCATGGAGAAAGTTACATATGACACATATAACTCCTTGTCCAATCACAACTCAACAACACCATTTTTACTTTTTGTAAAGCTTACTCTCTCTCTCCTCCTAAACAACACACTCACAACCAACCACTCATTTCACATCCAAACACTTTCTTTCATATACAAAGAAACTCATTTCATTTTCTTCTTCACACAACCAACAGCTCACCCCCTTTAGCCGACTACTTCTCTCCTCAACTCCAACTCCTTCCTCCTCAATTTCTTCTTTTTCTCCTCATCTTCATACTTTTCCTCCACTCCATTATCTTCTTCTAAACTTTTCCCTCTCTTCTAAGATTATTCACTTCTTCTTCTTCTCCTTCTTCAATGTAGCAACTACTCCTGCTCTTCTCTGCCGTAGCAGCCACGCATACCGTGAGCTGCCACGCAGCCACGTCGGGCTGCCACGCAGCCACGTCGGGCTGTCCCCCTCTGCCAGTAGCCGTCTCAGGGCCGCCCAGGCACAAAGGGCAGCAACAAAGCTGCTGTGCTCAGCCTTCCAACGGTGCATCGGCCATACACTGTCGCACGACCATGTGCCAACCCCCTACGTGCCCTCAGCGATTACCCGACAAGCTGCGCCAATCGACCTGGCCGGACTCCTCCTGCCAGTACCACCGATGGTCGTCGCACCATGCCGCCGATCCATGCGTTTCCTGCCTCGCGTGCGACCGTACAAATTGTGCGTGCCACCCGTACGGCCGCCATCGTCACCGTGCATTGGCCGCACGTAGCCCTTCGTGCCACCCCCTATCAGTGGGTCGCCTCCCCGATCCTTACAGGAGGTCGATCCCAACTTTGAAATCGATATTCCGTCGACGTGCACGAGGAATGCAAAGTCAGAAACTGTACTTTGAGACAGCAACTTTGTATGTGTTTTCGGGCGATCCGACTGTGGATCGTCGAACTCTTTCCTTCTTTGCAATCTAGATATATAGCTCTACTTCCACATCAAGGTTTAGCCATTAATTCGTTCATTTGATATGTCAAAATCGACCGCCAAGTTGCCTGAATAATTGTGTTTATTTTGGACAGTTTTGTGAAGCCAACTTCATGGATTCGTATCTTCACCGTTGTAGCTCCATTTGATGCGCCACCAGTTTTTGTGCATAGTTGGCATAACCAACTTCTTGTCCCTCAAGTTTTGTTTGATTATGAGCTCGTTTTATTGGTTGAATTTGACGCCAAAAGTTGGCCATCCGAATTCGTAATTTCCAACTTATAAAATTCTAATTTTGGACCCAGGACTTCGGATTCCAATCTTGGAACCACTAGTAGACTCCCGACGTCATTCTGGCACGAATTCATATAAAATTTTTTAGATTTGGAGGACGTGAGCCCTGACACGTATTTCGGTGCAAGACGGGCCCCACAGTCCGAATCAACGGGTCTTTTGAGATCGGCTCATCAGAATTCACTTCTGGATATACTGTTGGGTTCGTATCGTCATTCTGGACTTGTTAATATATACTTTGGTAGATTTAGTGGACTTTGGTCCGACATGTATTTTTGTGCAAACTGGATTCCAATGTCCGGGTCAACGGACCATTTTGAGATCGACTCATCGGAATCCACTTTTGGATATATCATTCGGTTCATATCATCATTCTGGATTCTTAGACATATACTTTGCTAGATTTTGATGACTTTGATTCTGAAACATTTTTCGGTGCAAAGTGGGTCCAACGATGGACCGCATTCTGACCCAAAATTACCATTTTGCTCCTGTGTCCAGAATTGGATTTATAGGTAGTCTATCCTTGATATTTTTTTATTATTGGAACGTTGGTGATGTTTGTTTTAGCATCCGACGACATTCATGGAGACTCCTATGTTGCTACCTTTCTTGGACTTGACGATTTGTCTGCAGGACATCTTTGAACCAGTGCTTCACCCTAGACAAGATACCATACTTGTACTGTGTATATTATTCATATAGAGTTAGATGGTGTCTAGGTAAGAGACTCGCATTGAGATATGGATTGTCTGAGTCATGGATACGACTAGTACATTTCTTTGAACGGGGAAGACAACCAGTAGGAATATGATACAAACAGTTACATTATTTTATGTTAGCCTCTGTGGGGCCCCGGGTAGGGGCATATGTACTTACTAGTTTTGTATATCCGGCAGCGGCCACTAGCTGCGTACTAGGTACGGTCTGGAGGTACGCTACTATATGTACTACTCGGCTTGTGATCCGACGTTCGGCCAGTGTTCTGACACAAATCCCTCAGCTCGTGATCCAACGTCGGCCCGTGCTTCGACGTAAATTCTTATTCACCTACCCATACGCTCAAAGGTTGTCTTCAACATGCATTCACATAGACTGGTTAGTTCGTGTACCTATGTCAGACCGTACCATGGAACACTGTCTTATCGTAGGCTGGTATGCCATTCGCTGATCAGGATTGGTCAAAGATATGGTTTACTGATTGATGATTGGATATTGGACTGTGTTATATATGATACAGGTAGTTCATTTTATTCAGTTCATACTATGGCATGTATTTCTTTATCTTGTTATGTCCCGCTGAGGACCTGGTGATCTATCCAGGTATTTGCTGAGCAGTTAGTATAGAGTAGCTGGGCAGGTACTGCGTGATGGACCGATGTTTCAGGTATATATATGTATGTGTGCTCTGGTGTCTCATTTCCTCTTCCCTATATACATTTCACCTTTATTATTTCATGCTGCTATATAGCCTATTATTACAAGCTTATTCTTTTCTTGAGCTTGCTCGAACATATATATTATTGGGTGGCCAACTTTAATATATTATGTCCATTCTTGATATTCGCTTCATTATTATGGATTGAGATGTAGATGATTAGTTACCTTTAGTACCCTTGACAACGTAGTATGTCTCGGGATAAGTCGATTAAATTGGAAACTTATCATAAGATCGTATCAGCTGGCATGCTCGCACCTCAAGTTCCTATAATTTTGGAACTGGGCTGTGATACTATAATACAATCCGGATTGGCTCACGACCCAGAGTCTGAGTTGGGCTAGGAATGGGTGGTCGACCGACTTCATGCGGGTGGATAGGAGTTAATGTTAATTAAATCAAGAAAATGAATTAGAAAATTAAACTATTTCTTTAGTTAAAGAATACAAATAAGGATAAATGATAATTAGGAAATTATAAAATCCATAATTAGGAATTTTTAATAATTAATTATGAAATAATATATGTCATGTCCCAATATTGTACTATGGTGACGGACATAGCCAGCTATCCCGTATAAGGTACGAACACGTCATACGGCGATCACGGTTGTCTCTAAACTTGGGGGTACATACTCTAATCAGGTCACTTATGGTCTCACAGAACAACTATGTCTCAGTCATTCAAGCAAGAATCAGCAATAAATAAGAATATAATATAAAGAAGTAAGGCATCTCCAACGCTTCATTAAAATAATCATTAGAACTAGCTTCACGAGATACTAGATAGCTCGTATAGTCAACAATACAAAACCGTATTCAGCTGTACATCTAGAATTGTTGAACGTGATGATGAGGATGATATCAAGGAATAGGGTAGTTGACCCCGAGGAGGCGAAGTGGTTCAAAGAGATGATACCTAATGTCCAGAACATCCAGCTAAATAGGTGCCGACGGCTAAACATCAAGTACAAAATTAAAGATATCAGAGTGGTGGAAAAGAAACACACTCGAGTTCTCCGACGACCATGCTTCTAGTATGCACCATCTTCAGGGAAGAAAGTTGGATCCTCAGGCGCTGCTATGAGATCTGGCCAAACAAAACCAGCGGGGTCAAACCTGAATAACAAATACTCCAAGGGAGCACATATGAAAGAGACAAATTCAGAGTAACAAGTAAGACATGGACAAGATATAGGCTTATACCATATCATCGAGGTCATACAACACCCTTACAACCAAACAAGGATATTGGTTGGACCATGCACCATGACAGTCCATACTCCTCGGCTACTAACATTATCACGACCCGCACCCTAGATTAAGGGCACGAGAAGTGGGTAAGTCCAGCCTACGCCGCAGTATCGACGGTAGAACGCTGTCCTAGGTCACAACATCTAACAATATAAGGTACCTGTACAGTATATACACTCCGAGTAGAGGTGACAATACAGAATACAGTCTCAATCACAACTAAGACAGAAATAGCACGATATCATAGATATGAAAATCTCAAAGGAAGATACAAACAGAAGGGAAAGTAAGTCTAAGTGTCTAAATGACACAATAACAAAACATAATACAACTCAAATCTCCACTTATTACAATACAAGTTCCAACAGAGAAAACTAAACGATAAACTAGCAATGTACTCCAAGCTCTACTGGTCCTCTAGGCTAGCTGTGAATCTCTATGTTACCTGTAATATTTTTAACAGGTCTAGTCAGGACAGTAGTGAGCACAGTACATCTCATGCAGTTCATATCATGGTAGAAAATATAAAGCAAGCAATAGAGTAAGATACATGAAATGCTGTAAGAAGATGTACATAAAAACATGAGAGATATTTGATAACTGGAAATATATACATGATAAGTAAGAACTGTAAGTGACTAGTGATTTAGAGTACGAGATGGCATGTAATTGGCTTAGGTTGAACATGATGTACATGAGTGAACATGAGGGACACTAGCCGAGAAGGCTGTGTTGTACATGATAAAACATAAAAAGTAACAGAGTGAACATGATGGGTAAATCAAATGACCATTTATACTCACCCCTACCCACAATCAATACACAAGGATCCAGTTAAGTTACATTACGAACATGATGTTTTGGTTACACACGAAACACATGAGGAAACATGAACGTACACGAGAGCACATGAAAGTACATGAGCGTACATGAAAGAACATGAGAGAACATGAGTGTACATGAATAACGTAAGAGCAAGGAATACAAGATGTACAAGAAACACACTACATGAAGTATCCGATGCGTCCGCTAAGGGGGATAACATCCCATGAAAAGATCCATATAGTACCAATCCGTGATGATAACGTGACAGCATCAAGTAAAGTAATCTAGAGCAAGAATATAAGTCGTGACAAGTATGAAACGATCAGAGAATGTACTCGGCTGATATCCTGAACAGCTGATATGAAAAGATAGCCAACTGGAGTCACAGAGTCCTAGTTATAGCAACATAGGTTATAAAGAGTTCAATTTATTTGGTAATCGTAATTATAATGCAATCTACATGAGTCTAAGTCAATCTAGGTCAAATTCAACTCTTGGTCAACTCGGGTCAACTATAAAGTCAAACTAGGTCAACTCTAGTCAACTATGGTCAAACTAGCTAGGGTTGGATCAACAATGGTTAACTAGTATAGGTTAGTCAATTCTAGGTCTAAATAAACTAAGTATATGTAAATCAAGTATTCAGTATAGCTACTAACTCATAGCCTAAGTCACTTGCTAAATCAAGCACAAAACTAAACCATAAGCTAACAAAGCACACAACTTAGTCATATAATGTATATATATACATTAACATATTCATATACATAGATATATATAGGAAAGATATATATATATAGGCATATATATATATATATATATATATATATATATATATATATATATATATATATATATTATATATATATAGAAAAAAAAATATATATATATATATAGAAAGAGAGGTAAAAGAGTAAGTGAGTATGTGTGTGTTTGGCATGTGTGTGAAAGGATATGTGTTAATGTTCTAAAATTTAGTGATAGGTAGGTGTATGTGACATGGGATACATGATGTCAAAGGGTGTATGAATGCATGTGTATATAGGGGTGAGCATTCGGTTTATTCGGTTTAAACCGAACCGAATAATCCAAAACTGAATTGAACCGAAACCGAATAAGCAAAACCGAAACCGAACCGAATTGGCCCAAAACCGAATCAAACCGAACCGAATTAAATCGGTTCGGTTTTTGGTTTTCGGTTTATTCGGTTTATTCATTTTTTTGATTTTTTTGAGCTTTTTTTGTTAATATATATAGTAACTAAATATACATAGACATATTTAGTATATACCTATATATATTTAGTATATACCTATATATATTAATACTTATATATATAGTACACACACACACATATATATAATTTAATTAATTAAAATTTCTTATTCGGTTTTCGGTTTTGGACCGAAACCGAAACCCAAAACCGAAACCGAAGCCGTATAGGAAATTTTAGTATTTTCAAAACCGAAACCGAACCGATTTTTTTTTAAAACCGAACCGAACCTCTTATTCGGTTCGGTTCGGTTCGGTTTTCGGTCCAAAACCGAATAATGCTCACCCCTATGTGTATAAGGTTATAGGTTAACTTAGTTTATAGAAATGCGTACATACATACTTACATTGTATACATGCATACATACATATCATGTATATTACATTACATGATACATACATGTATACTTGCATTACATTATACTTACATTCATGCATATTAGATACTTGCATTTATATTAACATATTGCATACATTCATTTCATTCACGCATCTATGTATTACCTACATGTTTTATACATATGCATACATTGTATATTCATATCATTTCATACATTAACTTAGAGGCATACAACATGCACACATCATATATTTCATATCTTGCATTACCTTACATATCATGTTATATATTATCATTCATTCCTTTCATATATTATATTATCTTTAAGTTGAATACATCATATATGGATACAATACATTATCTTGCATGCTTGCATTCATATATTACATTCTATATTACCTATATACATGTATTTTCTCCATTCATTCTTGCTTGCATCATATACTCTACATTACCATACATGTTATCATTATATATTGTATTACAATATTTATACATTATGCATTCATATCTATCATTACATATATACCTTGCATTCATATCTAGCATTCATTATATACTTTCATGCATACATTGTATATCATTCTTTCATTCATGCATTTATACATTGCTTATATGTATTATATTAATTGCATTCCTACATGCTTGCATTCAACCATATATATACATTAGTGTAAAAAGGATATATCATATATATATCATTTCATTCATCTAACATATCCTGTATTACATACTCTATATTTATTTAATATCCATACTACATAGGCTCATAGGTTACACAAAATGCATATATCGTATAGTCATTCTTCTACTTAAAACCAATACTGTACCAATTGGACCTTTACTAAATTCTAGGATTAAAGTATGTTGTAGCCCTTCGTGTTAGCTTTACGAAACTTTAAACGGATCGCATTTTCATGTCCGAAAACTCCCGGAATCGCAAAAATACCGAAACGCGTTCGTCTTTCGTATAGCTGACACTCAAATAATTTTACAGAAAGTTTCAAAACGAATTTGGCTTATTAAAATATATACTTGGAAAGCTAACTTCGATACGGTTCTTTTAAAAAGACGAGAGATAAATCGGAGTTCTAAGCTAAAAGTTATGATATTTCTAAGTTGCTTTGGTTAATAAAAACGTGGATGAAAATTATGACGAATTTGGGTTGGCCAAGATACTTGGATACCAACATAGGTATCCAAATGAAACTCATTCTAACCATCCTAACTAAGATCAATCCACTCTCTAACCATTTTAAAACCGAATTTAAATATCTATTTAAACTATTATCATGCATACATACACATGGGGTGTCCTAATTTGGGATCTATCAAGTAGGACACAAGACACACCTATAACATCCTCAAATGGACTCCAAATGGTCTCAAAATTGAATCTAAAGGGGACACATGCATGGGGGTAGATCCTTTGGATTCAAAACTAATTAATATACAAAAAAAATCAAGTTAGAGGATAGGTTTTACCTATTGGGAGTGGAATCCCAATAAAAATCTTTAGGACACGGCTCCGATACGAAGATCTATCCAAAAGGACACCTCCCTTTGCACCTTGCCTAAATTCTTGTATAGAATCCTTCCTTGATGGTGTGGGATGGATTAGGAGAAGTTTGGATGGTGGAATGTGAGGGAAATGAAATCAAATTAAAGAGGGAAGCTCTCTAATTTGGGAAAGAACACTTAGGGTTCTATGTAGAGGTAAAAAGAGGCAAGGGTTTTCTTAAGAATTCTTTATAGGAAGGGGGAGGGGTGTCACGACCCGCATCCTAGAGTAAGGACACGAGAAGTAGGTACGTCCAGCCTACGTCGCAGTGTCGGCGGTAGAACGCTGTCCTAGGTCACAACATCTAACAATATAATGCTAAGCAGTTTATACTCCCCGAATGGGGGTGACATAGCAGAATGTAAACTCAATCACAACTAAGGAAGAAGAAGTACGATATGATATAGAACTCAAAATGAAATACAGATAATCAGAAGAGTCTAAGTGTCTAAGATAACATCTCAGCAAACATCCAGAATACAAGGTCTCAACTACAGAGTATGAAAGAATATATATAACATCTCAGAACAACAATTGAAAGTCAATAACAATGCTGAAAAGAAAGATAAAGCCTAGCTGTCTAGCCTAGACTATGGAAGTAGTATCCTGTACTGCAGCTGGGTCCTCCAGAGGAACCATGTCGCAGGTGTCGTCTAAGCCTGCACCGTAATAGATGGTACATAGGACCTCATCCTTATCCTCTGTAATATTTTCAACAGGTTCAGTCAGGACAGGAGCGAGCACAATATATCTCATGCAGTTCATATCATGGTAGGAAATATAAAGCAAGCAATAGAGTAGGATACATAAAACGCTGTAAGAAGATGTACATAAAAACATGAGAGATATTTGATAACTGGAAATATATACATGATAAGTAAGAACTGTAAGTGGCTAGTGATTTAGAGTACGAGATGGCATATAATTGGCTTAGGTTGTACGTGATAAAACATGGAAAGTAACAGATTATACATGATGGTAAATCACATGACCATTTATACTCACCCCTACCCCCAATCAATACACAAGGATCCAGTCTAGTTACGTTACGGACATGATGTTTTGGTTACACAAGAAACACATAAGAAAACATGAGCGTACATGAGAGCACATGAAAGTACATGAGCGTACATGAAAGAACATGAGAGAACATGAGTGTACATGAATAGCGCAAGAGCAAAAAATACATGATGTACATGAAACACATGTCATAAAGTATCTGATGCGCCCGCTAAGGGGGATAACATCCCAAGAAAAGATCCATATAGTACCACTCCGTGATGATAACGTGACAACATCAAGTAAAGTAATCTAGAGCAAGAATATAAGTCGTAACAAGTGTGAAACGATCAGAGAATGTACTCGCTTGATAACCTGAATGTCCTACTGAGAATATAGAGTCCCAAGTGAGGTACCTGACTCCTATTTAGAATAACACAAGTTACAACATGTCTAGAATAGTAAGGCTGAAGATTTTAATGCATTCTACATGATTCTAGGTCAATCTAGGTCAAAGTCAAACCTTGGTCAACTCTGGGTCAACCAAGTCAACATCTAGTCAAACTAAGTCAACAACAAGGCTATCTTGGTCAACTGGTCAAACTTAGGCTATCAAGGGCCAATTTGGTCAGTGGTCAACCATTGGTCAACCTTAGGTCTACCAGACCTATTGGTCAATCTAAATTGCTACTAATCATAGGCTAGAGTATCTAAGGCACTATATATAGGTGTCTATATCTATACATTATAGGCATACACTATGTATACCATAGGCCAAATCTACTATATATACATATCAATATATATATATATATATATATATATATATATATATATATATATATATATATATATATATATATAAAATATATATATATATAAACCTATTATATATATATCAATATATACCACCATATATATAATACCATATATATACTCAACTATATAATACATATATATTCATGCAAACATAACATGTCTATATATATTATCAATATATATATAGCCTAACTATATACATAACATGTATATAATAATATATATAGAGAGAGGGAAAAATGAGAGTGAAAGGGTGTGAGAGGGTGTGTGGGTTAGAGGGTGTGTGTGTGTTGATGTGTAGACAGTGGTAGAAGGGTGTGTGGCAATTTGTGTGTTTACTGTTTAGTGAATTAGGAAAATCTTAGTTTTCTTTGAGTTATCAGGTTCACATATGCATAACCCTTCAATACCCAAACTCAATTATCATATAACAATTTCAGTTCACTGTTTTAATCATTCAAATCTGGACTTAAACTCAATAACAGGTTTATAACATTCAGAAATTAGGACTTAATATCATTCATTGTTCACATTCAGAAATCAGTTATCCTAAATGAACCTATCATTAATCTTACAGGTTAATACATATTTCAGTTTTAACATATTAAAATCTCAAGAAAAATCTGTTAACTATTCATTCTCAGAAATTTGCACAATTGACAGTTCGTATTTAACCAGTCCAACCAATTCGAAAATCCCTATTTATCTAACATTCTATCAGTGCATTTAAAACATGTACATTATGTATTTACACAATTTAAATTTAGTGAACACATAAGAACCCCAATTTAAACACTGCATCAGTGAATACCTTGAACCTCTGTTCAAGTATCAGAAAACCTATTCAAACATCAAATTGAATCAAAAAGCAAAGTATAACCCTAAAGCAGTGTGTGCAGACACTAGGTATACATGTACTCGTGTCTAGGAAGTGGTTCGTGTCCACAAAAGTGGACACGAAGTGTCAATTAATGAATCAAACCCAAAACAGTGGACAGTGCATGCACTGCCTCGTGCACGTGTTCACTTAGGTCTAGGACACGACACAGGTGTCCACGTGTCTCGTGGTCACGTGTCCAGGTTCGCCTAGGGTCAGGCTACACACCTAGGACCCTAACACGAGCCCACATCTCCTCAGGACACAGCACGAACACCGTATCAGTCGAGAAAAACTCGACTGATACACGTGCACTGTAAGCGTCGTGCAGCGATGCAAGTGTCTCGTAGACACGACACGAGCCACGTGGGGCCTCGTGGTCATGTCCATGTGTAGCCCACATGTTGGGCTATACACTCGTGTCAACACGAGGTGTCCACAATATGTCGAGAGTCGATACGACTCGCGTGTCAGTGTGCATTTCCCGTGCGTGCACAGTATGTGCGTGATCCGTGCGAGATCGAGAACTCCCTCGATACTCGATCATATCACGTAAAACTTTGTGGGTGGTATGTCAGTCATTGCCCTTAGGTACTGACAAAAAATAGTGGTGTCTCGTGTCGTGTCCAGTAAGAACTGGACACGAGGTAGCAGGACAGTGTGTGTGGGTGTGCACAGCGTGTTCGTGTCCAATTTGGACACGGACACGACACATTTTCGTGCTCAATCAACTAGGGTTGTAACCTACAAGTCTAGGGCTACCCAAAAATGTAATTTGTTTTACAAAACACTAACTTTTATTCCTAAGTGGCATTTCACCAAACACTTGAATTTAAACATAGATACGTGTCCGATACAGACACCAAATCAAACCTAGTTCCTACCAAACTTGGCCTATATGTCCCTGGTACCTAGATGCATGCAACCATGAAGAGAAATCACAATATTAATAGGTTTAGAGGCATTTTACCTATTGAATGAAAACTCAATGAAAAGCCTAGAATAAGGGGGGTGTCCTCTTCACTTGGGGGTGCCAAATGCTTGTGTAACCTTGCTAGCTAGCTTTTCTTAGTATCCTCAATTGTAGGGGATTCCAATGCAAGAAGTTTGGCTCAATTTGGAGTTGATTTGGGTATTTGGGGAGGAGTTTAGGGAAGAACACAAAAGAGACAATTAAAATGAATTAAAAAAGATGCTAATGATTAATGAGTTGTATTTATAGAGGGAGGGAATGTGTGATGGCTGATATTAGGTTAGGGTTAGGGTTTAGGATGAGTGGCTAAGGCTTCTCCAACAATTTCAAGCCAATCTAATGGCTCATAACTAAAGTAGCCTTCTTTAACCTTTAGCCTAAAATATCTCTCTAACAAATATCTATATATTACCCTAATTTGATTACTTAATGAAACCCTCTAACTTAGTCTCTAGGGTCATGATTAACTAACATCTAGATTAGGCTAACTTCTAGGTCAAGTCTCAAATAATTTAACTAACACATATTTAATTCATATAATTTACAATTTCACAAAAGTGTCAAAATGACCAAAATACCCCTAGGCTTAAAATTAGAAATTTGAAATCCTAAACACATGATTAGGTCTCCTTGGTCATGATTAGTCTTCTAGGTCATGCATGACTAAGGTTACACTAGCAAAATACCAATTTCACATTTTACCATTTTAAATAGTTTTAAAATAACTAAAAATCACCAAAAATCATTTCATGACTAAAATTAAATATTTTAATGATTTAAAATACAAAAGTTCAAATTTATCCTTATTTTAGAAAAGTGGGTGTTACAAGGGGGCACTTGATGGCTGGTCATTAGATGAATTAGGGTTAATTTTACATGTAGATGAGTGGCTAGGGCTTGTCCACCCAATTCTAAGCCTACCTATTGGTTCAACTAGTCATAAGGCTTTCTTTTTCACAAATATCCTAAGAGTAAATATCTTTCTTATAAATATCTAGTTATTAATAATCTTGTCATTACTAGGTTACCCTAATCAAGACTCTAAGCTCAAGGCTAATCTAGATTAGTCTAATATTAAGGCTTAACTAAAGGATTAGCACAATATTTAATTAATATAAATTACAATTTCACAAAATTGTCAAAATGACCAAAATATCCCTAGGATAAAAAGTTGTAATTAGTCATCCTAATCACATGACTAGGCTCCCTTGGTCATGGTTAGTCTCTATGCTTAGCAAAACTAGGGTTTAACTAGTTAACCATCAAAATCACAATTCAACATTTTAAATAGTTTTAAATTAATTAAAAATTACTAAAAATCATAACATGAGTTAAATCTTATTATTGATTAATCAAAATTATCCTCATTTTAGAAAATTGGGTGTTACAAGTCTACCCTCCTTAGAAGAATTTTGTTCTCGAAATTAAGATGGTCGTACTTCTTCTAGAGTCTCGTCCCCAACAATCATGGTCTCTGGACTTACCTAAATCATACAATTTAAAAGAATGTCATATAGGGTCATGGCATACGGTGGCAGTTGAAAGTCTCATCTAGGTATACTAGTCATGCTAAACCAAAACGGTCATAGAGTATCAAAACATACAAGCAATCTGGGGTGCTAAACTGGAAAAGTTACATAAACAACAAATCATCAAGGCTGTAAGGCAGTCTACCATCCTATATAAAAACTGGTAATTATCAAAAATAAAATTAAAGATACTAGTAATTATCTATAAAGGGGTACTATTCAAAGAAAAATCAAAATCAAAAGTTTAAGGAACGAAAGTCAATATCATTGAAATCCAATCACGATATATATATAGAGAGAATTAGAGAGGGAAAAGCTAGCATTATATAAAGGTTATGTGGTTAGTGTGTGTACAGGTGTATGTGTACATGTTCATATGGTTAGATAGTAGGCATGTGTGTGTATGAAATATACATGAAAGTGTATAGGAGGATTTGGGTTTCAACACAATAGCTATCAAGTTACACTACTCATGGCATATTGGTTAAACAATCTACAAGGCACAACTTATTTACTCATAACATGCATGGCTAACCATATATATATATATATATATATATATATATATATATATATATATATATATATATATATATATATAGAGAGAGATTTAGCTATGTATCTATATACATTATAACATGTATGCATAACTATATATATATACATATCTATATAGATATATGAACATAACATAGAGGTGAAGGATTAGGTTTACATGGCAGTTGTGAACATTAGTGTAGAGTGTCAAGTGTACTTGGATTATAACTTGAAATGAAGGGTTCAAATATTCAGTTCAGTTCAACATTACATATTAAATCTGAAATTGAACTACACATTTGAAAGCAATGTAAAAATGTTAACATGTATTCAGTTTTCAAGATTTTGGAGAAATTCGAACATCAAAACCAACTCAATGTTTACCACAACCACAACCTAACATGTAAGAGTATGAAACCTACCATTATATTCCTATATACAACAATGTATACGTCTTAAAATATTACATTTAAAAAACTGCAAATTGGCTAATCACTTAGAATCCAGGGTTAAAGGTTTAATATGCACACAGTCTCAGATTTGACAAATTCAAACACAAACTCATCCAATTTCTTTAAGAATTAAAATCCTATATATAACATGTGCAGTGATGTAAACAACGACTAATAACATGAAATTTATATTTAAATTATGAATTTAATCTGGAAAAACAGAGAACTAGTCACTGATACTGTACTATATTAGAAATATTGGCATTTTGAGAAATTAACATCAAACATATTAATATGCATTTAGATAGGTTGGTAATCAAGTGTAGCATGCATACGTGTCAGGCAAGTATCTGCGCCCACTATATATATATATATTTTAAGGTAATACAAGAAATAATGGCAAGAAGGAAATAATGATAAAATCTGTTCTGCTTATCTGTTTAAAAGAAGGAACTATTTTAAAACCAGAGCTATAAATCAAATCCAAGTTAAGGTCTAGCAAAATCATCGGTTCATTGTATTAGGAAGAAATTTATAGCAAGAAGTTACACAAGATTTATAATAGCAGCTAAACCTACTCCTACTCCTACTCCTAAGTTATCTGATAATGGAGTACAATTTATAACAACAGAATGGTACGATAGAGATGATATGTTTAAAAACCTTCTCAAGATACAATCTGATAATCATATACGTCTGTCCAAAATTATGTTACTCAGAGTCCTCGCCATGCCAGTAAGTAAGGCTGCGATAAACGATAGATTCCATAACTGGGGTATGCACCTCTATAATCATGTCGTCTGAAATTCTCGCTATGCCGACTAGTATAGCTGCGAGAAATTCTAACTCTCATAACCAAAATACGTACAGCCGAAGTCAGGTCTCTATGTTTTCGCCACGCCAGCTAATATGGCTGCGATAAAATAAAGGTTACATAATCAAGTAGACGTTTTACCATCCCTGTATTCCCGTCAACATATGTTATCAAAAAATATCGTAACCCAGGCCTTAAAATTCATCTCGATAGGAAAATCAAAATCAACAACGATCCAACAAAATCAAATTCAATAATCAAGGAGTGAGAGCAACAAAATAAGGGAAATAATTTTAATTTGAAGTTTAAATAAGATTCTCAAGGGTCATCCCAGGAATCTCTCAAGGAGTCCTAACTGTGATTGAGTACCTTCAAAATATATCTTAATCCTACTGCAGGCTGTAGTGATACTCTAGTTCGAATACCACTACATAAACTCGACCTGCATGGGCCACCACGAAAAATGTGTCACGACCCGCACCCTAGATTAAGGGCACAAGAAGTGGGTACGTCCAGCCTACGTCGCAGTGTCGGCGGTAGAACGCTGTCCTAGGTCACAACATCTAACAATATAAGGTACCTGTACAGTATATACACTCCGAGTGGAGGTGACAATACAGAATACAGTCTCAATCACAACTAAGACAGAAATAGCAGGATATCATAGATATGAAAATCTCAAAGAAAGATACAAACAGAAGGGGAAGTAAGTCTAAGTGTCTAAATGACACAATAACAAAACAGAATACAACTCAAATCTCCACTTATTATAATACAAGTTCCAACAGAGAAAACTAAACGATAAACTAGCAATGTACTCCAAGCTCTACTGGTCCTCTAGGCAAGCTGTGAATCTCTATGTTACCTGTAATATTTTCAACAGGTCCAGTCAGGACATGAGCGAGTACAGTATATCTCATGCAGTTCATATCATGGCAGGAAATATAAAACAAGCAATAGAGTAAGATATATGAAATGCTGTAAGAAGATGTATATGAAAACATGAGAGATATTTGATAACTGGAAATATATATATGATAAGTAAGAACTATAAGTGACTAGTGATTTAGAGTACGAGATGGCATATAACTGGCTTAGGTTGAACATGATGTACATGAGTGAACATGAGGGACACTAGCCAAGAAGGCTGTGTTGTACATGATAAAACATGAAAAGTAACAGAGTAAACATAATAGATAAATCACATGACCATTTATACTCACCCCTACCCACAATCAATACACAAGGATCCAGTAAAGTTATGTTACGAACATGATGTTTTGGTTACACACGAAACACATGAGGAAACATGAACGTACACGAGAGCACATGAAAGTACATGAGCGTACATGATAGAACATGAGAGAACATGAGTGTACATGAATAACGCAAGAGCAAGGAATATATGATGTACATGAAACACACTACATGAAGTATCCGATGCGCCCGCTAAGGGGGATAACATCCCATGAAAAGATCCATATAGTACCAATCCGTGATAATAATGTGACAGCATCAAGTAAAGTAATCTAGAGCAAGAATATAAGTCGTGAAAAGTATGAAACGATCAGAGAATGTACTCGCCTGATACCCTGAACAGCTGATATGAAAAGATGGCCAACTGGAGTCACAGAGTCCTAGTTATAGCAACATAGGTTAAAAAAGTTCAATTTATATGGTAATTGAAATTATAATGCAATCTACATGAGTCTAAGTCAATCTAGGTTAAAGTCAACTCTCGGTCAACTATAAAGTCAAACTAGGTCAACTCTAGTCAACTATGGTCAAACTAGCTAGGGTTGGGTCAACAATGGTTAACTAGTCTAGGTTAGTCAATTCTAGGTCTAAACAAACTAAGTATATGCAAATCAAGTATTCAGTATAGCTACTAACTCATAGCCTAAGTCACTTGCTAAACCAAGCACAAAACTAAATCATAAGCTAACAAAGCACACAACTTAGTCATATAATGTATATATATTATTCACATTAACATATTCATATACATAGATATATATAGGAAAGCTATATATATATATATATATATATATATATATATATATATATATATATATATATATATATATATATATATATATAGATATAGATATAGAGAAAGAGAGGTAAAAGAGTAAGTGAGTATGTGTGTGTTTGGCATGTGTGTGAAAGGATATGTGTTAATGTTCTAAAATTTAGTGATAGGTAGGTGTATGTGACATGGGAAACATAATGTCAAAGGGTGTATGAATGCATGTGTAAAAGGTTATAGGTTAACTTAGTTTATAGAAATACGTACATACATACTTACATTGTATACATGCATACAAACATATCATGTATATTACATTACATGATACATATATGTATACTTGCATTACATTATACTTACATTCATGCATATTAGATACTTGCATTTATATTAACATATTGCATACATTCATTTCATTCATGCATCTATGCATTACCTACATGTTTTATACATATGCATACATTGTATATTCATATCATTTCATACGTTAACTTAGAGACATACAACATGCACACATCATATATTTTATACCTTGCATTACCTTACATATCATGTTATATATTATCATTCATTCCTTTCATATATTACATTATCTTTAAGTTGAATACATCATATATGGATACAATACATTATCTTGCATGCTTGCATTCATATATTACATTCTATATTACCTATATACATATATTTCCTCCATTCATTCTTGCTTGCATCATATACTCTACATTACCATACATGTTATTATTATATATTGCATTACAATATTTATACATTATGCATTCATATCTATCATTACATATATACCTTGCATTCATATCTAGCATTTATTATATACTTTCATGCATACATTGTATATCATTCTTTCATTCATGCATTGCTTATATGCATTATATTAATTGCATTCCTACATGCTTGCATTCAACCATATATATACATTATTTCATATTGGTGTATTTATTTCATATTTTTCTAAGTTGCTTTGGTTAATAAAAACGTGGATGAAAATTATGACGAATTTAGGTTTGCCAATATACTTGGATACCAACATAAGTATCCAAATGAAACTCATTCTAACCATCCTAACTAAGATCAATCCACTCTCTAACCATTCTAAAACAGAATTTAAATATCTATTTAAACTATTATCATACATACATATACATGGGGTGTCCTAATTTGGGATCTATCAAGTAGGACACAAGACACACCTATAACATCCTCAAATAGACTCCAAATGGTCTCAAAATTGAATCTAAAGGGGACACATGCATGGGGGTGGATCCTTTGAATTCAAAACTAATTAATATACAAAGGAAATCAAGTTAGAGGATATGTTTTACCTATTGGGAGTGGAATCCCAATAAAAATCTTTAGGACACGGCTTCGATACCAAGATCTATCCAAAAGGAAACCTCCCTTTGCACCTTGCCTAAATTCTTGTATAGAATCCTTTCTTGATGGTGTGGGATGGATTAGGAGAAGTTTGGATGGAGGAATGTGAGGGAAATAAAATCAAATCAAAGAGGAAAGCTCTCTAATTTGGGGAAGAATACTTAGGGTTCTATGTAGAGGTAAAAAGAGGCAAGGGTTTTCTTAAGAATTCTTTATAGGAAGGGGGAGGGGGCACTTGATGGCTGGTCATTAGATGAATTAGGATTAATTTTATATGTAGATGAGTGGCTAGGGCTTGTCCACCCAATTCTAAGCCTTCCTATTGGTTCAACTAGTCATAATGCTTTCTTTTTCACAAATATCCTAAGAGTAAATATATTTCTTAGAAATATCTAGATATTAATAATCTTTTCATTACTAGGTTACCCTAATCAAGACTCTAAGCTCAAGGCTAATCTAGATTAGGCTAAGATTAAGGCTTAACTAAAGGATTACCACAATATTTAATTAATATAAATTATAATTTCACAAAATTGTCAAAATGACCAAAATACCCTTAGGATAAAAAGTTGTAATTAGTCATCTTAATCACATGACTAGGCTCCCTTGGTCATGGTTAGTCTCTAGGCTTAGCAAAACTAGGGTTTAACTAGTTAACCATCAAAATCATAATTCAATATTTTAAATAGTTTTAAATTAATTTAAAATTACTAAAAATTATAACATCAGTTAAATCTTATTATTGATTAATCAAAATTATAAAAGTTCAAAATTATCCTTATTTTAAAAAATTGGGTGTTACAAACATAAGGAAACATATCACGTACAAATCAGTGTATAAGTGGCCAATCAGTTGTCACGCCCTGATTCGTAGAGTCATTTATTCACATAATTTATCTCTTGGAATCGATCGTCCTTGCTTGGGCGTGATGCCGTACAAGTATGATATTGCACTTGTACAAGGCAAAGATGATACATAATTGCTAATCTTCAAATAGAAAAATATCGCAGCAGCAGAAGCAGACAAATTGAAATTAATGAGGACAATCTTTCTTATTGAATAGAAGTACATCACTTTTTTATAGCAGTGGACATAAAAGAACAACTTGAAGTCACACAGAGACATATAGAACTTTATTCTCTTTATTGATAATCGAAGAAAAGTACAAGATTTGTATTGAAGTACAATGCTTACAACGCATCTCACTTTATATTGAAAGCCAACTGAACAATGCTATACAGCTTACATTTGATACTTGGATACATTGGATTACAACTCGATATACCAACTTGGCTTACAACTCACTGGTATAACTGATTACAATGTTCCATACATTATGCCCTTTATAAACAGAAGACATCATCTTGTACAAGGAGAGCTTCTGTATGCCCAATAAATCTTCGATACCGCGGAACCAATCAAGCCAAATCTTCGTGTGTAGAATATCCCAAGCACGAGCACATGCCCACAAAATATGGGTTAGCACATCATCTATGTACTAGCGAGCAGAATCCCACCCACTCGCATAAACCAACATTAAAGTGATCATTTAAGCAAGCATTTATTAGAATGATCTTTCTACTTGGGGCCTATCATCAGTTTATAGTTCATGGGCAATAATCAGAGTGAAGCATGTAAACATATTCTTAGTAGCATTCATGTAGACATATCATTTTAGCATTCTTGGTGTTATCATGCAAAGGCATTATTGAGGCATACTAGGTGTTATCATAAAAAGGTATAATTGAGGCATCGTTAACATTAACATCTTAAACATGTTATGACAATCTCACTTCAGGCATCACTTAACATGTATGTTGTATTTGAGCAGTGTTTATAGCAAAGCATCTTTCTAGCATACTGAATTTAACATGTTAAGCAGGTTCTCATATTGAAAGGCTACACATAGCATCATTTACTTGGCACGTTCAGCACGCAAGTTAAACCAACACATATATTGAGTGTATCACATTTAAGTGATTTCTTACCGATAGCCGACTCCCTCGTACCTGCTTCAAATATAGGTTAGCAGATATACTTACTCTGCCTGCACGAAACATTCATTAGCATGCATCCTGACTACAAGGTCACTGGTGTTTAACCATACGGACGTTGCCATATAGGTCTTCATTGGTAATGCGATGACTCCAGAGAAGGTAGCTAGCCCCAAAGGATGCCTCACAAAACCCGTGTCCCTACTGGCACGCCAATGTTTCCTCCTAGGCCGGATCGGTCACCCTAACGTTCCGGGGTACCGTCCGAGAAAACATATCTCCATCTCTTATGCATAAGTTGTCCTATGACCATGCGAATGCATGTCCGACTCAATCGTGAACATAAAATGCATGGTGAAATATTGAAGTAAAGACAACATTGCATCATCATTCATCTCATTCAAGTCATGTTCAAAAACTTATTCATTCCTAACATTACCATCATTTCATTTGGTGATCTCAACAATCCCAATCCTCATCAATTCTCATTCATTGCTTCATTGTAACATTTCTTATTATGTTCCTTCTAAGGAGGAACATCAACATTCATTTATTTCAAAGGGACCTATAGCATTTCATTCATTTCATAGGAACAATAGCATATTCAATTCTTTTCTCATGTATCATTCACGTAACATCTCATTATTCAAGTAATTTATTCATTTCATCAACATTAAGCAAAAGGGACATTATCAATTCATTTTCAGGCATCAAGTTACATTAGCAGTTCGAGTGTGATTCGTTCAGCAATTCAAAGTTCATGTGTTATTCATTCAATAATTTCCAGCATATGCATCTCTATCGATTTAGCAACTAAAACATCTAATTACAATTATTCAACATTCGAGGTAAGAGACATTAGGGACATATTCATAGCATCACGTTATTCTATTTATTAAGCATACAGGAATAAGGTAGAAGGAGGACAGTTCCACTTGCCTACATAAAAGGGTCTTCTTATTCTTGTTGCACACATTCTCCTAAGCGTAGCTCCACCAGCTAGCCACGTTCCAATATTTAATCCATCTAGCCAGTTCAGAGAGACTGCATCAGTCACAACTCTTCTTGATTCCCAATATAAGTCACGGTCTAACAATCTGATCCCATCCAACAAGCCAACCAAATGTCTCGCGCGGAGCGGGGCATTACATAATATACCACTCAGAAAAAGTTTCGTCCGTAAAACTTAAGAAAACAACTCATCTACTATATTCACTTAATCATAATGAGTTACTCATTCAGCTTCAATTCAATATTCATTTTAGCCCATTCGGTCATCTTAAAATAGTTATCCAACTGTACCATTTTAATCCATCAACGACTCAATCCATCTTTCTCTTTTTCCAGATACTTGCAACTTCTTATTGATTCACCAAAATTTTCCTTGCATTCTATCTTGGTCGCAACACATCACTTCGTTTGGATCCATACACATATTTCAGGTGTCCCCAAAACATATGCATTTTAGCCAAAGTCCGTGCTAGTGCAATAAATTCTTCCCATAGTGTTATCTCAGTCGCAACCTATCACTTCGATTGGATCCATACACATATTTTAGGCTTCTCCGAAACATATGTACTTCAGCCAACTTCCATGTTAGTGCGATTCGATCATCCACGATATAACTCTCTTTTCCAAATCTGACTTAGCATCCTTTCAATTGACTTATTACCTTATTCACTTTGCCACAATCACTATCTTCCAGGCCATAACACTTAACATCAGGGACAGCTCTCTATCCACGCATAATATTTTTAACATTCGGTCAAGGGTCTAACTTAGAGCCAATCATATCAAGAGTTCACAACATGTAATCATATTCCTTCCCAAATCCAACAATATTTCTCACCGAGGTAATTCATCTTTTCTATAAGACACAATCCGACATCATCTACTATCGATTACCCAAACCAAGGTACAATTCTATACAACAGTCAAGATTAGCCCTGCTACCCGACTATAGATACCGATCCAACATTCCCGCTATAGGTCGACACACAATCCTCAAGGGTCAAACATCTCTAAGGTTCATATTGAAGTATATACATACAACATATCATTCTTAGGTCGTACTCATTACCATCTCTCGTTCAATGCCACAAGGTCATTCTATGGGTCGCCAACAGCCATCTATTATTCGGTCCAGTCTCAATGGTTAGCTATACCGACAGCTATACCTAATCATTCAGGTGACTTCCCTAGAGTGGACGGCTACTAGGGTTATACTAGTTTCTTTTTCTTAGGGCCAACAAGCAACCAACAGTTCTAAGGAACTCTACCCAAACCTATAGATATTAACTTAGACTGAATAACTAATCGCCATTGTCGGCTATGCCAACAATTGGTAAGTCCTCAATTGGTCGCTAGGGTCAAGTCTATCCAGGGTCTTCCTCAAGGAAATAATTCCCACAGAGGCTCATTCTAGACTTACCCAACGATCGACTAAGATCAATCTATCAACATTACGGTCAATTCCCAACCCGACATACGGTTCTCATCGTTCTAATAATCTATCAAGTAAATTTCCAATGATTCAAAAATCCTTTGTACTCACACGAACCCATAAGCCAAGGCTAACTATTCAAGGGTCATCGATTCCGATAGTCTTAACATAACTATGGAATCATACTATTCGATCTGTATGACAGAGTCACACCACCAAGTCATAAGCCAACAATCTATATCCCAACCAACTGTCATAAATAACGACATTATCCAACACGTTTGCAATTCCTTACTTCCCATTCGTTTCTCAATCATCAAAATCTCATACGGACATACTTAAATCTCATGCAGCAAGGGTCGAGTAGTTCATTCTATTCAATCCGACAATTTATGCATCAATTAACCATTCTCTATTTAATACAAATATTCTGATTTGCTACTTGTTACTTTTCTGGTGTACTTCAATTCCTCAGCATACATGTACATATGCAATGACTATCCTTTGGTGATCAAGATGGATTGACATCTATTACAACGTAGGGTCAAGGCACAGATTTCTAATATTCCTTTGGTCACCGACAACTTTTCCAAAACTTCCAGCTTAGCAATCAACTTTGTATTAGCCACATATGATCTGCATCCAACCATTCGAAATCAACATTCAGATATTCTAAGCCACAACATTCTCTAGCCAAATCCATTTACCCATAGCATACTAACTGTCTTACTAGTCAGAGAAGCCACCGATTATAATTTTCGACAATCTCGCTACTCAATATAACATCACCGTCAAGGGGCACTCGAGTCATCTAGCCACAATACATGACTCCCAGCTAAGTCTCGGCACTACCCAGTATCCACAGATAGTCTCCTTGTTATCCTATGAAAAGGGTCAACATACATCTCGTTCTGAGGTGGTAGAGGCAATATACCACTCAGAAACAAAGCCATCATTAAACAATACCAACCCAATTCTATTTCGGACATTCGTGATCTACAATGATCACAATACTTAACCAACATCTCGGGGTCTCGATATCACAAGCCAACATTCTTAGGGTCTCAAAGCACTAGCGAGCACACATGAGTCAACTCACTAGTTCCGCTGAACTCATCCTTAAATTATTCATTCCTAAATCTTTCCCAACATCACATGCAATTCCCAACTTGTTATAGCATAGATAGCCACATCTTTCTTTATTTTCACCTTCCAGACAACATTCACAACGTAGCATACTATGACATCGAGTCATTGTTGGGTTATTTGTGTCCAAACCAACAACAATCATTCATTCAGGGGCATCACAATGTATATAGACTTATTGTATGGAACATCCAGTGAGCAGCCAAGAGGGTCAACAAACTTTCAGACACAAACAACATAGAATGATTGCCGAACATCAATAGCATAATCGCGGAAGCAATCTTTGATTTAATCGCAGAAGCAACGTTGAGTGATCGCGAAAGCAACTTTGGTTAATTGTCGATGCAACTTTGATTTGAAACGAATCAAAAAAGAGATCAAGGATGTAAAGCCGTGCTTTGATACCAATTTGTCATGCCATGATTCGTAGAGTCATTTATTCACATAATTTATCTCTTGGAATCGATCGTCCTCACTTGGGCGTGATGCCGTACAAGTCTGGTATTGCACTTGTACAAGGCAAAGATGGTACATAATTGATAATCTTCAAATAGAAACACATCGCAGCAGCAGAAGCAGACAAATTGAAGTTAATGAGGACAATCTTTCTTATTGAATAGAAGTACATCACTTCTTTATAGCAGCGGAGATAAAAGGACAACTTGAAGTCACACAGAGACATATTGAACTTTATTCTCTTTATTGATAATCGAAGAAAAGTACAAGACTTATATTGAAGTACATTGCTTACATCACATCTCACTTAATATTGAAAGCCAACTGAACAATGCTATACAGCTTACATTTGATACTTGGATACATTGGATTACAACTCGATATACCAATTAGCTTACAACTCACTGGTACAACTGATTACAATGTTCCATACATTATGTCCTTTATAAATAGAAGACATCATCTTGTACAAGGAGAGCTTCTGTATGTCTAACACATCTTCGATGTCGTGGAACCAATCAAGCCAAATCTTCGTGTGTAGAATATCCCAAGCACGAGCACCTGTCCACAAAACGTGGATTAGCACATCATCTATGTACTGGCGAGCAGAATCCCACCCACTCGTATAAACCAATATTAAAGTGATAATTTAAGCAAGCATTTATTAGAATGATCTTTTTACTTGGGGCCTAGCATCAGTTTACAGTTCATGGAAAATAATCAGAGTGAAGCATGTAAACATATTCTTAGTAGCATTCATGTGGACATATAATTTTAGCATTCTTGGTGTTATCATGCAAAGGCATCATTGAGACATACTAGGTGTTATCATGAAAAGGCATCATTGAGGCATCGTTAACATAACATCTTAAACATGTTATGACAATCTCACTTCAGGCATCACTTAACATGTATGTTATATTTGAGCAGTGTTTATAGCAAAGCATCTTTCTAGCATACTGAATTTAACATGTTAAGCAGGTTCTCATATTGAAAGGCTACAAATAGCATCATTTACTTGGTACGTTAAGCACGCAAGTTAAACCAACACATATATTGAGTATATCACATTTAAGTAATTATTTCTTACCGATAGCCGACTCTCTCGTACCTGCATCAAATACAGGTTAGCAGATATACTTACTCTGCCTGCACGAAACATTCATTTGCATGCATCCTGACTACATGGTCACTGGTGTTTAACCATACGGACGTTGCCATATAGGTCTTCATTGGTAATACGATGACTCCAGAGAAGGTAGCTAGCCCCAAAGGATGCCTCACAAAACCCGTGCCCCTACTGGCATGCCAATATTTCCTCCTTGGTCGGATCGGTCGCCCTAACGTCCCGGGGTACCGTTCGAGAAAATATATCCCCATCTCTTATGCATAAGTTGTCCTATGACCATGCGAATGCGTGTCCGAATCAATCGTGAACATAAAATGCATGGTGAAATATTGAAGTGAAGACAACAGTACATCATCATTCATCTCATTCAAGTCATGTTCAATGACTTATTCATTCCCAACATTACCATTATTGCATTTGGTGATCTCAACGATCCCAAGCCTCATCAATTCTCATTCATTGCTTCATTGTAACATTTCTCATTATGTTCCTTTTAAGGAGGAACAACGACATTCATTCATTTCAAAGGGACTATAGCATTTCATTTATTTCATAGGAACAATAGCATATTCAATTCTTTTCTCATGTATCATTCATGCAACATCTCATTATTCAAGTGATTTATTCATTTCATCAACATTAAGCAAAAGGGATATTATCAATTCATTTTCAGGCATCAAGTTATATTAGCAGTTCGAGTGTGATTCGTTCAGCAATTCAAAGTTCATGCATTATTCATTCAATGATTTCCAGCATATACATCTCTATCGATTTAGCAACTAAAGCATTGCATCACAATTATTCAACATTCGAGGTAAGAGATATTATGGACATATTCATAGCATCACATTATTCCATTTATTAAGCATGCTGGAATAAGGAGGAACGAGGATAGTTCCACTTGCTTGCATAAAAGGGTCTTCTTATTCTGGTTGCACACATTCCCCTAAGCGTAGCTCCATCAGCTAGCCACGTTCCAACATTTAATCCATCTAGCCAGCTCTGAAAGACTGCATCAGTCTCAAGTCTTCTTGATTCCCAACATAAGTCACGGTCTAACATTCTGATCCCATCCAACAAGCCAACCAAATGTCTCGCACGGAGCGGGGCATTACATCAGTCCTACGACTTTCTATGATTAGCCTAAATTATTCCAGTAATGCTTACATATAGGAATCCTCAAATCGTGTCGTACCTGAGCCGGGCTAGCTGAACCATTATTAACGCACAACACATAGCACATAGAATGCACCGGTACCTCGTAAGTCTACCGTATTGAACAAATCAGTAGCACTTCCAGTCTTCCTATAGGGAGGTCCTGGTTCAGCACATATAATCATATATTGCACCCCCCGCTAGTGCGAATGAATATACAGTATTTGTGGTAACCAGGCTTGTACTCCCAGACATTTGTCCGACAGGGTCGGTAACGCACTAGCTCGAGATTCTGTTCCCTCCCTATGCTTCTATCTACTTGAGTTGCTTATATTAACCCTATTTTTGTTTGAAATCACATGCCGTGGTTACATGATCATCCTCCTAGATATTATACATTTGCACGAGTACCCTAAGTATGGAGCAAGAAAGGCTCATAGAGTCATGCATCAAACCAACAATCACCATACAACGTTAATTTTACTGACCACTAACCATGATCGTGCTAGAAAATATGGTTATAGTGACATATAACACATAGGATCGCTTAGCACGTAGATTCGTACCTCAGTGTGCACATAGGATAGAATCTAAGTTCTCACATAGTTGTACATCAATACATGAATATAATAGTAACAGCATAGCACATATAATCAAGTCAGGAACATAGTCGAACAAGCACATAGACTAGTCACTTAGAATCTACAAGGTATACATACGCATGGGCACATAGGCACATGGATCACATAGGTGCATAAGTCACATAGGTGCATGGCAAGAGAAATACCAAAATGCATGTCTAGCAAAATAGGCGCATAAGGGTCTTAGGCGCATACGTGCAATAGGCGCATGGATAACTTGGGTTTGGGGTGGGTATAGGTACATAGACATATCCAGTGTGTGGGAAAGCAGGTGTATAAATACATCCATGTGCACAAGCAAGTAGGCGCATAACACGGCCAGGTGCAGGCCATCCTGGCGCATGACATGGACAGGCACATGGCATTATCATTCGCATGCCACCCTGGCTCATAGCAAATGGCACAGGGCCTCCAACAGTTGTATGAACCCAGCTGGCACATGGCTCATGTAATGCCCCGCTCCGTACGAGACATTTGGTTGGCTTGTTGGATGGGATCAGAATGTTGGACCGTAACTTATGTTGGGAATCAAGAGAGTTGCGACTGATACAGTCTCTCTTAGCTGGCTAGACGGACTAAGTGTTGGAACGTGTCTCGCTGGTGGAGCTACGCTTAGTAGGATTAGAGCAGAAAGACCATTATACAAGGCAAGTGGAACTGTCCTCCTTCCTCCTTAATCTTGTATGCTTAATAAATAGAATAATGTGATGCTATGAATATGTCCTTAAAAGTATCTTACCTCGAATGTTGAATAATTGTGATGCGATGCTTTAGTTGCTAAATCAATAGAGATGCATATGCTGGAATTCATTGAATGAATAACACATGAACTTTGAATTGCTGAATGAATCACATTCGAACTACTAATGTAACATGATGCCTGAAAATGAATCGATAATGTCCCTTGTACTTAATGCTGATGAAATGAATGAATCACTTGAATAATGAGATGCTGCGTGAATGATACATGAGAAAAGAATTGAATATACTATTGTTCCTATGAAATGAATGAATTGCTACAGGTCCCTTCGAAATGAATGAATGCTATTGTTCCTCCTTAGAAGGAACATAATGAGAAATGTTGCAATGAAGCAATGAATGAGAATTGATGAGGCTTGGATGGTTGAGATCATCTAATGAAATGATGGTAATGTTGGAAATGAATAAGTCATTGAACATAACTTGAATGAGATGAATGATGATGCACTGTTGTCTTTATTTCAATATTTTACCATGCATTTTATGTTCATGATTAAGTCGGACACGCATTCGCATGGTCATAGGACAACTTATGCATAAGAGATGGGGATATGTTTTCTCGGACGGTACCCCGGGACGTTAGGGCGACCGATCCGGCCTAGGAGAAAATATTGGCGTGCCAGTAGGGGCACGGGTTTTGCGAGGCATCCTTTGGGGCTAGCTACCTTCTCTGGAGTCATCGCATTACCAATGAAGACCTATATGGCAACGTCCATAGGGTTGAACACCAGTGACCATGTAGTCAGGATGCATGCTAATGAATGTCTTACGCAGGCAGAGTAAGTATATCTGCTAACCTGTATTTGATGCAGGTATGAGGGAGTCGGCTATTGGTAAGAAATCACTTAAATGTGACAACTCAATATATGTGTTGGTTTAACTTACGTGCTTACGTTTCAAATAAGTAAATGATGCTGTATGTAGCCTTTCAGTATGAGATCTTGCTTAACATGTTAAATTCAGTATGCTAGAAAGATGCCATGCTATAATCATTGCTCAAAACACAACATACATGCTAAGTGATGCTTGAAGTGAGAACTGTCATAACATGTTTAAGATGTTAATGTTAGCGATGCCTCAATGATGCCTTTTTATGATAACACCTAGTATGTCTCAATGATGCCTTTGCATGATAACACCAAGAATGCTAAAATGATATGTTCACATGAATGCTACCAAGAATTATGTTTACATGCTTCACTCTGATTATTGTCCATGAACTGTAAACTGATGCTAGGCCCCAAGTAGAAAGACCATTCTAATAAATGCTTGTTTAAATGATCACTTTAATGTTGGTTTATGCGAGTGGGTTGGATTCTGCTCGCCAGTACATAGATGATGTGCTGACCCACGTTTTATGGGCAGGTGCTCGTGCTTGGGATATTCTACGCACGAAGACTGGCTTGACTGGTCCCGCGGCATCGAAGATTTATTGGGCATACAGAAGCTCTCCTTGTTCAAGATGATGTCTTCTGTTTATAAATGGCATAATGTATGGAACATTGTAATCAGTTGTACCAGTGAGTTGTAAGCTAAGTTGGTATATCGAGTTGTAATCCAATGTATCCCAGTATCAAATGTAAGCTGTATAGCATTGTTTAGTTGGCTTTCAATATAAAGTGAGATGTGATGTAAGTATTGTACTTCAATACAAGTCTTGTACTCTTCTTCAATTATCCATAAAGAGAATAAAGTTCTGTATATCTCTGTGAGACTTCAAGTTATCCTTTTATCTCCGATGCTATAAGAAACTGATGTGTTTCTATTCAAAAAGAAAGATTGTCCTTATTAACTTCAATTTGTCTGCTTCTGCCGCTGCGATGTGTTTCTATTTGAAGATAATCAATTATGTACCATCTTTGCCTTGTACAAGTGCAATACCAGACTTGTACGGCATCATGCCCAAGCAAGGACGATCGATTCCAAGAGATAAAATATGTGATCAAATGACTCTACGAATCGGGGCGTGACAAATTGGTATCAGAGCACGACTTTACGTCCTTGGTCTCTTCTTGAATCATTTGAAATCAAATTTGCATCGACGATTAACCAAAGTTGCTTTCGTGATCACTCAACGTTGCTTCCGAGATTAAATCAAAGATGGCTTCCGCGATTATGCTATTGTTGTTCTGTAATCATCCTATGTTGTTCGTGTCTGAAAGATCGTTGACCATCTTGGCTTGCTCACTGGATGTTCCATACAATAAGTCTATATATATTGTGATGCCCTTGAATGAATGATTGTTGTTGGTTTGGACACAAATAACCCAACAATGACTCGATGCCATAGTATGCTATAGTATGAAATGCTGCTTAGAATTGTGGGAATAAAGAGAAAAGTGGCTATGTATGCTGTAACAAGTTGAGAATTGTATGTGATGTTGAAAAAGAATTGGGAACAAAACCATGAATGGATGAGTTCAACAGAATTGCTGAGTTGACTCATGTATATTACCTTAAGAATGTTGGCTTGTGGTTTGAGACCCTGAGTTGTGGCTAAGTGTTGTGATCATTATAGATCACGAATGTCCGGAATAGAATTGGGTTGGTATTGTTTAAGGATGGCTTCGTTTCTGAGTGGTATATTGCCTCTACCACCTCAGAATGAGATGTATGATGACCCTTTCCATAGGATAGCAATGAGACTATCTGTATGTACTGGGTAGTTTCGAGACCTAGCTGGGAGTCATGTATTGTGGCTAGATGACTCGAGTGTCCCTTGACGGTGATGTTATATTGAGTAGCAAGATTGTCAAAAATTTGTAACTGGTGGCTCAATTAGAAATTGTTTAGTCGAGTGATGACTCAGACTAGTAAGACAGTTAGTATGCTACAGGTAAATATATTTGGCTAGAGGATGTTGTGGCTTAGAACATCTGAATGTTGACTTCGATTGCTTGGATGTAAATCAAGGGTGGCTAATACAAAGTTGGTTGCGTAGCTGAAAGTTTTGGTAATATTGTCGGTGAATCAAAGGAATATTAGAAATCTGTGCTTTGACCCTAAGGTGTAATAGATGTTAATCCATCTTGATCACCAAATGATAGTCGTTGCCGATGTGCATACATGCTGAGGAATTTAATGGGATTAGAAAAGTTACAAGTAGCCACCTTGAATATTTGTGTTGCATAGAGAATGGCTAGTTGATACATGAATTGTCGAATTGAATGGAATGAACTACTTGACCCTTGCTGCATGAGATTTAAGAATGTCCATAAGATAGTTTGATGATTGAGAAAAGAATGGGATTGAGGAATTACAAACGTGTTGGATAATGTCGGTATATGAGACTGTTGGTTGAGATATAGATTGTTGGCTTATGATTTAGTGGTGTGACTTTGTCATACAGACCGAATAGTATGATTCCATAGTTATATTAAGACTATCAGAATCGATGACCCTTGAATAGTTAGCCTTGGCTTATGGGTTCGTTTGAGTACAAAGGATTTGGAGAATCATTGGGAATTTACTTGATGGATTATTAGAACGATGAGAATCGTATGTCGGATTGGAATTGACCATTATATTGATAGATCGATTTTAGTCGATCATTGGGTAAGTCTAGAATAAGCCTCTGTGGGAATTATTTCTTAAGGAAGACCCTGGATGGATAGACTTGACCCTAGCGACTAGTTGATGACTTACCATTTGTTGGCATAGCCGACAATGGCGATTAGTTATTCAGACTGAGTGGATACCCATAGGTTTGGGTAGAGTCCCTTAGGACTATCGGTTGCTTGTTAGCCCTGAGAATAAGAAACTGGTATAACCCTAGTAGCCGTCCACTCTAGGGAAGTCACCTGAATGATTAGGTATAGCTGTCGGTATAGCTAACCATTGAGACTGGACCGAATAATAGGGTGACCGTTGGCGACCATAGAATGACCTTGTGGCATTGAACGAGAGATAGTGATGAGTACGACCTAAGAATGATATATTGTATGTAAATGTATGCTTCAATATGAACCTTAGAGATGTTTGACCCTTGAGGATTATGTGTCGGCCAATAGCGGGACTGGAATCGTGGGATGAGACTTGAGTTGTATGTATCGAATAGTGAATTGTTCCATGAGATGGAATTGACTGCTCATGACGGGAATGTTGGATAGGTATCCATAGTTGGGTAGCTGGGTTAACCTTGACTGTTGCATAGAATTTTATCCTGACTCGGGTAATCTATAGTTGGTGATGTCGAATTGTATCTTTTAGAAAAGATGAATTGCCTCAGTGAAAAAAATATTGTTGGATTTGAGAAGGAATATGATTGCATGTTGTGAACGCTTGATATGAATGGCTCTAAGTTAGACCCTTGACTGAATGTTAAAAATATTATGCTTGGGTAGAGAGCTTAACCAAGTTGTCCATGATGTTAAGTGTTGTGGCCTGGAAGTTAGAGATTGTGGCAAAGTGAATAAAGTGATAAGTCAATTGAAAGGATGCTCAGTCGGATTTAGAAAAGAGAGTTATATAGTGGCTGATTGAATCGCACTAACATGGAAGTTGGCTGAAGTACATATGTTTTGGGGAAGCCTAAAATATGTGTATGGATCCAGCCGAAGTGATAGGTTGCGACTGAGATAACACTATGGGAAGAATTTATTGTACTAGCACGAACTTTGGCTGAAATGCATATGTTTTGGGGACGCCTGAAATATGTGTATGGATCCAAACGAAGTGATATATTGCGACTACAAGGAAAATGTTGGTGAGTCAATGAGAAGTTACAAGTATTTTGAAAAGAGAAAGATGGATTGAATCGTTGATGGATTAAAATGATACAGTTGGATAGCTATTTTGAAATGACCGAGTGGGCTGAAATGAATATTGAATTGAAGCTAGATGAATAACTCATTGTGACTAAGTGAATCTAGTAGAAGAGTTGTTTCCTTAAGTTTCGAGGACGAAACTTTTTCTGAGTGGTATATTATGTAATGCCCCGCTCCGTACGAGGCATTTGGTTGGCTTGTTGGATGGGATCAGAATGTTGGACGGTAACTTATGTTGGGAATCAAGAGAGTTGAGACTGATACAGTCTCTCTTAGCTGGCTAGACGGACTAAGTGTTGGAACGTGGCTCGCTGGTGGAGCTATGCTTAGTGGGATTGGAGCAGGAAGACCATTATACAAGGCAAGTGGAACTGTCCTCCTTCCTCCTTAATCCTGCATGCTTAATAAATGGAATAATGTGATGCTATGAATATGTCCCTAATGTCTCTTACCTCGAATGTTGAATAATTGTGATGCGATGATTTAGTTGCTAAATCAATAGAGATGCATATACAGGAAATCATTGAATGAATAACACATGAACTTTGAATTGCTGAACGAATCACATTCGAACTACTAATGTAACATGATGCCTGAGAATGAATCGATAATGTCCCTTGTGCTTAATGCTGATGAAATGAATGAATCACTTGAATAATGAGATGCTGCGTGAATGATACATGATAAAAGAATTGAATATGCTATTGTTCCTTTGAAATAAATGAATTGCTACAAGTCCCTTCGAAATGAATGAATGCTATTGTTCCTCCTTAAAAGGAACATAATGAGAAATGTTGCAATGAAGCAATGAATGAGAATTGATGAGGCTTGGGATCGTTGAGATCACCTAATGAAATGATGGTAATGTTGGAAATGAATAAGTCATTGAACATGACTTGAATGAGATGAATGATGATGCACTGTTGTCTTTATTTCAATATTTTACCATGCATTTTATGTTCACGATTGAGTCGGACACGCATTCGCATGGTCATAGGACAACTTATGCATAAGAGATGGGGATATGTTTTCTCGGACGGTACCCCGGGACGTTAGGGCGACCGATCCGACCTAGGAGGAAACATTGGCGTGCCAGTAGGGGCACGGGTTTTGCGAGGCATCCTTTGGGGCTAGCTACCTTCTCTGGAGTCATCGCATTACCAATGAAGACCTATATGGCAACGTCCGTATGGTTGAACACCAGTGACCATGTAGTCAGGATGCATGCTAATAAATGTCTTATGCAGGCAGAGTAAGTATATCTGCTAACCTGTATTTGATGCAGGTATGAGGGAGTCGACTATCGGTAAGAAATCACTTAAATGTGATAACTCAATATATGTGTTGGTTTAACTTGCGTGCTTACGTTCCAAATAAGTAAATGATGCTGTATGTAGCCTTTCAGTATGAGATCTTGCTTAACATGTTAAATTCAGTATGCTAGAAAGATGCCATGCTATAATCATTGCTCAAAACACAACATACATGCTAAGTGATGCTTGAAGTGAGAACTGTCATAACATGTTTAAGATGTTAATGTTAGCGATGCCTCAATGATGCCTTTTCATGATAACACCTAATATGCCTCAATGATGCCTTTGCATGATAACACCAAGAATGCTAAAATGATATGTTTACATGAATGCTACCAAGAATTATGTTTACATGCTTCACTCTGATTATTGCCCATGAACTGTAAACTGATGCTAGGCCCCAAGTAGAAAGACCATTCTAATAAATGCTTATTTAAATGATCACTTTAATGTTGGTTTATGCGAGTGGGTTGGATTCTGCTCGCCAGTACATAGATGATGTGCTGACCCACGTTTTGTGGGCAGGTGCTCGTGCTTGGGATATTCTACACACGAAGACTGGCTTGATTGGTCCCGAGGCATCGAAGATTTGTTGGGCATACAGAAGCTCTCCTTGTTCAAGATGATGTCTTCTGTTTATAAAGGGCATAATGTATGGAGCATTGTAATCAGTTGTACCAGTAAATTGTAAGCCAAGTTGGTATATCGAGTTGTAATCTAATGTATCCCAGTATCAAATGTAAGTTGTATAGCATTGTTCAGTTGGCTTTCAATATAAAGTGAGATGTGATGTAAGTATTGTACTTCAATACAAGTCTTGTACTCTTCTTCAATTATCCATAAAGAGAATAAAGTTTTGTATATCTCTGTGAGACTTCAAGTTATCCTTTTATCTCCGCTGCTATAAGAAACTGATGTGTTTCTATTCAAAAAGAAAGATTGTCCTTATTAACTTTAATTTGTCTGCTTCTGCCGCTGCGATGTGTTTCTATTTGAAGATAATCGATTATGTACCATCTTTGCCTTGTACAAGTGCAATACCGGACTTGTACGACATCACACCCAAGCGAGGACGATCGATTCCAAGAGATAAAATATGTGATCAAATGACTCTACGAATCGGGGCGTGACAGCTCAGACATACGCATAGCAAACTGGCGCATGGCACCAAGGGCGCATGGGTTCGTGGACTTTTCTAAACAAGTACTGCGCCTTCAGTCCATGTGTAAGAAAAAACCCCATGTGCATGATGCGTAGGCTATCGAAGGATGGCGTTGCTAGGACTCCTTGGTGCTTGGCATTTATAAGCATGGCCTCCTGCGCACATGGGGGTCGTCATCCCCAAACAGCAAGTCTGCCATGGAAGTTCTGAAAACTTCCAATGGCCAAAACTTGTGTTCCAGGACCCGCAATCTGGCGAAATAAAAGTCCTAACTGTATAAAATCAAATTCTCTACTACATGGCTATAACTAGTTTTAAAAAATAAGCACTTTTAAGATATCATTCTACCAAACTCTCAAAAATCCCTAATTTTAAAACTCATATCTACACTTGTAACGCCCCAGTCCCAATATACGTAGGACTAGTAATACGTATATGCTAGCTGTATGTATACGCAAACTACTCTAATATATGGAATCTACGTATACACACATAAGCTGTAATAAAAGATCTCCAGCTCATAACAAAATGACATGGTCATAGGCAATATCTATATATCATGCACAATGACAAATAAAAGAAAAACTAATCAAATGTCTCAAATGGAATATAAAATGAAATATCTGTCTCGGGTGGTGATAAATCCACTACCGAGCTATTGAAAGAAATCAACTAAAATGAATAAGAAAAATAGTATCAACTACATAAGTCCATCATCTAAAAAGAAAAATCAAATATGTGTTGGCCCATTAGTCATGGTCAAACCTGATTTTAATAATTGATCAAACTCTGTCTCGATATAAGGGTTACTACTAGTTGAAGTCTTGGACACTGCCAAAGATCTTCTACCGATCTGTTCAAAGATTGAACTTGTTCGCCACTCTCGAGTCTGTATTTCTTATGCAATGTAATTTTCTATTTTATTGAGTCTATGAATACAATGTACACCGAGTCATACTGGTAAATAGGTTATCCTAAAAATATTTTCAAAAATCCCATGTTTTGTAAAAACAAGCCCTATTTACAAAAAGCTCCTAACTGCTTCAAAATAATTTCAAAAATCCCAAACACCAATTTGCAAAAACTTAACAAAATTTAGACAGAACTCGGCCAGAGTTCGGCCAGAGTTCGGTTGGTGAACGTTATGTGAACGTTGGATTTTGAACTTGGTCTTCCTGCAGTTACGAATTTTTATGAGATTTTCTCATAGAGTTTTCCGAATTCTGCCCGAATTCTGTCCGAATTCTGCCAGAGTTCTGCCTTGGAAAAAGTATAAATAGAGAATAATTCTGATCATTTCAACTCACTCATTCACATTCATCTCTTCTCTCTAAAGCCTAAGTTCCTCTTCCAAAGAGTTCTAAAAGCTTTCATTTTCAAATCCCAAGCCAATTAAAATTCTCTAGTCAATTTATCGGTACGGTACGGTCTAGAAGTTCAAGAGCAATTGTAATCAGAGGCTTGATTGAAGAAAAACTATTCACAATTGAAGTTGGTCGAGTACTTCGGATCAAAGCTCGCATTTGTAGAAGTTACAAGGTCTTCGCATGAAAACCTGCGATATTTTCAAATAGTGGATTCAATTGGAAGCTAGAGTTCTTCCGACTAGAATAGGCCTCACAAGAGAGAAACTAGTATATATCGCTGTATTACGTTTGCCTTCTGATCTCTTTTTTTCACATTTATTTGTGATTATCGATATATTCTGTGATCTTACTACTAACAAGTTTTTAATTAGCAAATTTCTGCTGCCTACTCTATTCACCCCCCCTCTAGAGTGTTCTGCTTTACGACTTCGTTCCTACAATTAGTATCAGAGCAGGTTATACAGGTAAAATAAGGTAAAATTTTAGTTATATTCAATTATTCTTAATTGTTATATAGATCACAACATAACACATAGCAACTGTGAAATTCACAAGTGAAGGCCAAGCCACAAACAGACCTCCACTGTTTGATGACACAAACTACACCTATTGGTAAACAAATGAGTTTCTTCTTGAAATCTCTTGATTTTGACTTATGGTCTATAGTTATTCATGGCTATAAAAAGCCTCATCGTATTACTGTTGAGGGAGTTTTAATTAATTAACCCCATGATAAATATACTAAGGATGAAAAGAAAAAGGCCAGTCCTGACGCACGTTTTATTAACGTTTTTGTTTTGTGCTTTAGACAGAACTGAGTTTAACAGGGTGTCTACTTGCACAACATCGAATGAAGTGTGGAAACTTTTTGAAGTAATCCACGAAGGAACAACACAAGTCAAGGAGTCAAAGATCAGCAGACTTACTCAGGAGTACGAGACATTCAAGATGAAGCCAAGTGAATCCGTTACCCAAATGTTTACAAGATTCTTGGATATTATAAATCCTTTGTCTTTATTAGGCAAGGAATACAGTAACCATAAGAAGATCCATAAACTTCTACGAGCTCTCACGAAGAACTAGATTCTAAAGGCTACAGCAATCATTGAAGGAAATGACCTCTCAATAATGTCTTTGGAAACTCTCATGGGTAAGATACTCACTCACGAATTGGAACTTCAAGACTTTGAAGACGCTATACCAAAAGAGAAGTCAGAGAAGTCGATCGCTTTTAACGCTCAACATAGGAGAACTGTCGAAGATGATTCCGACGATAATGACTCTGACTCTGAAGATCAAGCTCTTCTGGTAAGAAAATTTAAAAAGTTCATGAGATTCAACAGTGGAACAAAAGACAGCAACGGCAACAACAACGAGAAAGATCATATTTGTGATGAATGTAAAAAGAAAGGACATATGAAGGATGATTTTCCAACAGCATCATCATCATCAACCAGAAAAAGCAACAAATATGACAAAGGCTATCTGAAGAAGTCTACATCCAGAAGGTACGCCAACACAAGCATATGGCACGAGAGTGAAGCCAGCGACTTAAAAGACGAACAATCAGATGATGCTGCAAATGTATGATTGATGCCTTTTGATCAGGTAACCACTATCCCTCTATTTGATACTTATAATGATTTTACTTTTGAGCAACTAGGAGAGGCCTTTACTGACCTCTTAGGGGATTACAGAAAACTGCATAGTAAATATCAAAAATGTAAGAAGGTACTTAAAGAGCACAACGGTGAAATAGGGAGACTTACCAACCTACTAGCTGAGGTTAGAAGTAATGATATTTCTAGTGAGGTAGGTGAGCTCTCTTCTATTAAGCTATTGTTACACGAGACCACAAGACTACCCAAAGAAAAGGATAAGACCATCACCCAGTTAGAAGAGGATTTACTCAAAGAGAAGAAAAGTCTTCAACAAGCTATTGTTAGAAATGATGCACTCACTGCTAAATATAGCTTATTATATGATACTTCCAAAAAGTTGGAAATTAGATTAGAAAAATAGCCTGAAGTTGCTGCCTCCTATCCTAACACGTGTCACTTACCGAATCATCGGAACATAGTTAAACCAAACACTGTCAGACCAAACCAAACCAAACCAATGCCCAAGAAGACTAATAGGCATGCATTTTTCGATACTAGAAAACCAAAGCCTACCAATGATTCACAGAACATTACATTCAACACTCAATATGCTAGATGTCACTATTGTGGCAACATTGGTCATATCTCTTCTTCATGTAGAGTTAGAAAGCTTGTTGATTTAAAACTTTATGCATGGATACCGAAAACTAACATTCCAGGACCCTACAAGAAAAGGTACAAAAGTTTTTATCTGTAAATTCTTTTGTAGGTGAAACACCCTTCACATGCTAGAAGCAAATGGATCATCGACAGCGGTTGCTCACGGCACATGATCGGTGACGCTTCATTATTCGCAACACTGTCGAAGAAGAAAGAAGGATACGTCTCCTTCGGTAATAATTTGAAAGGATATATAATTGGTATCGACAATATTGGTAAGGTCCCTACCCTGTGATTAAAGATATTTGTTTAGTTACCGAGTTAAAACATAATCTGCTCAGCATAAGCCATTTACACTACCAAAATACACTAAATTAGCGACGGATGTTTAGCGACCGAAATTTTCAGTCGACATTAGCGACGGCTTAGTGGCCGCATGCCGACTGATTACCGACCACACGCATTTGTCTTTTTTATTTTAATTTTAGGGGGAGGAAAGGTCGTCCGTCCGTCGCTAGACTGTCGGAGATATAGCGACGGATATCCAGTAGTCGCTACGTAGTCGATTATTTGGCGAAAATTGTGTAGAGGATTGGCGGGACATTTCTTCGACGACGTAGCGACGGATATTCAGTCGGCAGTATAAATAATATCGACTAATTGGCGACGAAAAATTAGCAGTCGCGTGTCCGTCGCTAATTTTACGTTCCAGAATTAAAATAAAAAGACGGGGGGAACTTTTAGCATTCCTCCCAAATTCACTCTCTCTCCTCTCTCTCTCTCTCTCTCTCTCTCTCTCTCGGCTTGGGTGAATGGCGTCGGCGTCCTCTCCTCTCTCTCTCTCCCGAAGGTAATCCCTCTCTCTCTCTTTCTCTCTCTCTCTCTCGCGGTGTCGGCGTTAGGGGCAGCGGGGGCGACGGGCTTGGGGACATTCGGGGGCTGGGCGCGCGGCTGGCTTGGGACGGGGGCGTCGGGGCTGGGCGGCAGGCTTGGGGCGGGGTCGTCGGGGGCTGGGCGACGGGCTTGGGGCGGGGGCGTCGGGGGCTGGGCGGCGGGCTTGGGGCGGGAGCGTCGGGGGCTGGGCGGTGGGCTTGGTGCGGGGGCATCTGGGGCTGGACGGCGGGCTTGGGGTGGGGGCGTCGGGGGCTGGACGGCGGGCTTGGGGCAGCGGGCTTTGGTCGAGGGCTTTGCTTATCAAATTCATCTGAGTTTATATATTGGCTAAATAATGTGTTATCCATATTGGGTGTTATCCAATAGTTTGGTGGTGTTTGGATTAGTAAATGTGAATATAGAGTTTGGGTTCATGGTGTATATATATGTTCACTGTGTCAAGGACAGTGCGAGTTCTTCATCTGCATAAGTTAGTTGTGTGCTTCTATATAGATGTATATATCTATACATCTAACTGTGATATACATATATATGTGTATGTGTGCTTTAGAGAGTGAGGAAGGCAGGCCTACCATACCTATTAGCATGTAGGACGGCTTGGGGTGTAATGTATGAGTGTAGACATGGTAGGAATTATAGGTAATTAATGCTAGTGTGACTAGACTAAGGTAGTGCTTGCTAGATAGTAAGGACACTCTAATATCCTAACCAAGTTAATTTTAGACTAGATATTTAGGATATAGCTCCCATATCCTAGAAGTGGACTACCGACGGATTAGCGACGGAACGATACGCTCTGATACGCTATTACGATGGGTTACCGACGGAATTTTACGTCGCTATTGTCTACACAGTTCAGTACTTAATACTTGAAATGGACGACAGTCCGTCGAAAATGCGTCGCTAAAGCTTCATATTGTGAAGTCGAAAAGCCGTCGCTATTCCGTCGCTTCACGACTACGTAGCGACGGACCGTTATTAGCGACGAGCTGATTGCCGACGAATTTTTTTGGCCAAAATCCGTCAGTGATCAGTCGCTAATTGTAATTGATTAATTGACCTATAATCGGTATCGGACTATCGGTATCGAACTATCGGACTATCGGTATCGCACTATCGGTATCGAACTATTAGTAACAACTATACTTAGATTTTTCTCTTCTCGAGCTAGAATACTAGCGGATCCACCAGTTACATGATTATATACTAATTCTGTTTAGTTTGTCTTACTATACAGATTTTTACATCCAATCTGTGATGGATCGTTATTTCGTTGATCGTACATGGATGTACAAACGACAACACGAGAGTAGAATAGGTGTGAGTGAAGATTTTCAGGCAGGCGTGGAAGTGTTTCTTAAGTATGCCATGAGCAAAGCTCAGTTTATGGACGGTAACAAAATCAATTGTCCATGTCGTAATTGTCGCAATAGATGTTACGAAGAAGTGGTGAGTGTAAGAGATCATTTGTCCCGTAAGGGTTTCGTACGTGATTACGGCCTGTGGTCATCGCAAGATGAACTATATGCCGAAAGACAGGTTGCGAATGCTACTTATGCTTTTGTTGATAATGTTGCAGCGGATTTTGTCGTCGATGACGACGAATGCTTCGTTGATTATGGAGACGTGCAGAACCTTGCACGAGATATGGTGTACGACGCGGCAGGGCCTAATTTTGATCCGGAGGATCCTAATCCCGAGGCGAAGGAGTTCTATGATATGTTTCAGGATGCTGAAACTTCCTTATATCCTGGTTGTGATCCACATTCCGTACTGTCAGTGACGATGCAGTTGTTGAACATAAAGTCCGATTTTAACTTGCCACAAACTTGCTATGATCGGATTACACAACTAATGAAGGAGGTGTTACCGAAGGAATCAAAAGAGCTTCCAAAAAACTTCTACAAGTCGAAGATGATGGTCCGACAACTGGGATTGGGGTACGACAAGATAGATTGTTGTCGCAACGGATGCATGTTGTACTACAAGGAGAACGAGGATATAGAAAGTTGCCGCTTCTGCAATGCGGATCGTTACAAGAAAGTCAGGGAAAAAGGAAAGTCAACTAGAAAACGACATCCTTACAAGTGTATGCATTACTTGTCGATCACGAAGCGCTTGCAGAGGATGTATATGTCTCAGAATACAGCAGAACACATGACGTGGCACAACGAAGAACGCACAAAGGACGATGGAGAATTGTCACATCCTTCGGATGGAGAGGCGTGGAAATATTTCGATTTTTGCCATCCAGATTTTGCTGCAGAGCCCAGAAATGTATGCATGGGGCTATGTTCTGATGGATTCGCCCCTTTCGGGCAGTCGGGTTCTCAATACTCCTGCTGGCCGGTCATTCTGACCCCTTACAATCTGCCACCATGGATATGTATGAAGACTCCTTATATATTCTTGACAGCTATCATACCGGGTCCCAAAAATTCGACGAAGAATATCGATATATATTTACAGCCGTTAGTAGATGAGCTGAAACAGCTGTGGGTGATCGGCGTCACGACCTATGATATTTCCAGGAAACAGAACTTTCAGATGAGAGCTTCACTAATGTGGACAATCAATGATTTTCCCGCATACGGTATGCTGTCGGGATGGAGTACTCATGGCACCCTGTCTTGTCCGATATGCATGCAAAATAGTAAGGCGTTCCGCCTTAAGCATGGAGGAAAAACTTCTTTCTTTGATTGTCATCGTCAATTTCTGCCCGTGAGTCATCCTTGGAGAAAGAACAAGGACGCATTCAGAGCTGAAAAACAAGAATTTTCTCATCCGCCTGCCAGATTATCGGGATACGATATTTGGAAAGATGTAAAGGACTTGCCCACTGTAATGGAAGATCCATCGAACAATCGTGTCGATGGGTTCGGACAAACTCATAACTGGACCAAACGGAGTATCTTCTAGGACTTGCCTTATTGGAAAGATAATCTTATAAGGCATAATCTTGATGTTATACATATCGAAAAAAATGTGTTCGATAATGTCTTCAATACCGTCATGGACATTAAAGGAAAGACGAAGGACAATCCAAAAGCAAGACAAGACATCGCCGAGATATGCAAGCGTCCTTATCTGAACTTGATACAAAGGGGAGCTGCTGGACAATTAAGTAAGCCGATAGCACAATACACATTGAGCAAGGAAGATAGATTAATAATCTGCAAGTGGGTATCTACTTTAAGATTTTTCGACGGCTATGTATCGAATTTGACTAGATGCGTTGACCTCAATGAACGCAAGCTAACGGGAATGAAGAGTCATGACTGCCACGTGTTTATGGAAAGATTACTGCCGATTGCTTTGAAAGAGTTGTTGCCTTCTGCTGTATGGGTTCCGTTGGCCGAACTATCAATATTTTTTAGGGATATTTGTTCAACTAAGTTGACTGTGCAACACATGGTTGAACTTGAGGAGAAGATTATCTTAACAATTTGCAAGTTGGAGAAAATATTTCCTCCTGGCTTCTTCGACAGCATGGAGCATCTACCGATTCATCTAGCATACGAAGCCCGTGTCGGTGCATCTGTTCATTATCGATGGATGTAGCCATTTGAAAGGTACATAAAAATCGATATAACTTAAGTTGAATTTCAGTAGGTTTTAATATTCTTTCTTAATTCTCAAGATAATTTGTCTCTCTAGATACCTACACCATATAAAGAAGAAAGTTGGCAACAAAGCTCATATAGAGGCTTCGATATGCGAAGCATATCTTATCGAAGAGGTGTCAAACTTCTGCTCCATTTATTTTGATACTCATGTTAAGACAAATCGAAATAGACCTCAAAGGAATGACGAGGACGTTGAGGATGGAGGAATATTCAATGTAAGGGACAAGCCAGTTGGGGCTAGTAAAAGACGGTGGTTGACAGACGACGAGTATGATGCCGCTCACCGATATGTCTTGTTAAACTGTGACATATAAGAAGTGAGAGATTTGGAGAAGTAAGTCAGTACATTAGCACTCGTTAAAATTTTGAATTTGATGAAGTAAGTGACTACACTTATATATTATTATTTTCTCTAATAGTGTATTTAGAGATGAAGTCAAAATGAGGAGACCCGATATTACCGATGAGGGACTTCAAAGAGAGGTTGATTGTACATTTCCGTCATGGTTTCGCAAATACGTAAGTAATTGTGATTATACCCGAGAAATATTAATATATAATCTGAAACATTTAAATTATAAATATTTGTTTACAGGTTTTATTGCCTGAAACAATATTGACTCATGAGAGTGTTCGTTATCTGGCACTGGGACCGAAGAAGCGAATAAAGACTTGGCCGGGCTATGTCGTTAATGGCTTCAGGTTTAAGTCAACTCAGAATGCTATAAATGTCAAATTTATCAATGATGGCATCAGTACCAAGGATTCCGGTGTTTGCATAAGAGGCACCATCTATGACGATGAGCCGGACTTTGACTATTATGGAGTGCTTCGGGATATTATAGATTTATAATATACTGGCCCATATGATATGCATATTGTGATGTTCAAATGTGAGTGGTTCGATACGAAACCAAATATCGGTTGGAGAATCGATAAACAATTTGGATTCGTCGATATAAATCATCGCAGGAGGTATAGAGGGTCCGATACATTTGCGATAGCAAATCAGGCTGTTCAAGTCTACTATACAAGCTACCCAAGGCGTCGTAGAGATCGATTTGACTGGTGGGCAGTATGCAAGATTAAATCTAGAAATACATTCACCGTTGGAGACCCAGTATACCAAGAGGACCAGATCGAAAAGTCCCAGTACTTGGGACAACACTCAGATACAATGGATGTTGAAGATATTGTTGAGGAAAATAGAGGGGAGAAAGAGGTTGATACACAAGACTTAGCTGTCAACCAGGGGAGAAAGAGGCGTCTTGTCCCAAATATTGAGGCAGAAGAAGAAGAAGAAGAAGAAGAAGAAGAAGAAGAAGAAGAAGAAGAAAAAGAAGAAGAAGAAGAAGAAGAAGAAGAAGAAGAAGAATTTGATGGGGATGAGGATACAGATGAAATTGACGATGAAGATAAGGATGAGGATGAGGATGAGGATGAGGAGGATGATGATGAAGACCAGGCCGAGGATGAGAACGAAGACGATGATTAGGTTAAATATTGTTGTATATTAAAAACACTTCCAATTACGTGAATTAAGTTTGACCTCATAAAAGCAATTACGTGAATTCATGTTTTTTTCATTCAATTATTTACTTATTGCAGATGGCACTCCTAGTCTTTTTCGTCGCGGTGGCACTCGTCTCCCTACAGGTGGTATGTTTATTTTAGTTTAGTTTTTTATATCCATTTACACTTTTATATTGCTATTTATGTTTACGTGTTCTATTTACAGGTCATGATGGCTGGCCGTGGTCGTGGTGCTGGTGGTGGTCGTGGTGGTGGTGGTGGTGCGGGTCGTGGTCGTGGTCGCATTCAAAGTTCCCGGGATGTGACCCCATCGAGCGAGTCCGACCCGGAGAGTACCCCGGGCACAGACGCATCCCGCCCTCGATCGACCACTACATCGAGGCGTGAGTCCGGATCTGCTAGCGGATCCATTCCGCTATCAGAACCACCAGCAGCGGATCCACCAGGGGATGCCCCAGTTACTGCACAATGGGCTCCGGAGTACCCCCATACTCGGTTCCATCCGGTTACTGGAGAGTACATACGCGGACCCGCGGATCCTCCGATGGCACCAGAGAGGCGAGTTCCGACGAGAGCTATGGCCCGTAGGGACCTCGTAAGTAAATTTAAGATAATTTATTAAATTTCTTTCATTTATTCAAGTTAATAATCCATTTATTTCTTCTTTGTAGGTTTTTTCCGTTTAATGTTGGCAGGGCTCTTGGAGAGATTATCAGGGCAAACTTCCACGGTCCCTACCTCAACTTTTCGTCGGTACCCCCAAACGTACAGTACGTCTGGCTCGACGAGTTGAGAGTATATATCTATATCTTCTGGTTAATTATTAGTTACTCTTTAATCAACCATTTTTTAAATTACGTGATAATTGAATTTCAATGTTAGACAACGTACTGGTGGCCCCCCCATCGCGAGGAAACGATCCGTAGGACCTACAGAAGCGCTGCCTCGAAGAAGATACGGGATATGATTCATGACCTAAAAATGGGGCATACGAGGCCGAATTGGATTCGGCAGGAGTATTATGAGGACCTATTAGGTATGATGGATACCCAAGCGTACAAGAAGAAATCGGAGAAGGCCAAGGTGAACCGACAGGCCGCGGGCCTTCATACGGGGGGATCAAGGTCCTACGCAGCGACACTTACAGATCTCATGAGCAACCGTAAATTTATTTCACTATTCAGTTCAGTACTTATTAATTAAAGGAGTTAATTAGTTTCTACGAAAATTTCGTATGCAGGCCCAACGGGCGGTGAAGAAGGGAAGGGCGCCAGAATCGGTCACCATGCATGACGTGTTCCAACATACGCACAAAAGACGGAAGGACGGGAGCTTCGTCGACGAGAGGGCCAAGGAGACTGATGTAAATACTTATTTTTATGAGATTAACGTTAGAATTAAAAGTATTCAGACTATAACTTAGGTAAACTTACGATTCACACTTAACTTAGTAAAACATAGGATTTAGATTACAACTTAGGTAAATCTTATAATATAAACACATTCATTTGATAGGCTGCGTATCGTGAGGCCCTTAGTCGGGCTCAGTTAGCTGACACCGAGGATGTCGGTGAAACGACGCCCGCCCGGACGCCCTCTTCTTTGGTCGCTCGGAACGACTTGTTCGTAGATACCGTCGGCGGCTTTAAGAAAGGGTTCCTGTATGGTGTCGGCTCCCTAGGGCCGTTGCACATGGCGACGCAGAGATTTACACCGACACCGCCTCCTCCCGTAGCCCCGACAGACGATGATGTTAGGTCGCAGCTTACGCAGTTGTACGAGGCGGTGTCGTCCTTGCAGGAGCAGTTTACCACGTACTTTTCGCCTCCGTCTGCTGCTGCCGCTCCGTCTACTGCTGCCGCTACGTCTGCTGATGGTGTTCGTGCGTCTTCTACTGGTCCGTCGAATGCTGGTGTTCGTCCGTCTTTTACTGGTCCGTCGACTGCTGGTGTCGGTCCGTCTTCCGTGGGTCATCTTTCTTTCAACCCTGATGCCCCTGTGGTACCGCATACGACTGTGACGTCACTCCTGGATCTTATGTCCTCAGAGCAGCTACGCCGACTTCGGAGCAGTATCTTCGACGGCCTGCCTGCGTACCTTGTGGAGGAGTATATTCGTCGGTTGAATCTGGAATTACCACCACCGGACAGTCAACCTCCTCCTTCTTCTTAAAATTTTGTATTAAGAAAATTTGGAATATTTGTGACAGCTTTGGATTAATTGTGCTATAATCGAATTATAGCACCGAATATTATGTTACTCTTCAGGATTTTCTATTAATTTGGTTTGGTCTGTGATTCTTGGATAATTGGTGTGCATTAAATTCGTATGTGCATATTTGGCCTATGTGATTCTCGGATAATTGGTGTGCATTATATATTTGGTCTATGTGATTGTTGGATAATTGGTGTGCATTATATATTGGTTTGGTTTATACATATATTTGTGAACAGGGAAAGTGCTGCAATTTTTTTCCTAAAAAACTCAGTTAGCGACGGACTATTGACCGTTTCGCGACGGATATTCCCAGTTGCCGACGGGTTTCCGACGGATAACCCGTCGCTATCTGGAGATTTTAAATTGTTTCCAGGTAGCGACGGATGACCGACGGAATATCCGTCGGCACTATTCTGGTAGTATATACTTCGACGGACTAGCGACGACAAATCCGTCGCAAAGGCGACGGATAATCAGCCACTAATCAGTCGCTCTCTCTCGCGACTACTTAGCGACGGATAATCCGTCGACAAGGTTCTGGAAATGCTTGATATTTCCAGAACCATGGCGACGGATAATCAGCCACTAATCAGTCGCTATGTCGACGGGCTAGCGACGGATTAGTGACGATATTTCCGTCGCCATTGTGCTGGAAATGCCAAGCATTTCCAGAACCTGATCGACGGATATTCCGTCAGCAAACCGTCGCTCATCCGTAGTTAGTTACCGAAGACTACCGACGGCATAGCGACGGAACGATACGATCTGATACGCTATTACGACGGGTTACCGACGGAATTGTTCGTCGCTATTGTCTACACATTTCAGTACTTAATACTTGAAATGGACGCTAGTCCGTCGGAACATCGTCGCTACTGCTTTTTATTGTTAAGTCGATAAAACGTCGCTATTCCATCGCTTCACGACTACGTAGCGACGGACAGTTATTAGCGACGAGCTGATTACCGACGGATTGTTTTGGCCAAGATCCGCCAGTAATCGGTCGCTAACCATAATTACCATCGGACTGGCGACGGATAGGGCCGTCGCTAAATCGATAAATTTGGGTAGTGTTAGCTGATCACGGTTATGGCATTAACTTTGTCAAAGATAAGTGTACTATAGTTGATAGCTCAACTGGTAGTACAATCTTTGAAGGTATCAGAGAAGACAATATATATTTTTTCTATTTATTAGAAGATGCTAACAAAGCAGGTAGATGCTTAATAGCCAAGAGTGATGAGAGTCAACTATGGCATATGAGACTCGGTCATGCAAATATGGACACAATTTCAAGATTATCCACAAAGAAGTTGGTACACGGCTTACCGGACATTTCATTCAAGAAGGATACGGTATGTAGTGAATGTGAAAAGAACAAAGCTACCCGATCCGCCTTTAAGTCCAAGAACGCTGTAAGTACCACTAGACCTCTACAATTACTGCATATGGATTAATTTGGACCTAGTAGAATTCCTAGCCTAGGTGGTAAGTTATATGTATTTGTAATAGTAGATGATTACTCTAGATACACGTGGGTATATTTTCTTGTACGAAAGAACAATGCATTATCTAAATTCGTCACCTTTTGCAAGAAATTACATAATAAAAAAGGTTCCATGATCACTCGTATTCGAAGTGATCATGGCAGCGAATTTGAGAATGCAGAGTTTAAGAAATTTTGTGACACACATGGTTGTTTGCATGAGTTCTCTTGCCCTAGTACTCCACAACAAAATGGAGTCCTGGAACGTAAGAACGAGACTCTATTCAAAATGGCTAAAGTAATGTTAAACCAATTTAGTCTACCTAAATACTTTTGGGCTGAAGCTGTCAATACATCGTGCTATGTTCTCAATAGGGTTCTGATTCGACCTATATCAAAGAAGACTCCCTATGATTTATGGTTTGATAGAATACCCACTGTTTCACATTTCAAGATATTTGGTTGTAAATGCTTTATTCTTAATAATAAAGACAACCGAAGTAAATTTGATGAAAAGACTGATGAAGGTATCTTTTTAGGTTATGCAGCGAAAAGCAAAGGGTACAGAGTCTTCAACAAGAGAACCATGATCATCGAAGAGTCAATTAATGTCAAGTTTGATGAACTAAATCAATATTCAGTCGATGACGATAATGAATACCAAGGTTTTAAAAATCGCTAGTTGGCCGCTAGTCGGTTCGTGGAGAATACAGATTAATCGGACTACTCGGGGACTACTCGTGGACTAGTCGGATTAGTCGGTTTAGAATTTTTAATGAATATATATATATAATATGTTATAAAAATATTTTAAAAAATAATATATTATTTGTTGAACTTTTAATTATCGCAGACTACAGTGCATTTTCTTATTCATTATTTTGCATAAATTTCTATTTCGATAAATATTTAAACAATATGTTATCAACTTGCACGGAGAGTTACAGCCGCAGTAGCAAGCAAAAGCAAAAAAAAAGTAACAAACAAAAATTAAAAAAAAGAGCCACAACAACAGTAGCAAAGAGATAACAAAGCAAAAGTAAAAATAAAAAAAAGTAGGCTAGTCAATTTTTTCAAAAATAGAAAAAGGCAGCAACAAAGTAAAGAGTCGACGACGGCTGCCTTGACGAAGTCGACGGCAGCTGCCTTGACGAAGTCGACGACAGCCAGACTAGTACCAATTTAGCTAATTTGGATGGACCAGCCCCTAATCGAGTCGACGGTGGCCGACAAGTGACTAGTCGGGGACTAGCCCCTAGTCGAATCGACGGCGGCCGACTAGCGACTAGTCAGGGACTAGTCAACCGCGTAGAGGGATTTTTACAACACTGATGAAGACATAAGTACACCAAGTACAGCTCCTACAAGACCTTCACACAAAGCACCAACTGAGTCTCTAAACAAATCACGTACAGAACTAGAAGCCGAAACCAGCAATCCTGAGGATATGCCAAAAGAGATGACATTTTTGGCAGATCATCCCAAGGACTTGGTAGTTGATGAAATTACCAAAGGTGTAAGTAATCGTTCCTCTAATAAAGATATAGCTTCCTGTTTTGCTTTCATTTCACAGCTTGAACCCAAAAATATTGAAGAAGCATGTAGTGATAATTTTTGGTTAGATGCTATGCAAGAGAAATTGAACCAATTGAACGGAATCAAGTTTAGAAACTTGTTCCCAAGTCCATTCATCCGGTCATTGGCAGCCGATGGGTATTCCGAAACAAAGTGAATGAAAACGGTTTAGTGCCTCGTAATAAGGCTCGACTCGTAGCTGAAGGATGTCACACCCTGATTCGTAGAGTCATTTATTCACATATTTATCTCTTGAAATCGATCGTCCTCGCTTGGACGTGATGTCGTACAAGTCTGGTATTGTACTTGTACAAGACAAAGATGGTACATAATTGATAATCTTCAAATAGGAGCACATCGCAACGGCAGAAACAGACAAATTGAAGTTAATGAGGACAATCTTTCTTATTGAATAGAAATACATCACTTCTTTATAGTAGCAGATATAAAAGGATAACTTGAAGTCGCACAGAGATATATAGAACTTTATTCTCTTTATTGATAATTGAAGAAGAGTACAAACTTGTATTAAAGTATACTGCTTACAATACATCTCACTTACATTGGAAGCCAACTAAACAATGCTATAAAGCTTACATTTGATACATTGGATACACTGGATTACAACTCGATATACCGACTTGGCATTACCACTCATTGGTACAACTGATTACACTGTTCCATACATTATGTTCTTTATAAACAGAAGATATCATCTTGTACAAGAAGAGCTTATGTATGCCCAACAAATCTTCGATGTCGCGGGACCGATTAAGCCAATCTTCGTGTCAACATATTCCTAGTAGGAGCAGCTGCCCACAAAATGTGGATCAGTACATCATCTATGTACTGGCAAGCAGAATCCAACCCACTCGCCTAAAACCAACATATAGTGATTGATTTTATCAAGAATTTAATAGAATGATCTTTCTACTTGGGCCTAGCATCAGTTTACAGTTCATGAGAAGAAACATTGACTAAGTAAACTTTTTTCTCTTTTCTTGTATAAAGGCAATAATGAAACATACTTGGTGTTATCAAGTCCTGACAATGTATATTTAGAGGCATCTTTTAAGCGTCATTGAGTTAACATTAGCCAAACATGTTATAGGTATTCTTTTACCAAGGCAACATTCCAGCATATTACATTTAACACGTTAAGCATGTTATATAGTTCTCACTCAAAGGTTACATCATAACATTGTCTTGTTTAGCATGATTAAGCCGACAATTCAACTAACATATATTGTATATATCATATTTAAGTAATTTCTTACCGATATCCGACTCCGCATACCTGCATAAGAATACAGGATAATATGATATACTTACTCTGTCTGCATAAAACATCTATTAGCATGCATCCTGACTACATGACCACTGGTGCTGCGCACCATTTAAGGACTTTGCCATATAGGACTTCATAGGATATGGGATGTGCCCTTCACCAGGTTGCAAGCCCGAATGAAGGTCCCAATACCGCGTGCCACCAAAGTACACTGATTCCCTCCTAGGCCGACTCGATCCCACCGTCGCGGGTACCGTTTGAGGAAATAATACCTTGTATACAAGTTTTCCCATGGTCATGCGAATGCGTGTCCGACTCGATCGTGTTAGAAGTCGCATGATAAATTATTAAGATAAGTAAAAGCAATATTTTATTATCTCATCTTTCCAATATTACCATATGTTCACTTGGTGATCTCAACGATCCCAAGCCTCATTATTTCTCATTGCATCAATCATTGCAATATTTCTTATATCATCCCTTTCTAAGAGGAATGAACAATACTTCATTCATCGTGATAGGACCTGCAGTATTTCATTCATTTCATAGGGACAATATTCTTTCTTTCACTGCTTATATGGAAACAAGCAATAGCTAAAGTTATGCAGAAGGTACATGATTGTGGTGTTTCCTTCAGTTCTTTGTGTTAATAGCATAACCAGTTCATTACTCATGTATCATTCATGTAGCATCTCATTACTCAAGTATTTCATTGCTTAAGCAATATTAACAGAAGGGACATTATCAATTCATTTCAAGTATCGAGTCATATTAACAGTTCAAGTAGGATTCGTTCAGTAATTCAGTGATCATGAGTTGTACATTTCAACATCAGGCAACTTAAGTATCTCTATTATCCAGTAACCAAAACATGGGACATTTGGGACAATTTATAACATCGTATTACTCCATTTTATTAAGCATGCGAAGTAAGGAGGAGGAAGGATAGTTCCACTCACTTGCATGAAAGAGTCTTTTTATTTCGATCGCACACGTTCTCACTAAGCGTATCTCCACCAGTGAGCCACGTTCCAATACCCACACTGTTCAGCTAGCTAAGAGACTGCATTAGTCTCAATTGTCTTGATTTCCAACATAAGTCATAGTCCAACATTCTAATAGCATCCAACAAGCCAACCAAATGTCTCGTACGGAGCGGGGTATTACATAATATACCACTCAGAAAAAGTTTCATCCTCGAAACTTAAGTAAATAACTCATCTACTAGATTCACTTAGTCACAACGAATTATTCATTAAGCTTCAATTCAATATTTAGTTTATTACACTCGGCCATTTCGAAATAACTACCCAACTTTACCACTTAATCCGTCAATGATTCAATCCATCTTTCTTTTTTCCAAATACTTGCAACTTCTCATTGCTTCACCAACATTTTCCTTGTATTTCTATATTGGTCGCCACATATAACTTCGTTTGGATCCATACACATATTTTAGGCATCCCTAAAACATATACATTTCAGCCAAAGTCCGTGCTAGTGCGATAAACTCTTCCCATAATGTTATCTCAGTCGCAACCTATCACTTCGGCTGGATCCATACACATATTTTAGGCGCCCAAAAAATATATGTACTTCAACCAACTTCCATGTTAGTACGATTCGATAAGCCATGATATAACTCTCTTTTCCAAATCTGACTTAACATCCTTTCAATTGACTTATTACTTTATTCACTTGCCATAATCACTATCTTCCAGGCCACAACACTTAACATCAGGGACAACTCGGGTAAGCTCTCTATCCAAGCATAATATTTCTAATATTCAGTCAAGGTCTACTTAGAACCTACATATCAAGAGTTCACAACATGCAATCATATTCCTTTCCAAATTCAACAATATTTCTCACCGAAGCAATTCATCTTTCTACAAGATACAATCCAACGTCACCTGCTATCGGTTACCCGAGTCGGGGTATAATTCTATACAACAGTCAAGGTTAACCCAGCTACCCGACTATAGATACCTATCCAATATTCCCTTCATGAGTAGTCAATTCCATCTCATAGAATAATTCACTACTCGATACACAAAACTCAAGTCTCGTCCCATGATTCTAGTTCCTGCTATAGGTCGACACATAATCCTCAAGGGCCAAACATCTCTAAGGTACATGTTGTAGCATATGCTATAACATATATTCTCTTAGGTCATACTCATCACCATCTCTCATTCAGTACCACAAGGTTATTCTACGAGTCTCCAATGGTCAACTATTATTCCGTCAATCTCTAAGGTTAGCTATACTGACAGCTAAACTTAATCATTTATGTGACTTTTCTAGAGTGGACAGCTACTAGTGTTATACTAGTTCTAGGGCCAACAAGCAACTGACAGTTCTAAGGAACTCTACCCAAACCTATGGGTATCAACTCAGTCTGAATAACTAATTGCCATTGTCAGCTATGCCAACAACTGGTCATGCAACCCATGGTCGCTAGGGTCAAGTCTATCTATCCAAGGTCTTCCTCAAGGAAATAATTCCTACAGAGGCTCATTCTAGACTTACCCAACGATCGACCAAGATCGATCTATCAACATTACGGTCAATTCCAATCCGATATATGATTCTCACCATTCATATAATCCATCAAGTAAATTTCCAACGATTCAATTTCTATTCTAATTCCTTTGTACCCACACGAACCCATAAGCCAAGACTAACTATTCAAGGGTCATCGATTCCGATAGTCTTAGCATAACCAGGGAATCATACTATTCGGTCTGTATGACAAAGTCAGACAACTAAATCATAAGCCAGCAATCTATATCCCATCTGACAATCATCTATACATCATACCATCTACCGACACTATTCAGCATATTTCATGATTCTAAATCTTATTCATTTTCCAGCCATCAAAATCTCATACGGACATTTTTAAAATTCCTTACCTCAAGGGTCGAATAGTTCATTCCATTCAATCCGACAATTCATTTATCAATTAACCATCCTCTATGCAACACAATTATTCAGGATTGCTACTTATTATTTTCTAGTATAATTTAATTCCTCATCATACATGCATATATGCAACGACTATCCTTTGGTGATCATGATGGATTGACATCTATTACACCTTAGAGTCAAGGCACAGATTTCTAATGTTCCTTTGGTTCACCGACAATATTTCCAAAACTTTTAGCTTAGCAATCAACTTTGTATTAGCCACATATGATTTGCATCCAACCAATCGAAGTTAACATTCAGGTGGTCTAAGCCACAATATTTCTTAGCCAAATTTATTTATCCATAGCATACTAACTGTCTTACTAGTCTGAGTCATCACTCGGCTAAACAATCACTAACCAAGCCACCCGTTACAATTTCTAGAAATCTCTCTACCCAGCATAACATCACCGCCAAGGGACACTCGAGTCATCTAGCAACAATACATGACTCCCAACTATGTCTCGGCACTACCAAGTACCCACAGGTAGTCTCATTGCTAACCTATGGAAAGGATCAGCATACATCTCGTTCTGAGATGGTAGAGGCAATATACCACTTAGAAATTGTCACGACCCGCTCCCGGTTTTCGGACGCAAGCTCGTGAGCAAGCCAGCTACGTATCAAACGGACTCCAGCCTGACCCGAATACGTAAACGCTGTCAAGGCTATGGTATACTGCCAAATCATGGCAAACAAATCTATATCTCAATCCATAATAAGAATATAAAACATGAATGAACACTATGGATCATGGTCTGCAGCCCAGTAGCATATATGTCCGATAAGACTCTAAAGAAAGTAACAAGAGTCTAAACTAAATCAGGAAACATGATAAAGTAAGAAAGTACGAAAGGATAACAACGTAATAATGATACCTGAATCCCACAAGCGGATCATCGCATCCAAAACCCACAAGAATCGCAAATCCTCTGCCACCCAGAACTACTAGCTAACTCCATGCAACCGCTAAACCTGAGGAGATCATCAGGTCCTCAGAGGACATAGAAAGATACATAATATACATGCCCATCTAACAGTTTTATCATGCGTGAGAAAATAAATAAGAGAAAACAAGAATACTACAAATGACTACGAATACGAACACGAATACACGAACACTAGAACAACTATGTATAAATGAACTGCTAGGCGAATCACGAGATCAATGGGAGAACCAAACTCTCATCCCGAGTGTGGACTCACGGGTTTGAACTAAACACTAACCCTCGTGCTGAGTGTGGACTTTCTGGTTAGTACTAACCCTCGTCCCGAGTGTGGACACTCTGGTTAGTTCACGGCAAGGCACCCTCGTCCCGAGTGTGGACTCTCTGGTGCAAGTATAACATCCTCGTCCTGAGTGTGGACTCTCTGATGTAAACACCCTCGTCCCGAGTGTGGACTCTCTGGTGCAAGTCAAGTCAAGTCAAGTCAACACCCTCGTCCCGTGTGTGGACTCTCTGGTGCAAATAATCGACATCCTAGTCCCGAGTGTGGACTCACGGATGCAAACAGATCAAAAAAATACCCTCGTCCTGAGTGTGGACTCTCTGGTGCTAAGGAAACAATATCAAGGATTTAGCAGTTCAATTACACGTACTCATTCTATGACATGACTCAAGCAAGGTACTGATGAGAAACTCCAAGTGTGAACCACAAGACCAAACATGAACACGGCTATATGCAATGAAAACAACTCAAATAATATAATACGAAAAGCACATGTCCATAAACAGTCAAAACTGGAAAATAAAATACAATGTATGTAAATAAAACTGTAGAGGAAGGCAAGGGATACTTGCCAGGAGGTTGCACGCAGATCCCAAAAAATATAGTCAACTAGTGAGCCGTAAAGTCCAAATCACCATAACTGTCTCCGAAAGCTGAAACAGACATCGCCAACATTCTCAGAATAGTCAAATTAGCTAGGATTGCCTATCCTTAAGTCCAATTCTGGACACAGAGGAAAAATGGTAATTTCGGGCCAAAACTGTATCCGTCGTTGGACCCGCTTTGTACCGAAAAGCGTGCCAGAGTTAATGGTCTCTAAAATTGTTAAACTATATGTTTACAGATTCGTTTTGATGATACGAACCCAACGGTATGTCCAGTTTTGGATTCCGATGGGCCGTGCACAAAATCGCCCGTTGAATCGGATCGTGGGACTCGTGATACGGCGATCCGATCAACTGTCTCAGAATTAGACCAAACTTGGCATAAAGGACCAAAAAAATGATATGGTCCTGATGGCGCAAGTTTCGTATCGATCTGACCAGCATGCACAAATTAATTGAAAGGTTTGCACAGAGGCCGATACGAGAAATTTTGACGGATACACATCAAATTCGTCGCGCACACACGACAAATTTGAATTTCGTCAAAGCTCACACGTCCACGAATCCGATACGCACCTTTCAATGCTTACGGTGCGCGACCACATCGTCCGGTTTGACGGGACGGACGTTGTATCAGAGGGATTTTGATATTTTTAAAACAGGTTTAGATAGTTTTTTTTTCGTGAAATTCACGCTGCTATATCTTACTGTAAAATATCCGAAATCAAAAACCGTAAATTGTTTTCTAGTGTCCTACAGGTTGTCTAAAATACTGTTTAATTAGAATTCCCAGATTTATGATATATTGGTCACAAATCGTCCAGGAACAGGGACTTCAGATTATATGATTCTGTCATTGCTTCGAGGATTTTTCGAGAACTTCCAAGAATTTTTACAAACTATGCAAGCCAATCTAAAATAATCTATTTGAAGGTATGGGTAGATGGTCAACTAGGCTATCATTAGAATTTTACGGGTCGACAAATCGTTAGGCGATGAGGGAGAAATTTACCTCAAAAGTTTCCCAATTGTTGCCATTGCTGATGCTGCTGTTCGGGTTTGCTGTCCTGCGTGCGCGATTCCCCGCCATCCAAAGACTCACACAGCGGCGCGCGGGGCCAAGGGAGGTCGTCCAGCCTCGACACGCCCCTGGGTGTCAGGTTTTTCGATTTGGGTTAGGGTTTTGTTCTCTGCATCTCTCGGTTTTCCGATTGTACATATATATATCAAAACAACAGAAAATGAACGGTAGAAGAAGGCTTGGCTCGGACTGGTTGTTAAGCTTAACTAAGGGCTGCTGTTCGGGTGGGCCTGGCTCATGGGCTGAACGGGCCTTAAGCTGGGCTGCTATGCACTATTCATATATATACATATTTATAAACAAATATGTATACATATATGTTTATACATACATATTTACTTATACATATTTACATATAAATACTTATACATATATGTATATACATACAAATATATTTATATATATACACAAACACACATATTCCTATATATTATACATACACACATATATATAATATATTTATATATACATACAAATATACATATATAATATACATATATATATATATATATATATATATATATATATATATATATATATATATATATATATATATATATATATACATACATACATACACACATTTAATATATATCTATATTTATATGCACATACATATATCTATAATTACACACATCCATATACATATATACCTCATATATTTATATACCAATAAATACTCAATTAGCAAATAATAATATCTAGTAGCAATAATATATTTACTTAATCACCACAGAATAATAAAATAATACTAAAATAATTAAATGGTGGTTTGGTGAATCTATACTATTCACCTTTGTCTGGGTCCAGAAAATTGTACAACATTGTAAAACAATATTTAATAATAAAATTCCAATTCTGTACAAATATTCAAATAGTTAAAAATGTACCTCAATACCTAAAATAATTTAGGAAATAATTGTACACACATAAAATATGACTACATGGCCGTCCCCGGTCTCACTGCATGCCCACATAGGCTTGGATTCGGTTCGGCTCAGCTCGGGCTAAATCGATACAAACGGGTCTCCTACAAGTCAATTAATATAATAATAATTAATTAAACTTATTTATAATAGTCATGCTATAACTTGGCCTTGTTTTCCTAGTTAGGACACTCCTATGGCTCGACATTCTCCTACCATGGCTAAACACTAGTCAAAGCACGCCACTGCACTATCCGTACCATGATTCCTAGTCGTCTGGTACTTCAAAACTCAACCATGGCTAAAATCGTCTACCGTAAAAAAAACTAACTAAATAATTACTTATAAAAATTCTGAAATCACTATTTAAATCAAATAAATAATAAAAAAAATATTTCAAAAATTTCGGGAAGGGAGGCTACAAATCTACCCACCTTAAAATAATTTCGTCCTCGAAATTCTAATGCATAACTATTTTTTAAAATTTTAAAGTTCACTATTACCATAATCACCTTAATTTAATTCCTCAAAAATATTTTATAGCCTTCTCTAGTTATTTCGTAACTACGAAACTTCGAGGACTTCTACCCACCTTTGGTTATACTACTCCTCAAAATACGGTCACTAAAGTCTTATGGTCTTCTAACTAGTTGCTAACAATTCTACCGGCAGATATCTAAGCATATGGCATCTATACTCCCTCATATCTATAAACAACCAAACATTTAAAAATCAAGCAAAATTATGCTATAATTTAAGAATTTCTAGTGAATCCTAGACATCACGATCATTCGCCACCTCGGAATAGGAAGGGACGAGAATCAATGGTACAAGAAGGCAAGGAAGAATAATCGAGAACAAATACGAAGTTTCAAAGACGGTAGAGAAATTTCTAGAAGAATTTTCAAGGCAGAGTGGATTGAGATTTCTAAGGTTTAGTTTTTGCGCAGTCTCGTACCAGTACAGTTACGTAACCGGTACGATATGCTCTGACCTGCATGGGCCACCAAAAAAACTTATCACGATCCGTACCCGATTTTCGGACGCGAGCTCGTGAGCAAGCCAGCTACGTATCGAACAGACTCCAGCCCGACTCGAATACGTAAATGCTGTCAAGGCTATGGTATACTGCCAAATCATGGCAAACAAATCTATATCTCAATCCACAAAAAGAATATGAAACATGAATGAACACTGTGGGTCGTGGTCTGCAGCCCACTAGCATATATGCCCGATAAGACTCTAAAGAAAGTAACAAAAGTCTAAACTGAATCAGAAAACATGATAAAATAAGTAAGCACGAAAGGATAACAACGTAACAATGGTACCTGAATCCCACAAGGGGATCATCACATCCAAAACCCACAAGAATCGTAAATCCTCCACCACCCAGAACTACTAGCTAACTCCATGCAACCGCTAAACCTGAGGATATCATCAAGTCCTCAGAGGACATAGCAAGATACATAATATACATGCCTATCTAACAGTTTTATCATGCGTGAGAAAATAAACAAGAAGAAATAGGAACACGACAAATGACTATGAACACGAACACGAACACGAATACACGAACACTAGAACAACTACGTATAAATGAACTGCCAGGCGAATCACGAGATCAATGGAAGAATCAAACCCTCATCCCGAGTGTGGACTCACGGGTTTGAACTAAACACTAAATCTCGTCCCGAGTGTGGACTCTCTGGTTAGTACTAACCCTCGTCCCGAGTATGGACTCTCTGGTTAGTTCACGGCAAGGCACCCTCATCCCGAGTGTGGACTCTCTGGTGCAAGTATAACATCCTCGTCCCGAGTGTGGACTCTCTGATGTAAACACCCTCGTCCCGAGTGTGGACACTCTGGTGCAAGTCAAGTCAAGTCAAGTCAACACCCTCGTCCCGTGTGTGGACTCTCTGGTGCAAATAATCGACATCCTAGTCCCGAGTGTGGACTCACTGATGTAAACAGATCAAGAAAAACACCCTCCTCCCGAGTGTGCACTATCTGGTGACAAGGAAACAATATCAAGGATTTAGCAGTTCAATTACACGTACTCATTCTATGACACGACTCAAGCAAGGTACTGGCGAGAAACTCCAAGTGTGAACCACAAGACCAAACATGAACACGGCTATATGTAATAAAAACAACTCAAATAATATAATACGAAAAGCACATATTTATAAACAGTCAAAATTGGAAAATAAAATACAATGCATATAAATAAAACTCTAGAGGAAGGCAAGGTATACTTGCCTGGAGGTTGCACGCAGATCCTACAAAATATAGTCAACTAGTGAGCCGTAAAGTCCAAATCACCATAACTATCTCCGAAAGCTGAAAAAAAACATTGCCAAAATTCTCAGAATAGTCAAATTAGCTAGGATTGCATGTCCTTAAGTCCAATTCTGGACACAGGGGGCAAAACGGTAATTTTGGGCCAAAATGGTGTCCGCCGTTGGACTCGCTTTGTACCGAAAAGTGTGCCAGAGTCAATGGTCTCTAAAATCGTCAAAATACATGTTTACGAATTTATTTTGATGATACGAACCCAACGGTATGTCCAGTTCTGGATTCCGGTGGGCCGTGCACAAAATCGCCCGTTGAATCGGATCGTGGGGCCCGCGATACGGTGATCCGATCAACTGTCTCAGAATTGGACCAAACTTGGCATACAGGACCAGAAAAATGATACGTCCTGATGGCACAAGTTTTGTCTTGATCTGACGATCGTGCACAAAGTAATTGAGAGGTTTGTACAGAGGTCGATTTGGGAAATTTTGACGGATACGCATCAAATTCGTCGCGCACACACGACCAATTTGAATTCCGTCAAAGCTCACACGTCCACGAAGCCGATACGCACCTTTCAATGCTTACGGTGCGCGACCATGTCGTCCGATTTGATGGGACGGACGTTGTATCGGAGGGATTTTGATATTTTTAAAACAGGTTTAGATAGTTTTTTTCGTAAAATTCACGCTGCTATATCTTGCTGTAAATAACCAAAATCAAAAAGCGTAAATTGTGTTCTAGTGTCCTACAGGTTGTCTAAAATATTATTTAATTAGATTCCCAGATTTATGATATATTGGTCACAAATCGTCGAGGAACAGGGACTTCAGATTACATGATTCTGTCATTGCTTCGAGGATTTTTCGAGAACTTCCAAGAATTTTTACAAACTGTGCAAGCCAATCTAAAATAATCTATTTGAAGGGATGGGTAGATGGTCAACTAGGCAATCATTAAAATTTTATGGGTCGATAAATCGTTGGGCGATGAGGGTAAAATTTACCTCGAAAGTTGCCCAGTTGTTGCCATTGCTGCTGATGTTGTTCGGGTTTGTTGTCCTGCGTGCGCGATTCCCCGCCTTCCAAAGACTCACACGGCGGCGCGCGGGGCCAAGGGAGGTCGCCCAGCCTCGACACGCCCCTGGGTGTCAAGTTTTGCAATTTGGGTTAGGGTTTTGTTCTCTCCATCTCTCGATTTTTCGATTATACATATATATATATATCAAAACAACAGAAAATGAACGGTGGGAGAAGGCTTGACTTGGGCTGGTTGTTAAGTTTAACTAAGGGCTGCTGTTCGGGTGGGCCTGGCTCATGGGCTGAGCGGGCCTTAAGCTAGGCTGCTATGCATTATTCATATATATACATATTTACATATAAATATGTATACATATATGTTTATACATGTAGGACCGTTGAGCACCTCTAGAGGGGGGTGAATAGAGTGCGTGTGTGCAGCGGAAAATAATCACCAATTAAAACTATAAACTATGGCAGTAAAATAAGAGACAGTAAATATAAATGCAGCAAGAGATAGAGAATTCAAACTCAGCGACACAGCGATATATACTAGTATCCCTCTGAGAGGACTAATCCAATCTCGAGTACTCTTGCTCGATGTTAATCCACTATGGCACAAGCTTTAACTGAGAGCTTGTAGTCTCTTACAACACCGTGCTTGGTGATAAGTGCACGACCGACTTCACAACACCGTGCTTGGTAATGAGCGCACGACCAGCTCCACAACAGGAAAAGTTGCTGAACTTAGAACGACCTCTTTACAACTCTTGGAATACCAAAAGACTCTAAACCAACTCTGATATTACTGGCTTTTGGCTAAGAGGTGTATATGTATGATTTGAAAATCTTGGATCGTTTGAAAACACTTAAATAGAGAAGAGAAGATGAAGAGTGAATGAATGATTTGAAATGAAAAGTTCTTCTCTATTTATAGGTGTTTTCTGGAACCGAACTCGGACAGAGTTCGGGCAGAGTTCGGATGCAGATATCTCGCAAAGAGTCGTTGCTCGCAGATTTGGAGGCAACAAAAGTTTGAATACAAACTGACCGAACTTGGACAGAGTTCGGTCCGAACTCGAGCCGAACTCGGTTATGAGTTCTGTCAGAAGATTTTCGAAATATTTTATCAGAAATTTGTTTTTAAAGATATTTTGGAATATTTTGTAAAATAATATAAGAGTGGTAATGGGTAGGCTTTTTAGAATGTGGACTGAGATAACCCTAAGCCAGTATTACCAAAACTGATTTTACAAAATAAATCCTAGACTCAATAAAATATAAAATACAGAATAAAATATAAAATGAGTCATCTTCAGATTTGATGATGTTGATGCTTCGTTGATGCAGCACAACGTCCGTTAAAATTGATTTCATATATCCTGAAATGATTAGCAGCAGTTTGTATATTTTGTGTATTGACTTAAGTGCATGTTGATTATCGAAATCGGGTGTGACCATGGAATGGGCCAACAATCTCCCCCATTTTGATAAGTGACAAACTTGAGTCTATACCAAAATATATCTTTATAAAATAGAACAAAATACAAGTACCTGAATAAAAAAGATGGTTGATTTTTTTTTGGATTTGATATAATTTTTGGTATGTGTACTCTTTTTCTCCCCCTTTGTCAAATAGTAAAATGACTTGGCTCCCCCGTAATGTGTGAAGCCAACAATAGAAAACAAAATACAAAGTGAAGCAAAAGAGACATGATCACAGCATAAAACAACTACTATGGAAAGAAAATGCTGGAAATAAAGTACTGAAAAATGTCATACTAAAAAGTGCTGAGTACAATCATCAGAAAATGTCTAACTAATGAGTTTAGACATAAAAAGAAAAACTACATCAAAGCATAAAGATCATCATCTAACAAGTATCCACTATCCAAAAGCAGAACCCACGTCACATAGTGGGGTCGTCAGCACCAGGAGCCTCTGGAGGAAAGTAGGCTGCAGTGGGGTCGAAGTGCTGGAAGGAAGCCTCATCTGTGAACCGAGGACCCGGAAAGCCTGGGTGAGGCAGGATGGTGATCGGATGGACTGGATCATGGACTAGGCTGTAGTGGAGGTCAGCAATCCCATTCCTCAGCACCTGAGCCTGAGAGGTGCATCGGAACTCCGAATCAAGATAACCTTGATGACGTTGCGCAGATATAGCAACAAAATCATCAAAGCGCTGATAGAAAGCCGGATCAAATCCCGGGACAGGGGCTGGAGCAGGAGCAGCATCAGGAACCTCAGAGTCAGCAGCTGGAGCAGGCTGAGCTCCAGGAGGCAGAGGTGGAGCAGGAAATCGTCGAGATCTGGTAAGCTCGATAGGAGTGGAGGAGAATGCACAAGTTTGAAGATCAATCTCAAAACGGCGAAAGATAGACGCCAAGTACATAGGATATACCAGATTCCTTCCTACATTTCTGCAGTTCAGCATCCAGGACATTATGGTCTTTGGGATAGAGAATGGAATACCAAAATGAATGTGGTATAAAGCAGAGAGTTCCAAGAAGGTTACTTCATCTGTGGATCCTTTCTTTAGAAGGAGTACAGAGAAAATCATACGATGAAGTTCATAAAAAGATTGGTTCAAATGCTTTGAATAAACCCTACGAGGAACACGGTTTGGATGATAAATAAGTTCCCTGAAAGAGGCAAGGGTAACATCAGCAGGGAATAGGACATGGGTAATGTCAACCAAAGCTTCACCAAGATCAGGAATATGGAAAAGTTCACTGATATCGGTAGCACTGAATTCTAATTCTTGCCCAGCAATGCAAGAATAGAAGTTTCCGTTAGGTTTTACTTGCAAGTTGCAGTAAAACATTCGGACAGCATTGTCAAAAATATTTTCTGCTACCTCGAAAAAATCTCGGTAGCCTAAGTGGTCAAAAGTAGGAGCATATTCAAAAAATATGATAAAATTAACAAAAGCTCCATAGCAAATCTTACGGCCAGAAAAAGAATCGAACCAAAGATCAGAAAACTCTTTGTCCGGAAATAAAGTAGAATCATAGTCTTCTGCATCCATTGGTCGTGCTGGAGTGAATAGACTAGCTGGTGTATAATCCGAAGAGGAGGAGGCACCTTGGAAAGATGATCTATGACGTTTAGGAGCCATGGAGAAAGTAGAAGAGAAAAAGGAATACCTTTTTGAGAAAGGGAGGAAGATGAGAATGTTCAAACGCCCACCAGATCTCTTAGATTCCTTGCTAGGATGGAGGAGAAAGAAATTTTAGGGAGGAAGAAGATGTTTCTACGGGTTGGTGTGTGGAAAAGATGGTTAAAAGAGTTGAATTTATAGAGTTTAGGGCCGGCTGTTCGGTTCTGGAAATTAATACAGTGTCGACCGAACTCGGTCCGAATTCGGTCCGAACTCGGTCAGAGTTCGGCCCGAGTTAGGTCACTTGTATTCCCGAGACAATAAATGCAGTTCTGGTTGGTTAAAAGTAACTTTATGACTTTTGACTCTAGTATTTAATAACGTACTCTATTTATGGGTTAACTGTAGGGGTTGTCCCAGCTAACAGAGGTTCACCGGGGAACTCTTAAGTACCGCTTCGCTTCGACCGTAGTCGTGGTGACAGACATACCCTTTTTAGGTTTATACCCAAAAATAATTTCCGTTAAATAAATTTCAAAGTTGCAAGTCATAAAATTAATTTTAATTACCATATTACATTATGAATCTGAAAATTCAAGTATACCGAGCTCACGCCTCATTATGTTAAAACGGTCTTCAGCCAATGATTTTGTGAATATGTCTGCTAGTTGATGATCTGTGTCAATAAATTCTAAGCAGATATTCCCGTGTTGTTGATGATCACGAAGAAAATGATGTCTTATCTCTATGTGCTTTGTGCGTGAATGACAGATAGGGTTCTTAGTCAGATTAATAGTGCTAGTGTTGTCACAATAAATAGGAACTTTAGTGTAGTGCAGATTGTAGTCCTCTAAGGTTTGCTTCATCCATAAAATCTGAGCACAACAACGTCCTGCGGCGATATACTCAGCCTCAGTTGTTGATAATGCTACTGAATTTTGTTTTTTGCTAAACCAAGAGACTAAGGCCTTTCCTAGAAAATGACATGTGCCGCTGGTACTTTTACGGTCCACTTTGCATCCTGTAAAATCCGTATCCGAGTAACCTATCAGGTCAAAGGATTTGGATTTAGGATACTATAGGCCGGCTGTAGAAGTTCCTTTAAGGTATCGAAAGATACGCTTAACGACACTAAGATGTGATTCCTTAGGATTTGCCTGATAACGTGCACAAATACAAACACTAAACATTATATCAGGACGACTAGCAGTTAAATATAATAAACTACCAATCATACCTCGATACTTACGCTGATCGACAGGTTTGCCACTTTCATCAGCATCAAGCTTTGTAGATGTAGCCATAGGAGTCCCGATTGGCTTTACATTCTCGAAGTCGTATTTTTTCAGTATGTCCTTCGTGTACTTAGCTTGGTTGATGAATGTTCCTTTTGAGTGCTGTTTGATTTGAAGTCCTAGGAAGAAGTTTAGCTCTCCCATCATACTCATATGAAATTTACTCTGCATACAATTAGCAAAATTTTGACAGAGTTTTTCGTTAGTAGAACCAAATATTATGTCATCTACATAAATTTGCACAAGTAGGATATCATCATTCAAGAATTTGATAAATAAAGTAGTATCAACCTTTCCTTTTGAAAATCCATTATCAAGTAAGAAGGCACTTAGGCATTCATACCAAGCACGAGGTGCTTGTTTGAGTCCATAAAGAGCTTTCTTAAGCTTGAAGACGTGATCAGGTTTTTAAAAATCTTCAAAACCAGGGGGTTGTTTCACAAAAACTTCCTCTTTTAAAAATCCATTTAAAAATGCGCTTTTTACGTCCATTTAAAATAATTTAAAATCATTAAAGCATGCAAATGCATAAAACATGCGGATGGCTTCTAGTCTAGCAACAAGAGCATAGGTCTCATCATAATCAATTCCTTCTTCTTGATTATAACCTTGTGCCACTAGACGTGCTTTGTTGCGTAGAACTTGTCCATCTTCACTGAATTTATTTCGGAACACCCATTTAGTACCAATTATCGATTGACCAATGGGTTTAGGAATGAGTTTCCAAACTTGGTTTCTCTCAAATTGATTTAGTTCCTCTTGCATGACAGAGATCCAAAACTCATCAGTAAAAGCATCATCTACATTCTTAGGTTCTATTTGAGAAATGAATGCTATATTTGCTGCTATATCAGAATCTTTAAGAGATGAACGTGTACTTACACCTTTAGATACATCACCTATGATGAGTGTTTCTGGATGATCTGGCATGAATTTTAATGATTCAAACTTTTGGGTCAGATCTTGCACAAAACTCTTCTCAGTCCTTGCATTTTGGGTCAGATCTTTCACAGAACTCTTCTCAGTCCTTGTATCTGTATCTTCATCATCACTGTCGCTAGATCTGTGAAGCGTTGATGGATTTAAAAGTAGACCTATGTGCTTTGTTCTTTTCACAGTCAGCACATACTATACCTCTCTTGAATAGAATCTCAGGGAGTTCTCTTACCAACTTCTTTGTACTTAGTCGTGAGATAGTATCCATGTTTGCATGTCCTAGTCTCATGTACCATAGCCAGCTTTCATCTTGATTGGCTACTAGGCATCTACCTGCATTATTAGTATTCTACAAAAAGAAAACATAAATATTGTCTTCTCTAATCCCTTTATATATGGGATCACCAGATGATATATCATATATGGTACATTTATCTTTCACAAAATTGATACCATAACCATTATCTGCCAAATGACTTATGCTTAATAGGTTATGTTTCAATTCTGTTACTAGACAAACATCCTTTATTACTGGATAGGGAGAAATACCTACAGTACCATTTCCAATTATATCACCTCTCAAATTATTTCCGAAGGAGACATATCCTTATTTCTTCATCGATAGTGTAGCGAACAAAGATGCATCACCAGTCATGTGTCGCGAACATCCGCTATCGAGAATCCATTTGCTTCTAGCATGAGAGGGTTGAGGGTCCACCTACAAGACAAGTAGATGAATCCTTTGGTACCCATTTTCTGAAGGGTCCATTCTGATTAGCTTTAGGTCTCCAGATTAAAGTGTGATTGTCAACAAGCTTTCTTACAAAACAATACTGTGATACGTGTCCGTACGTACCACAATAAGTGCAAGTCAGTTTAGAACCAGATGTGGTTGAAACTGTGTTTACATGCTTGTTTGGTTTAGAGAACCTATAAGTGAAAGCATGATGATATTCGTGTTTCTTCTGTGCTTTCTTGTTTTTAGACCTCTTAGGTGTACGCTTAGCATTAGGACTAAAATTAGACTGTGTCACAGGTATTGCCTGTTTGCCTAACTTAATTTCTAAATTTTTAGAAATCGTAATAGACTCTTCATATTTAGAAGTCATAACTGAGAGTCTATGTTCTGTTACTAAGTGCATCTTCTTCTCTGTGTCATACAGCTTTTGCATCTTAACATAATCTCTTTCTTTCTTTTCAATATTGAGGATAGCCTCATGACAGTCTACCTTGAGTTTGGCTATCTCTTCCGTGTTACCGGTAGTAGACGTCTCTTTAATATCTTCAATAAGATTGGACAGTCTAGCTAACTCGGTTGTGTATGCTTTAATCTCTTTTCGAGATTGCTTATACTTTTCAAGCACATTTTTGTGTTCTTCAAGTAATTCGCTAAAGGCATTTTCTAATTCATCGAAAGTAAAATCATCATATAGAGGGTTTGACGATACCTTATCAAATGCCATAAGATAGACATTTGCATTGCCACAGGGTCTATCCTCTTCTTCTGTATTACTGGTATCACTTTCATGAGATACTTGTGTTGGCATACTTTCGACCAGATGTTGCTTTTCTGCTTGATCTTGATCTGTCATATGGACTGCTTTTCTTGGTGGTTGGACAGTCCTTCTTCATGTGCCCTGACTTCTTGCATCCAAAGCATATGGTTTCATCTTCATTGCTTTCTTGGATATCTTTCTTCTTTCTGCTTGTAAACTTTAGGTATTTCCTGAAGTTCTTCACAAGTAGGGCTTGTTCATCACCACTTGATGATTCTTCATCGGAGTCATTGCATGTTGATTTTCTTGCTTGAGCTTTGAAGGCAATAGATGTTTCCTTTGGTGTTGCTTCCTCAAACTCTTACAAATCAAGTTCATGGGTCATGAGCTTGCCCATCAGTGTTTCCAAGGACATAGTGGTGAGATCGTTTCCTTCAATAATTGTTGCGGCTTTTGGATTCCAGTTCTTTGTTAGAGCCCGCAGCACTTTTCTGATCTTCTCATGATTGCTGTAATCCTTACCAAGAGATTACAAAGGATTAGTTATATCAAGGAAACGAGTAAACATCTGTGTAATTGAGTCATCGGGTTTCATCTTAAAAGATTCATATTCCTGTGTTAGTCTACTAATTTTGGATTCCTTCACTTGGGAAGTACCTTCATGAGTTACCTCAAGAAGTTTCCAAATTTCGTGAGACGTCTTACAGGTTGAAACTCTGTTGAACTCCGTTTTTTCAATTGCACAGAATAGTGCTGATGGCACGAGCATCTAGACTAGCCTTGGCTTTTTCAGCTTCAGTGTATTTGTCATGAGGCTTGTCTACAAGCTGGCCTTCAACCACTGTGGGTGCTGGTTTCTTATAACCATCAATGACTATAGACCAAAGATCAAAGTCAAGAGACTTTAGAAAGAAAGTCATTCGTGTTTTCCAATAGGTATAATTTGTTCCATCAAATAGGGAAGGTCTATTTGTGGATTGCCCTTCACCGTTGAATATTGATTTCACGGCTTCCATATATATACTCTCTGAGGTATGTTATATTAGAATATAACCTGCTCTGATACCAATTGTAGGACCATTGAGCACCTCTAGTGGGGGGTGAATAGAGTACGTGTGTGCAGCGGAAAATAATTACCAATTAAAACTATAAACTATGGCAGTGAAATAAGAGACAATAAATATAAATGTAGCAAGAGATAGAGAATTCAAACTCAGCGACACAGCGATATATACTGGTATCCCTCTGAGAGGACTAATCCAGTCTCGAGTACTCTTGCTCGATGTTAATCTACTATGGCACAAGCTTTAACTGAGAGCTTGCAGTCTCTTACAACACCGTGCTTGGTGACAAGTGCACAACCGACTTCACAACACCGTGCTTGGTGACGAGCGTACGATCAGCTCCACAACAGGAAAAGTTGCTGAACATGGAACGACCACTTTACAACTCTTGGAATACCAAAAGACTCTAAATCAACTCTGATATTACTGGCTTTTGGCTAAGAGGTGTATAGGTATGATTTGAAAATCTTGGATCGTTTGAAAACACTTGAATAGTAGAGAAGAGAAGATGAAGAGTGAATGAATGATTTGAAATGAAAAGTTCTTCTCTATTTATAGGTGTTTTCTGGAACCGAACTCGGATAGAGTTCGGGCAGAGTTCGGATGTAGATATCTCGCAAAGAGACGTTTCTCGCAAATTTGGAGGCAACAGAAGTTTGAATACAAACTGACTGAACTCGGACAGAGTTCGGTCCGAACTCGGGCCGAACTCGGTTATGAGTTCTGTCAGGAGATTTTCGAAATATTTTATCAGAAATTTGTTTTCAAAGATATTTTGGAATATTTTGTAAAATGATATAAGGGTGGTAATGGGTAGGCTTTTTAGAATGTGGACTGAGATAACCCTAAGCCAGTATTACCAAAACTGATTTTACAAAATAAATCCTAGACTCAATAAAATGTAAAATACAGAATAAAATATAAAATGAGTCATCTTCAGATTTGATGATGTTGATGCTTCGTTGATGCAGTACAACGTCCGCTGAAATTGATTTCATATATCCTGAAATGATTAGCAGCAGTTTGTATATTTTTTGTATTGACTTAAGTGCATGTTGATTATCGAAATCGTGTGTGACCATGGAATGGACCAACAATACATACATATTTACTTATACATATTTACATATAAATACTTATACATATATGTATATACATACAAATATATTTATATATATACACAAACACACATATTCCTATATATTATACATACACACATATATATAATATATTTATATATACATACAAATATACATATATAATATACATATATATATACATACACACATTTAATATATATCTATATTTATATACACATACATATATCTATATTTACACACATCCATATACATATATACCTCATATATTTATATACCAATAAATACTCAATTAACAAATAATAATATCTAGTAGCAATAATATATTTATTTAATCACCACAAAATGATAAAATAATTCTAAAATAATTAAATGGTGGTTTGGTGAATCTATACTATTCACCTTTGTCTGGATCCAGAAAATTGTACAACATTGTAAAACAATATTTAATAATAAAATACCAGTTATGTACAAATATTCAAATAGTTAAAAATGTACCTCAATACCTAAAATAATTTAGGGAATAATTGTACACACATAAAATATGACTACATGGCCATCCCTGGTCTCACTGCATGTCCACATAGGCTTGGATTCGGTTCGGCTCAGCTCGGGCTAAATCGACACAAACGGGTCTCCTACAAGTCAATAAATATAATAATAATTAATTAAACTTATTTGGTCATGCTATAACTTGGCCTGATTTTTCTAGTTAGGAAACTCCTATGGCTCGGCATTCCCCTACCATGACTAAACACTAGTCAAAGCATGCCACTGCACTATCCGTACCATGATTCCTAGTCGTCTGGTACTTCAAAACTCAACCATGGCTAAAATCGTCTACCGTAAAAAAACTAACTAAATAATTATTTATAAAAATTCTAAAATAACTATTTAAATCAAATAAATAATAAAAAATATTTCAAAAATTCCGGGAAGAGAGGCTACAGAAATGAAGCCATCCTTAAATAATACCAACTCAAATCTATTTCAGACATTCCTAATCTATAATGATCACAACACTTAGCCAACATCTCGGGATCTCGATATCACAAGCCAACATTCTTAGGGTCTCAAAAGCACTAGCCAGCACACATGAGTCAACTCATCAGTTCCGTTGAACTCATCCATCAATTGTTTCATTCCTAATTCTTTTCCAACATCACATGCAATTCTCAACTTGTTACAGCATACATAGCCAATTTTCTTTATTTCCACATTTCAAACAGCATTCACAATATAGCATATTATGGCAACGAGTTATTGTTGGGTTATTTGTGTCCAAACCAACAACAATGATTCATTCAGGGGCATCACAACCTATATAGACTTATTGTATGGAATATCCAATGAGCAGCCAAGAGGGTCAACGAACTTTTAGACACAAACAACATAGGATGATTACGGAACAACAACAGCATAATCGCGGAAGCAACGTTGAGTGATCGCGAAAGCAACTTTGGTTAATCGTCGATGCAACTTTAATTTGAAATGAATCAAAGAAGAGACCAATGATGTAAAGTCGTGCTCTGATACAAATTTGTCACACCCCGATTCGTAGAGTCATTTATTCATATATTTATCTCTTGGAATCGATCATCCTCGCTTGGGCGTGATATCGTACAAGTCTGGTATTGCACTTGTACAAGGCAAAGATGGTACATAATTGATAATCTTCAAATATGAGTACATCGTAGCGGCTGAAATAGACAAATTGAAGTTAATGGGGACAATCTTTTTTATTGAATAGAAATACATCACTTCTTTATAGCAGCGGAGATAAAAGGATAACTTAAAGTCGTACAGAGATATATAGAACTTTATTCTCTTTATTGATAATTGAAGAAGAGTACAAGACTTATATTGAAGTACACTGCTTACAATACATCTCACTTATATTGAAAGCCATCTGAACAATGTTATAAAGCTTATATTTAATACATTGGATACATTGGACTACAACTCGATATATCGACTTGGCTTACCACTCATTGGTACAATTGATAACACTGTTCCATACATTATGCCCTTTATAAACAGAAGACATCATCTTGTACAAGGAGGGCTTCTGTATGCCCAATAAATCTTTGATGCTGCGGGATCGATCAAGCCAATCTTTGTGTCAACATATTCCAAGTAGGAGCACCTGCCCACAAAACATGGGTCAGTACATAATCTATGTATTGGCGAGCAGAATCCAACCCACTCGCCTAAAACCAACATATAGTGATCGATTTTAGCAAGCATTTAATAGAATAATCTTTCTACTTGGGCCTAGCATCAGTTTACAGTTCATGAGCAGAAACATTGAATAAGTAAACTTGTTATCTCCTTTCTTACGTAAAGGCAACAATGAAATATACTTGGTGTTATCAAGTCCTGACAGCGTACATTTAGAGGCATCTTTTAAGCGTCGTTGAGTTAACATTAGCCAAACAAGTTATAGGTATTCTTTTAGCAAGGCAACATTCCAGCATGTTGCATTTAACATGTTGAACATGTTATATAGTTCTCACTCAAAGCCAACATCATAACATTTTCTTGTTTAGCATGATTAAGTAGACAATTCAACCAACATATATTGTATATATCATATTTAAGTGATTTCTTACCGATATTCGACTCCGCGTACCTACATAAGAATACAGGATAATATGATATACTTACTCTGTCTGCATAAAATATTCATTAGCATGCATCCTGACTACATGACCACTGGTGCTGTGCACCATTTAAGGACTTTGCCATATAGGACTTCATAGGGTATAGGATGTGCCCTTCACCAGGTTGCGAGCCCGAATGAAGGTACCAATACCGCATGCCACCAAAGCACGTCGATTCCCTCCTAGGCCGACTCGATCCTACCGTCGCGGGTACCGTTCGAGGAAATAATACCTTGTATACAAGTTTGCCCATGGTCATGCGAATGCGTGTCCGACTCGATCGTGTTCGAAGTCGCATGATAAATTATTAAGATAAGTAAAAGCAATATTTCATTATCTCATCTTTCCAACATTACCACATGTTCACTTGGTGATCTCAACGATCCCAAGCCTCATCATTTATCATTGCATCAATCATTGCAATATTTCTCATATCATCCCTTTCTAAGAGGAACGAACAATACTTTATTCATCTTGATAGGACCTGCAGCATTTCATTCAATTCATAGGGACAATATTCTTTCTTTCATTGCTTATAAGGAAACAGACAATAGCAAAAGCTATGTAGAAGATACATAATTGAGGTGTTTACTTCAGCTCTTTGTGTTAATAGCATAACCAGTTCACTACTCATGTATCATTCGCATAGCATCTCGTTACTCAAGTATTTCATTGTTAATCAATATTAACAGAAGGGACGTTATCAATTCATTTCAAGCATCGAGTCATATTAACAGTTCAAGTAGGATTCGTTCAGCAATTCAATGATCATGAGTTGTATATTTCACCATCAGGCAACTTAAGCATCTCTATTATATAGTAACCAAAACACGGGACATTAGGGACAATTTATAACATCGTATTACTCAAATTTATTAAGCATGCGGAGTAAGGAGGAGGAAGGACAGTTTCACTCACTTGCATAAAAGAGTCTTCTTATTCCGATTGCAAACGTTCTCACTAAGCGTATCTCTACCAGCGAGCCGCGTTCCAATACCCATACTGTTCAGCCTGCTAAGAGACTGCATTAGTCTCAATTGTCTTAATTTCCAACATAAGTCACGGTCTAACATTCTGATAACATCCAAGAAGCCAACCAAATGCATCGTGCGGAGCAGAGCATTACAAAGGATACAATCAAGAAGAAGGTATCGACGACGATGAAACTTATGTCCCAGTTGCGAGATTAGAATCCATTCGCATGTTATGTGCATCTGCATGTTTTTATAGTTTCAAATTATTTGAAATGGATGTCAAAAGCGCATTTTTAAATATTTTTATAAAAGAAGAAGTCTATGTAGCTCAACCTCCAGGTTTTACAGATTTTAAAAATCCTGATTATGTTTTCAAGTTAAAGAAAGCATTATACGATTTGAAACAAGCCCCTCGTGCTTGGTGCGATCGTCTAAGCTCCTTTCTACTTGATAACGACTTTTCAAAAGGAAAGGTTGATACTACATTTTTTATAAAAGCTTTTAATGGCAATCTCATTTTAATTCAGATTTATGTAGATGATATCATTTTTGGATCTATTGATGAATTTCTTTGCCAAGAATTTTCTAAGTGTATGCAAAATGAGTTTGAGATATGCATGATGAAAGAAACTGAAATTCTTTTTCGGACTGCAAATCAAACAAACCAACAAGGGGACATTCATAAATCAAGCCAAATACACAAAAGATCTACTAAAAAAGTTCAATCTGGAAGCAGTCAAGCCACTTGACATTCCTATGGCAACATCAACAAAATCTTGATATTGATGAACAAGACAAACCGATCGACATACGTAGTATCGAGGTATGATCGGTAGTTTACTTTACTTAACTGCTAGTCGTCCTGATATAATATTTAGCATTTGCTTGTGTGCACATTTTCAAGCTAACCCTACTGTCACGATCCGCTCCCGAATAATCGGACACGAGTCGGACACGTCTAGCCTTCGTCGTTAGACATGACGAAGTAAGCTGTACCAATCTAGGGAAACTATAAGGCAATATGAAGATATACAAATCACAGCATCTATATAAACGAATCCCAGAGATCAAAGTACAATCTATTAATTATTACATTTATCCACCAATGTAAAGTAAACTGATGTCTCTATTACAATGAAGATGTGAAATGCTAAAAGGGAAAGGCACTGGGCCTCATCGGCCTCTAGGCCCAGAGCAACACCAACAAGCTCCACAATACGTCCAGGCTCCTGTCCGTAATAAGTATCGCAAATGGTCTCCATCTCACCTTTAACATATCCAATCAGGAGCGGAACGAAGTATATCCAAGAAAATAAACAAGAAAAATATGAAGAAGAAATATGAATCTCAAAACAAGAAACTAGAACAAGCATGATGAAATGAACGCAAGAGTATATAAAATGAACCTAAACTGTAACCTGGTACCTGAGCATGAATATACAAGGATCCTGACATATGCGATACATAAAATATATCTAGAGTGTGTGATCGGCTTGGGTAGAACAAGGAATATGGGACAGACATGAAGGTACGGCTTAGGGCCCGCGTGCACAGTACGGGGCCTAAGCTATTAACATGAGTTGATTGGATTTGATCACACACCTGTAGTATTTTCCCTCCCAGACACAAGCAAACACAAGGAACAAGACCAATGTTATAGATTTCTCTAGGCGGAATCGGTGCGCCGAGTGCCCGCCTAGCGCCTAGGGCGCCGCCTAGGCGGCCGATTTTTTTTCCTGGAGGTTGAATTGCCAACTGCCTATAGATTATAGGATTCTACATGTCTTCTGTTTACTACTTTAATATTTTTCATCTCTCTAAATATGTTTTTTGTTATCAATCGCATAATTATAGGGTTCTATAAGGGTGCAAGTGCAACAATGACAACATGAAGTGACCAACTTGAGAATAGTGATATCACTGATATGTATCATGTATTAAATTAAAATATGTATCATGTATCATGTTGCATCTTGGGTTCTACAAGGGTGCAACAGAGATATGTATCTTGTATGCCAAAATACTATTTGTAAGAACAGTGAGATATGTATGAAAAAATATTGTAAATACAAAAGCAATTACTATTAAATTGAAATATTGTTCTTACCAGTTTTAGTCAAAGTTGCCACTTTTGGTGCTGAATTGAACTGAGCCTCAGAATATGTTGTATGAACACCAAGTCCTTCCATTTGAGACATCATAAGAGCAAAATTAACTGCTCCCTGCCAATCGAATTTGTATTCAGTATGGCCATAATGCAAAAGAAAACCAGATGAAAATAATTTGAGCAAAATTAACAGTATGGCCAATGGCCATAATGCACAGGACAAGAAGCTTGCATAAAGGATAAACACCTGAAATTTGGCAACAGTAGTACAAAACTTCTTAAGCACTCATTATCCACATTCCACAAAAATACCAAACATGTAAACCATGATAATGGAATCTACATAACCAGTCAGCAGATATCATTGCTGTGAACTATTAAGAATACAATAACGTGTACTTTCCACAGCAACATAACCATGTCCCATAGAGTGATATGCACGAATGGAATACCTGGAGGCTGGAATAGGGTAGACTGAAAACATATGCTGCATTAGAGTGATATACATGAAAGGAATACCTGGAAATGGAATAGACTAGACTGAAAACAATCAAACATATGCATAATCTTCCAATGACAGAAAACTGAAAACATATGCATGAAAGCATATGCAAAGCCAAAAAAATTAATACCTGGAAATGGAATAGACTAGACTGAAAACAATCAAGCATATGCATAATCTTCAAATGACAGAAAACTGAAAACATATGCATGAAAGCATATGCAAAGCCAAAAAAATTAATACCTGGAAATGGAATAGACTAGAATGAAAACAATCAAACATATGCATAATCTTCCAATGGCAGAAAACTGAAAACATATGCATGAAAGCATATGCAAAGCCAAAAAAAAAAAATCTCCATGACCGAAAACAAATGCATAATCTTCTAAGTTCCAACACATTCAAAGTATCATAAAATTTTAGCAAATCCAAACATAACACAGACAAAAGTAATTATAACTCCCACAGTCCTACGCATCAAACTCTTCTTCTCCATAGTCTTCCAAAACATGCTCTTCATCGGACTCGAATTCAACATTGATGTCATCTTCATCTTCTGACTGAAAATCATCTTCGTGAAGTTCCCTCACTCTAGAACTTCTACGGGGATGTAGCATTTCATCGGCTCCAGAAGCATCACTAACCATTTGCCAAGTGAGCCCAGTTCCAGGTTCAACTTCATCATCATCACCACAGTCAACTATCCATTATTGTGAATTATTAGCATCACTTGCTAGAAGCACATCAAGTTTCTTCTCTTGGTCCCTTTTGTGCTTGTTCATCAGTTTTGTATTGAATTGGACATAAACTAGATTGTTCAACCAATTCACATCTAGTGTATTCCTTTTCTTCGTATGTATCTACAAAAACAAAAGTGAGCAAGTGATGTGAATATGAATAAAAAGATGAAATGAAAATAATGAACTAAAAATTTGAAATTAATATAATGAAACACTAATTCACTAACCCCTTCAAAAGTGCTCCAGTTTCTTTCGCACCCAGATGAACTAGTTGTTAGCAACAAAATCCTTCTTGCAAGCTTTTGCAAATTAGGTGTTTGATGTCTAAAATTTGACCACCAGTTTGCTGTTTAGAATAATAAAGTTAAAACACTAAGAGAGTTAAACAAAATCAAGCCTACTTGCAAGAAATTCTATATATTGAATGCCTACAGGCAAGCCACACAAGTACACGAGACAAGAGAAAAATAAAATAATATATATATATATATAAACTATAGGGCTCAGAGATCAGATCATTGTCTACACATAGCCAACAGGCAACATAACCTACCCTCGAAAAGTATCAAGATTCAAAAAAATTCTCATCAAAAGCTCCAGGATTGAGCTAAACACAGAAGCAACATAGCCCAATGCCCATTATGCACAGAAGCTAGTTACAGGCAACATAGCCTATATATATATATATATATATATATATATATATATATATATATATATATATATATATATATATATATATATATATAAACTATAGGGCTCAGAGATCAGATCATTGTCTACAAATAGCCTACAGGCAACATAACCTACCCTCGAAAAGTATCAAGATTCAAAAAAATTCTCATCAAAAGCTCCAGGATTGAGCTAAACACAGAAGCAACATAGCCCAATGCCCATTATGCACAGAAGCTAGCTACAGGAAACATAGCCTACATATTTTCACAGAAGCAACAGGCAACATAGCCTACAAAAGATTCTGCACAGAAGCTTCAGGCAACTAAGCCTACATATTTGCACAGAAGCAACGGGCAACATAAGCCTACAAAAAATTCTGCACATTATCTGCAAAGAACTTTGGCAAGTGAAAACATTATGCATAGAACTTTGGCAACATAGCCTACAAAAAATTCTTTATGCAGGGAACATAGCCTACAAAAGCTCCAAAACATTATGCACAAAACATTATGCACAAAACTTTGGCAACATTGCCTACAAAAATTTCTCACATCAAAAGCTCAAACATAGCCTACAGACAACTTAGGCCCTCCAAAGTATCTCATCATAGCCCATTATGCAAGAATGCCAAAAAAAGTATAAAATCTTTATGTAGGGAACATAGCCTACTGAAAATGTGAACAAATGTGTACAAAACAGATGGGAACATAACCCTCCAAAGTATCTCATCACAGGCAACATAGCCTACTGAAAATGTGAACAAAATAGATGTGAACAAATGTGTTGTCATTTTCCTGGATCAGATGTGAACAGATGTGAACAAACAGATGTGAACAAAACAGATGTGAACAGATGTGAACAAACAGATGTGAACAAAACAGATGTGAACAAACTGAAAACAGATTTGAACAAAATGTGAACAAAACAAATGTGTATAGCAATGTTAAAGAACTTTGGCAACTCAACGTTTTACCTGGATCAAAATAACTTTTTACTTGGAAAAGAACTTTGGCAAAAAAATTAATAATCTCCATGAGTCCATGACTGAAAACATATGCATGAAAGGTTTCAGAAAAAACTTTTTACCTGGATCAAAAGTGTCATCATTTTCCTGGTATCCTTTTAATGCCAAAGGCTTCCGAAAAGCTCCCTCCCGATTCTTATAGTTTGGCAATTCAACGTTTATGATCTCATTTTGCATGTCGAGGTCACTATAAAAGAAAGTCTCCACACAGTTTAACACCCCTTCCATGACAATTTCATCAAATTGGATGGTAGAATCCGTGTAAAAGTAATAAGGATTCAAAAGGTAGGACATCAAATGTAGTGGGCTATCTTGCCAATCAACAATCCTTGCATCAATAATCTCCGTAACGACTTGATAATTCCACTCAATATTATTCGAGGCCGCTTTTACCTCTTGTTTTGCTCGTATAAGCTCTCCATATAAAAATCCTATGGATGGCTTCCTCTCCCCATCAACAAGCCTAAGCACCCTAACCAAAGGTACAAAAACCTTCAAACATAATGTCACCCCATTCCAAAAGCTCATGCTCATCACGGTTGAGTATGCATTCTTTCCCTTAACACTCTTCGCCCATTTACAATTTTTTTCATTCACTGCTACCAAACATTGCCCTCAATTGGCTTTTTTCTCCACCAAACTCTGCAAAGTGAGGAAAGAAGAAGCGAATCTAGTGACTCCGGGTCTCACTATGTCCCTCTTTTTCGTAAATGACCTCATTAAGGATAAGGTCTTATGGTGTGCATATATGAAAATTGTGAAGTTCTTGGCTTGATCAACAAATTTTTTGTATTTCGGCAATTTTTCAATGCTTTCAAGCATGAGATTGATGGAGCGAGTAGCACATGAAGTCCAAAACATATTTGGCCTCTTCTCTTTCAACAACTTCGTATCTCCCATATTGTTAGCGGCATTGTTAGTTACTATTTGAATAACTTTTGGAGGCCCAACTTCTTCAATACACTTGTCAACATACTCAAAAATGAGTTCACTTGTATGTGCCTCATCCGAAGATTCTTTAGAAGAAAGTAAAACAGTTCCCACCCACAAATTCACACACAAATTCATGATGCTCTGCCTTTTTCTGTCAGTCCAAGCATCTGTCATAATAATAATAGAGCACCCATTTAGATCCCACCCTTCTTCATGTTGCTTCATCAGATCTTTGGTTCTCTCAACCTCTTCTTTCAATAACGGCCCCCTTAGCTCGTATTGACTAGGAGGTTTAAAACCGGGTCTAAATTGACCGACAGCCTCAACAAACATTTTGAAGCTATCATTGCTAATAGCATTGAAAGGTATACCCGACTCGTAGACCCATCTAGCACAATATCTTCTCACGGCATGTGTTCTTTCTTTAAATAGAGCTTCAGTGATATTCATTTGTCTTTGTGTCTTTTCCGCACTCAAAGAAGGGTTGATGGAAGTTGCAAATTTATCGATCGGGCCAAGAGGATGAGGTGGTCTCAAATTGCCTAGCACTTCAACTTCTTCATCGTCCCCTCCTTTTTTAATATTCACCTCCGATCTCGTCAATTCTTCTTCCATTTTCTTATTCTTTTTCTTGTTCTTTCCCTAGGCTATTGTATTCCTACACTTAACTTTGTCATCTTGTGTAGACTTCGGACATGCAGACACATTCCTAGAAATATAGGCAATGTGTTCCTTCATCCTATAAGCTCCCCCGGACATTACCTTCAAACACAATTTTCATTGCACCCTATCCATATTCTTTGGATCAACTAGCATTCAATACTCCCACCCGAGATCATTTGACTTCCATTTAAGTATTGTGGTAGACTCGGATGAGGGTTGGGCAGCTTGTGCTTGACCAACACTGCCCACACTGGTCGAGGCAGAGGTTGTCGAAGAGGACATGACTTCTCAACACTGTAAAAAAATTAAAAGAAATAGATTAAATAGATACAAAGTCATATAGTGTACACTATGATAAACAGATTAACAGAAACAATCAACAGATTCAACACAATACAAAATTAAGAGAAACAATCAACAAATTCAACACTACAGTAGGCTAGAAAAAATTCTCATCAAAAGCTCCTGTAGGAAATCATGTCCTCTTCGACAAAATTCTCATCAAATTCTCATCAAAAGCTCCTGTAGGAAATCATGTCCTCTTCGGCAAAAAAGATTAAACAGATACAAATTCAACACTACAGTAGGCTAGAAAAGCTCCTGTAGGAAATTCTCATCAAAATTCTCATCAACGCTACAGTACAAAAAATTCAATACTACAGTACAAATTCAACACTACAGTACAAAAAATTCTCATCAAAAGCTCCAACATAGCCTACAGGAGTTTGAACACGTAAAAAAATGACACGAGGAAGAGAAATCGAGGAAGGATAAGCATCCATACCCGACACGAGGCTGCTGGAGTCGACACGAGGCTGCTGCAGTCGACACGACACACGAGAAAGTATCGTCGAAGATGGTAGACGACGGTGGAGGACGGTGGAGGACGGTCGCCAGGCACACGAGAAAGGGGGAAATATCGATTTAGGCTTTTTTTTTTCTTTTTGGGGGGAATGAAATGACCTACTGATCGGGGGGGGAGGTTAGTAGGGGTTAGGAAAACCCAGTTTATTTTTGTAAATCGTGGTTTATTTTTAACTAATAGTAAAAAAATCAATCCGTCGAACTGACCGAACCGTCCGATTTGGACCGCCTAGACCCGATTTTGACCGCCTAGACCCGATTTTGACCGCCTAGCGATTTAGCTTGCCGATTTTAGCATAATCGGTTCGTTGGGGCTCCGTCTAGCGCCTAGGCGGCGCCAAGGCGCCCGAGTTTTCCAATTTTTAGAACACTGAACAAGACACAAGACAAGACCGTGTAATATCGTGTCCAACAGAAAAGTACAAGCATGGAATGGAAGCACAAGACATGAAGTAAATGAAAAAACCGAAGAGTATACTTGCCTTGCTCAAAGTGATTAGGAGTGGGTAGTAAAGCCAGATGTCCTCCTATTTTTATAATTTACAAGTTGGTTAAGATGCTTCTATTAATGTTAATCTAGTTCTCTTATTAACTAGAGTTTAGCTAGAAGAAACTAATTGCTATTAAAATACTATTGATAAAATTCTACAGTTTTTAACTAACTAACTTATTAATGTATTAAACACTAAGAGTCTATATGACTCACAGTCACTTGGTTAATCATTCAAGTAGTAATCATGCTTTAAATGATATGGCTTAAAAAGGGAAAGGATTGATAATATAGTTATGCAATTTTATGAATACTGTCATAAACCCTCCCCATCAGTCAATCCTTCTCACCAAACATGACAAACAATTCTACTAACTATACTATAACCCACACAAGTTCTTATTCCAGCTGCTCTCTATTCATACTTCCATTTTAAACTAGAGATTTCACATATCAAACACTTAAGGATATGAATTTTAACCCATCTTGCTTAAAATCAAAATTCGAGGAAAAATGCAATATATCCATGAGATAAGGTTAAAGCGATCCAAGAAAATAACTGATGCTAACGAAAAAGGAATTTAAACCAATATTGTCATAAAGAGCATACTGAAACCCAAATTATTAGTGTAGCCTACTGTCCCTTATCACAGTCGGCCATCTCCAATATTAGTATTTACAGATACACTAATTCAAGCTATAACTTAATTGCCAAGAGGTAATCAATAAGACAGGTGCTCACATTGATAGATCTTGAGCTTACAGGCTCCTAAAACTTATTTTCATACATCAAGATTTACAATTTAAGCTCAGTAACTCCTCGACCCAACCCAGTAGTATAAATGAATAGTCCATATGCCACAAACCACTCCAACAAGATAAAATCACAGTAACAACCAGCAACATCAAAATATGCTAAAGAACAACCGATCCCTTCCCAAATATTCATAGTTGCTCCTACCTATTTTTACAGAAAACTTCCTAACAAATAAATAACTTCCCTGCTACACTCTGCATTCCTTGCGGTTGAGGAAACCAACTAAGCTTGCCACCACAGTTAACTCCTAATGATGCTTGCAACTTGAGGCTTGATCGAACTCTTGCTAAACCTCTCATTTACAGCCCTGTAACCTCAGCCTACCCGATCCTTAGGACACAACAGGGCTGCACGCATACCTGTGTGAATCATCACTGCTACATCTACCTTCACTTGTTAGACTTAGCACTGGCAAACCTTAAACTGTTCTGAGAACTCAACACCCATAGGTTCGCCTTCAACTCCAACTGGTACTAAAACAGCAACCCAACCCGGACACGGTCCTCTACAGATATGGACACACATGATATAGATTGAAACCTGGACACGAATACGAGTAGACACTACAGGACTGAAATAAAACTCCTCAAACAAAACTTAATCGTAACTATTAATCCAAAATGATTTAGCAGATCAGAATTACCTGAAACGAAACCCAAGATTGAATAAAATGTGATCCTGTGTATCGGTATGTATGCTTGCGTCCTGATACCAACTCAGAGTTCCCTGTGACATTTCGTCGAACAATTGGAAGATGAAATAAGAAAGAAATTAGAGACACTCTCCTCTGAAATACGTTGAGGCACGAGTGCGTCGAACAATTGGAAGACGAAATAAGAAAGAAATTAGAGACACTCTCCTCTGAAATACGTTGAGGCATGAGTGAAGAACATTGTTTAAAATCCAGATCTCTTCTAACAATCTCATATTCGAAACACCCTCCACTTGATCCACATAATTCGATCGATTCTCGTTTACAAATGAAACTTAAATAACAGAAAATCAAGAACTCTTCATCAAAACTGATTTCAATTATTCAACATTTACAGTAATGGGAAAGAACTCACCGAGGAATTGATCGATCAAATGATAGATCACCGAACCTAGTCTTCGAGTAAACTGTACTACCTCAATCAATCGGTGGATTTAGGAATTAGCGTGCCTTTATCTGAAAATTAGATCGAATCAATCGGATCTAGCAAATTTAGGAAGAAAGAATTCGAAAATGATCGAGTGAAACTCACTGACGAATCACTGCATCGTCATTGCTGCTGTTGCGGTGAATTACTGTCGAACCTCGATCCAGATCCTGTCGAAGAAGAGTAGTCGTTCGACAATAAATCGTCTCTTGCCGAGCACTCGTTCGTCACTTCTGCCATGATAGATCGAGAACTGAGGATTTTGAATTTGGAAAGGAAAGGAGTGGGAAGAAAGGAGGAATTCTCCAAGAATTTGTTTATAGTAAACAATTTGATGAAAGGGGAAATGAAGGATTAAATAGATCGTTTAGGTCGTTGGTTGTGCTTGGAGAGGAAGCAAGAATTTTGGAGAGAAACTCAAAATCTTCACATGGTTTGTTAACCAAAAATTCAAAAATGACTTAGCCTTCTCAACCTGTTGTATGCTAAGTAATGGGCTAAGGGTTGAGGCCCATTAAAAAAAATAATTGCATATGAATGAATAATTATATTTCTTTCCAACCAATAGAAAAATAAATTTAATTAATTAATTCTTCAAGGCCATTAGAAAATATTATTTTACTAATTTTACTGAGAAATGGGGTGACACCTATGGAATCATATTTGTGCGTGGTTGAGCGTATCTTTCGATACCTTAAAGGCACTTCTTCTGTCGGCTTATGGTATCCCAATACCACTTCGTTTGACCTAACCAATTATTCGGATGTTAATTTTGCAGGATACAAAGTAGATAGAAAAAGATAAGCGACACATGTCATTTCCTAGGCAAAGCTCTAGTCTCTTGGTTTAGCAAGAAACAAAATTTTGTTGTGTTATCAACAATTGAGGCTGAGTATATCGCCGCAGGACGTTGTTGTGCACAGATTTTATGGATGAAGCAAACCCTAGAAGACATTTATTATACACACACATATCTATTATCTATGACAACACTAGTTCTATTAATTTGACTAAGAATCCAGTATATCACTCTCGCATTAAGCATATCGAGATTCGACATCATTTTCTTAGAGATCATCAACAAAATGGAGATATATACCTTGTATACATAGACACAGAGAATCAATTAGCTGGCATCTTTACAAAACTTTTAGTGGAAGATCGTTTCAATTATTTATGTCGAGAATTAGAAATTTTAGATGTTAATAATATTAATTAAATTTGTTTTATTGATTATGTTTCAATACTCAAACACTATTTTCGAGATAAGCCTACAAAGAGTCTGTCTGTCACCACAACTACGGTCGAAACGAAGCGGTACTTAATTGTCCTCCGGTGAACTCCCGTTAGCTGGGACAGTACTCCTACAGCTAATCTGAAGCAGTCATTGTGTAACAAAATTTAATTTATAAAATAATATTAATTATATTAATTGAAATTTAATATTACTAAACTTGGAATTAAATAATTGAAAGAGGATGATGAAAATAAGTGGCCTACAAAAATTATGTTTTTCAAAATTCATCAAAAGAACCCTAGGCAAATTTGGCCCGAGTTCGGCCCGAATTCGGCCAGAGTTCTGTTGGTGGTATATACTTTTAAGTCAGAACCCGAGGCCCCCTCTTCTTTATCACTTCCAAACCCTTCTCAAATAGCACCTGCTGCCGCCCGAAGCTCTCGAAAACCCTGGAACTTCTCCACCTCATTGCTTCCAATCTACGTGGAGATCTCCTTCAAAATTTTAGAATCGTGCGGAGAATCCCTTTCTCTATAACATATCCAATTTTTGGAAGGGATAACTCTCTCCTTCCTTCTCTTTTAAATTTGATAGTTTTTTTTTATCAATTTGGGAGAAAATACCACCAAAGGGATTCACTCCTTCCAAGAGAAAGAAGACCAAGCCAGTGAAGAGGCATCGTCTTCAGATCCACCTATGGATTCCCTCTTTTCCCAGGTCCAAATGGCCGACGGTGCATATAATGAATTATATTTTGATACACTTGATCAATCATTGTTATGGTACCGTGATTTTTCCATCCGTACTATTTGTACTGGTGCTCCGATAAAGTGGACTGTCTTTTCGGATCAACGCCCTTATTTTGAAGCATTAGGGTTTCACCATCTTGTTTCCCTTAAATATCCCATAGCCACTAATGCCCTTAGACTCTTCTATTGCAACTTTGTATTTGACACTTTCTCTGCAAGAACACGTGTCGAAGGTCTTAGTATTGAATTTAATGATATCCTATTAGCGAAAATCCTCGAGATTCCCAACGATGGTGCTCCGCTGGATGATATTACTGAATTTGATTTCCCTGACGGTACGACACTTGTTAGCTTCATGAACGATATTTGTGAACCAGCACGTGTCCGTTCTAGAATGTTCAAGGCTGCGAACTTGAACTTATTTCATTATGAGTTGCATCGCATCGTCTACTCTACTATCCTTCCAAAATCCACTTCCAAGGATGATGTGACCAATCTAGAACTGTCTGCTCTCTATCATATTATCAAGGGAATTCCGTTTTTGATTCCCAAGACTATTATCCAGATGATGGGACGATGTCGCAGACGATACCGCAATCTCGCCTATGCGATGTTTATCTTATGCATCTTCCAACGATTTGATATTGATCTTTCCACTTGTGCTCTGGACCCTGAGCCCAAATACCTCCAGTTATCTCGTCGTAGTACTGATGTACCTCCTGCACCTCCTAGTGCTCTTATACCACCTCATCAGGACTACCCAATGTCATTTGAGGGTGTCCATCAGCACCTCTTCGATCTCTGGACTTTCATCACTAACACATACAGGGAACGTAAGTTCCGTGATGTGACTCAGTTTTAGGCACTCGTCAACTCCTTCGCTGATCTCCGTTTTGCCCAGACTGGACATTCTACCAGTTCACTTCCCCGAGATCTAGTTGTCTCGGGATACCGCTACGTACGATGATGAGGCCATTCACACCTTCTTCCAGCATGGTTATACTACTCCACACACCTCTGGAGCTGGCACATCTGGAGTTGGTCCATTCAGATATGGTGGACATGTTAGCCCTGTTGCTGCTGACGATAATTCTGAGGAGGACTTGTGATCTAGATGTTTTGTTTTTGTCTAGATGATTATCTTTTGAGACTTTGATTATGTTTGTGTTTACTTGAAAATGCTTCGACATTCCAAACTATCACTAGTATAATTTTGTGACTGTTTTACTTTTGAGATTGTGCTATCTTATGACTGTTTAGCTTTTGAGATTGTGATTTTGAGACTGTGTTGATGTCATTGCTTTGAACATCAGATTATGCTTTTTATTAGCATACTTTCATTTTATGTCAGTTTTATCTCATGTTGGTTATTCATAGCATTATCTCTATTTCTGCTTCATTTATAAACTGCCTATGAAATGTCTATTTTAAATATTTAGATGTTTATGTTTTATATATATATTTCTGCGTTTCTTTACTATTTGTTCTTATGCATGAATTATGGGGGAGCTTTCTTTTTGTAATTTTGCTAAGTGATAACGGGGGAGAAATATAGGATATAACATCTGTTGTAGGATACAGGAAAATTTGTTTACAAGAACAGTACAGACCATTTTTGTGAAAGCTATTTTTTTAAATCTTATCGATTGAAGATGTAATATCGGTCAAGGTTTGTCAATTATCAAAATAGGAAATATTGTTGGCCCATTGGTCATGGTCAAACCGGATTTTAATAATTGATAAAACTCTGTCTTGATATAAGGGCTACTACTATTTGAAGTCTTGGACACTGCCAGAGATCTGCTACCAATTTGTTCAAAGACTAAAGCAGTTTGCCACTCTCGGGTAAGTATTTCTTATGCAAAGTAATTTTCTATTTTATTGAGTCTAGGAATATAATGTACACCGAGTCGTATTGGCAAATAGGCTATCCTAAAAATGTTTTCAAAAATCCTATTTTTTGAAAAAACAAGCCCTATTTACAAAAAGCTTCTAACTGCTGGAAAACAATTTAAAAAATCCTAAAAACTAATTTGCAAAAACCTAACAAAACCCTGACAGAACTCGGACAGTGTTTGGTTAGTGAACGTTATGTGAACGTTGGATTTTGAACTTGGTCTTCCTGCAGTAACGAATTTTTATGAGATTTTCTCATAGAGTTCTGTCCGAATTCTGCCAGAGTTATGCTTTGGAAAAACTATAAATAGATAAGTATTCTGATCATTTCAACTCACTCATTCACTTTCATCTCTACTCTCTAAAGCCTACGTTTCTCTTCCAAAGAGTTCTAAAATCTTTCATTTTCAAATCCCGAGCCAGATACAATTCTCTAGTCAATTTGCTGGTACGGTACGGTCTAGAAGTTCAAGAGCAATTATAATCAGATGCTTGATTGAAGAAAGACTCTTCACAATTGAAGTTGGTCGAGTACTTCAGATTAAAGCTCGCATTTGTAAAAGTTGCAAGGTCTTCGCATGAAAACTTATAGTATTTTCTAATAGTGGATGCAACTGGAAGCTAGAGTTCTTCCGACTGGAATAGTCCTCATAAGAAGGAAACCAGTATACATCGCTGTGTTTACGTTTACCTTATGATCTCTTTCTTTTACAGTTATTTATTTGTGATTATCGATATATTCTGTGATCTTACTACTAATAAGTTTTTAATTAGCAAATTTCTGTTGCCTGCTCTATTCACCCCCCTACAATAGGCTCCGAAGGTGAGACCTCCTCGACTACAAATAAAGAGTCTAGTCCGAAACCGTACTCCTCGGGATACTGCTCGTCGTCTATACCTGAAAAGATGACCAGGTCTTCAGCAGGACATAACAAGATACATAATAGCATGCTAATATGAATTGTCAGAATAGATAAATAATATACAAATACTATCTAGACACAAATATGAAACAGAGTATCCTATTCGTCTATCGTGCATTTTGAGGACAACTTTCACACGCATGGGTAGGATTTAGGCTATGTGTATATGTAATGTCATCTAGTCATCTGTATCCGACCGTAACGTCCAAAACGTCAGAGGGTATCTACAAATATATCTCTCCACAGTTCCATCCGGAGACTATGGTTTACCAGTTTGGCATCCTATACGCATTAATGATTGTCCTCCTCTAATATTTCCCATACTGGCCAAGTCATGTCCATAACCTATCCAGTTTTATAACTACTTTTATCTATACCCTAATCATAGCAGTTACGATCATCTATCCGTCACAAGACTTCTTACATAGAGATGGCCAGTCAATATGCAAGCCTTGCCCTAGCAATATCTCAAACCGTATAGTGTGAGTGTCATGTCCAAAGGAGATATAAGGATATCCCACAATCATAAGATAGTCGGCTAAAACTAAGTCAACATGCATCAAATAAAATAAAACAATAAAAAATGACTAATAGAGTCGCTTGCACCCAAGTATAGCTTGGACGCGCAGTTTATAACATAAGAAACTAAAAATATGAAACAAAATAAATAAATGCTAAAAATAAATAATATGAAAGTAAATATATCAAGGTATACTTGCCTGGCGGTTGTTGGGTGTTTTGACGACGTCCAGCAGATGAAATCGACATGTTAAAAGAAGCTACAAGGATGGAACTTCCGCAAACGTTCTCGGATGCTGAAACAAACATCAAGAATATTTTTAGAATAAAACAAATGTCCTAAAACACCTACCCAAAAGTCTAATTTTGGACACAGGAGCAAAATCATAATTTCGGATCAAAACGATATCCGCCGTTGGACCTGCTTTGTACCGAAATACGTGCCAAACCCTATGGTCTATAAAGTCATCAAACTATATATCTACGAGTCTGATTTTTTGAGACAAACTCAACGGTATATCCAATTTTGGATTTCGATGAGCCGTGCACAAAATCATTCGTTGAATCGGAACATGGGGCCCACAAAACGGTGATCCGGTCTACTGTCACCGAATCGGACCAAACATGGCGTACATGACCAAAAAATGACACGTCCTGATGGTGTAAGTTTCGTCTCAATATGACGAGTGTGCAAAAAATAATTGAAAATTTTGGAAAAGGGCTGATACGACGTTCTTCGACGGATACAGGTCGAATTCGTCGCGCACACGCAAATAATTCGAATTCCGTCAAATCCCACAAGTCCGCAAAGTCAATAGGCACCTTTCAATACCCTCGGTTTGCGACAAAGTCATCCGATTTTTTGGGACGGACCTCGTATCGTAGTTTTTAAGGTTTTAAAAAACTATTTTTTGTCAATTTTTAACCTAATTTTTATCCTATATAATTAATAAAAATAAAAATAGAAAACTGGATTTTGATGTCATATAGGTTGGGTATAGGTTGGTTCAACTAAATTTTGAGAAGTGTTAAGGGATCGATAAAAATCTATCTTCTAAGTCAGTATCATTAACATGAAAAACTAGCATACATATATTGTATATTCTTTTTTTCTTTCGAGATTTCACAAGGACTTTTCCTGCAACTTGTTGCAGTTTAATCAATACTAATTGGAAGAAGTTGTTGAGGGTTATATGGGCTCTGTAGAAGATCTTATATATTCGAAAATGACTGAACATACACGAAGAAAATTGAAGGTGAACTAGGCTACCTCGGGTTATATTTTAAAATAGAGTAGTCTCTGTTTTCGGGTGCTGCGACGGCGGTCGGCGGCTCCTGCGATGATGCGCAGGCATCGTGTAGGTGTAGGGAAGTTCGTCGAGGATCGGGGTGTGCTTGCACGAAGTTCAGAGGAAAATTCTTAGGGTTTTCTAATGATTTCTATCGGATAGGTTGTATTTGTACCCACGTTTTCAAACCTAATTAAATCCGAATTCGTTCAGGATTTTGATTAAATCTTTGATTTATTCGGAGGAGAATTAATATAGGATTGTATAGAAAAAGTTTGAAAAGATTTGGTGAAGAATTGAGTGAGTTTGATGTTGAATCTAATCGAGACTTTTGAGTCTATGTTTTTCCTTTCTTCGCGAAAAGGGGGGGGGGGGGGGTTTCGGGCTCGGCCCCGTTTTGTTGGGAGAGGAAAAGCGATGTTCCATATTAGTTTTTTCTTCTTCTTCTTCTTATTCTCAACATATATATATATATATATATATATATATATATATATATATATATATATATATATATATATATATATATATATATAAATATAAAATATGATATATATATATATATATATATATAAAATATGATATATAATATGGCCAGGGCGATGGTCACTACGGAGACCCCACCATTGGCCAGGGCGATGGTCCTCTACAAACCACCAATACTGAACCTCTCCAACTAGTTTAACGCCCTTGAAGAGGACACGTCTGAGCCTACTCTAGAGCACACCTCCAACGGAACCTATTCCGGGGCATCTCATAACCCAAAGGATGCCATTATCCCTATTCGAGAAGCCGCGGGGGAGGTCATTCCCGAGACCCAACCTTCCCCCGTAGTCGGCGTCATAGAAGCCCTGGCCATCCTGGGTCCAAAACAACTTCGAGAGGATTACAAGTTATGGCCGTCGGATTCCCACTCTAATTAGAGGGAGACCTGATGGACAACCTGGACGACGCTATTCCCATCCCTCCCCAGGATCTCGTGTCAGACACGGCAGGAGACTTGATCGATCAGGTAGAAGACACCCCCACCACCCTCAGTGGATCTACCTCCACCGCGATGATGGAAAAGGCAACAACCTCCAACAAGAAACCCAATCAGGATAGCTCCGACAACCCTTCGACCATCCGAACCAGGTCTACAGCCAAGCGGGCTAACCAAACCCCCATAAACTCCATTAATGCTGAACATCCTCTCATGGAATGTTCGTAGTCTGCCGAACAAACCTACCAAGAGGAGAATATCCAACCTTAAGAAAACTCACAAGATTGATGTCTTGATCATCCTTGAATCCAAAATTCGCCACAAGAAACTCAAATCAATTCAGCTACAGCTAGGCTTTCCAATATCCATTGCTGGCAGACACGATATTTGGATCCTCTGATCGAAAGATATCAAAATCGGTGTCATCAACGACTCCACGCAGGCCCTATCATGCTGGATAGAGCACCTGTTATTACCCAAGCGGGTCATCCGGTCCGCGGTCCATGGCAGCTGTGACATCACTCAGTGCAAACTTCTTTGGAATAACCTGATAGACATCCACCTGCACCACAACAATCTCCTTTGGATCTGCATTGGGAACTTTAATGCCGTCACGTGCAGAGAGGAAAAGTCCAGGGGCCGGCCACCTCCTCTCCCATCCATGTAGGACTTCAACAATTTCATATTCAACTCCAATCTCGCCCCCCTCCCGTTCACCGACAGTGCCTTTACCTGGTGCAACATGCAGGATGGGGATCGTAGGCAATACTTCCGCCTGGACAGGGCCCTTACGAATGATCATTGGAACAATATAGGGACCACCTCCAAGTTATCCCACCTCAACGCCACCGAGTCCGATCACGCCCCTCTGTTAGTCTGTACCTCCAACAACCTGGGGCCAAAAAGTGTTTCCGCTTCCACGATTTCTGAAGTGACCACCCACAGTTCTTGGGGGTCATCACGAACGCATGGAACAGTGAGAACAACGTCGAGCCCCTAACCAGGGTGGCCATCAAGCTCAAAGCCACGAGGAAAGCTCTAGCGGATTGGAGCAAGTAAACCTATGGAGACATTTTTCAGGCTATTCGCGAGGTCGAGGACGATGTTATTCGTGCTGAAATCAGATTCATGAACGATAGATCGTCCATGTCTAGGACTGCCCTCAACCTTACCAAAGCCATCTTTAAATTTTGTCTGAAAATGGAGACAGATTTTTGGAAGCAGAAAGCTAGACTTAAATGGGGCATTGAGGGAGACAAAAACTCGAGCTTCTTTCATGCATGCGTCAATGGGCGTAGGCAAAAAACTCACCCTACACTAAATTGTGGACGGCAACGGCAACACCATCAAAGACCAGAAAGGTATCCAGGAGGCAGCTGCTGCGTACTACAATCTTTTCTCTAAAGAGACCGTCATCAGGGACCCTTCCTTCGTGGAGGTGATTCCGTACCTCATTAATGACGACGATAACATCCGGCTTGAGATACCTCCATCTGAGCTTGAAATGAAAGATGATGTCTGGGCTCTGGACGAACACAGTGCCCCGGGCCCAAACAAATTTTTGGGAAGGTTTTTTCGATCCTGCTGGGACATTATCAAGGCAGATATCCACGAGGCGGTAGTCGCTTTCTTCCAAGGTACGGCGTATCCTAGAGCCATATCGAGCACCAATCTCATCCTCATTCCGAAAAAATGATAACCCGGAATCATTTCGCGACTTTCGTCCTATAATTTTGTGTACCTTCACCAACAAAATCATATCCAAGATCGCAGCATCCCGTATGTCTGATCTCCTTCCCAAAATCATCTCTGAGGAGCAAAGTGGCTTTGTTTGTGGGAGAAATATTCAGGATAATATCATGTTAGCTCAAGAATTAATCACACGTATGAAATTCTCGGCAAGAGGGAGCAACATAGCCATCAAACTAGACATGGAGAAAGCATACGACATGCTGGATTGGCAATTCATGATATGGATTTTCAGAGCATTCAATTTCTCTGTAACCTGGACCAACATCGTGTGGAGATCGATCAACAACTCCTGGTTCTCTACGGTGATCAATGATCAGGCCGATAGCTTCTTCACATCGACCTTGGTGTTAGGCAGGGGACCCACTCTCGTCAACCATCTTCATCGTCACGGTGGATGCCCTGAGCTAGAACCTCAACATGATGACTTATACTACCAACTTCCATCACTATCATACGTCGAGCGGCTGCCCCATTATCACTCATCTCGTATTTGCTGATGACATCCTCATCTTCTCATCCGGGGATATCGGGTCGGTTGAGGTGGTCCATAATACCCTCCAGAAATATGCTAGATGCTCGGGTCAAAAGGTCAACCCAGATAAAAGCGGCATCTACACTCACCATAAAATTACGAGAGAGCAAGCCAGCACCCTGTCCAATTCTACCTCCTTTCCCATCCCCCATTCCATTATCTGGGCTATCCCCTTCTGTACGGGAAATCCAACGCGGGTATCTTCGAGGATCTGATCACCCGCATCAGGAAAAAGCTTGAAGGATGGCACAACGCGACGCTTTCTTCGGGAGACAAGATGATCCTCATAAACCACGTCCTCACATCCATCCCCATCTATACCCTCGTCGCGTGCTCTCCCCCCAAGAAAGTGCTTCATTATATCGAGAGCATCTTCAGCAACTTCTTCTGGGGTCACAGCGATGACATCGACAAGCACTATTGGGCCAGTTGGGATACCATGGCCAGGCCGACCGATGATGGGGGCCATGGATTCACCAAACTCTCCCACATTGTCGATGCATTCTCAATAAAACTGTGGTGGAAGCTGTACACCAATCAGAACTTATGGGCTAGATTGATGAAGGCCAGATACTTCAAGAACATCCACCCAACGATGGCCATATCTAACAGTAGATCTTCAGCGGCGTGGCGTCGTATGCTCATTGGTCCTTTATCATTCGGAGAGCCCTGCGCAAAATCCTTCCTACTGATGACACCCTCTGTACTATCGAATTCGGCCTTGCGTCCGTATGTACATGCTGCATCAACCGCAAAACGAAAACAGTGGACCGCATCTTTTGTCAAGAAGAACTCCCGACCATGGTTTAAAGCTCTCTCTCCCGTCGCTGCAGGACGAACATTGGGGATGACCACTACGAAGACCTCATCAAGACATGGAGCTCAGGGACCCCGGACTATCTGATTGTCGATGCTGCTGCGACGTGGGTTATTTGGAAGAACCGCAAAAAGGCTAGATATGGAGGCCATCAGTACAACGCCAACCAGCTGATCAAGGAGACCATCAGGCAGTACGACAAGCAGCGTGCTATTCACGAAGATCGCAACCAGACCACTACCAGGAACTCCTTTCTATCCTTGCCCTAGTCGTTTTGGGCTTTTTCCTTCCCCCTCCTTTTGTTAGTATACGTGTATAGGCTTCGGCATTTTACGCCTTCTGGTATACTTGTATAGCTTCGAATTTTCTCATTATGGAATAATATGGGGAGTTTTCTTTTATATATATATATATATATATATATATATATATATATATATATATATATATATATATATATATATATAATATTTATAAAATTGCTCTAATTTTTTTTCTACAGTACATAATAATTTTAACAATATAGTTTTTTCCCTATTTATGTATAAATAAAAACTTATTTATTATAAACACTTATATAAGATGCTACAAAAATTTAAATAATAAAATCCACTTTCCAAAATAATAAATGAAATACTAAGAATATGACCAAATATAATATAAATAATTTTAAATATATATATATATATATATATATATATATATATATATATATATATATTAAATAAGTAAATGTATTAAATGATGTTATCGTTATCATAATTAATATATATATCATCATTTAATACATTTACTTATTTAATATATATATATATATATATATATATATATATATATATATATATATATATATATATATATGGTTCGTTCCTTCTCTATCCCCATCCCGCTGTCATGGCTGAATGACCGTTCCCACCACCCGCCCTCGGCGCCGGGGCCGCCCAGCACCGGCGGACCACCGCCTCCCTCCCCCAGCGCAGATCTGGAGGTTCGTCCACCGTTCGTGGGCGCGCGCCGGAGCTTGCGAGCCCGGCCCCAGATTGGACTCCCGCTCCACTGGCCTTGGTTGGCCTTACCACCGCCGGGGTGGCTCCAAAGCTCCGGTGGCCGCCCACGGCCACCACCCCGGACCCAGGTCCAGTCGATGCGGGCATCCCCTCCCTCCGGGCCGACACGAACAACACTCACGGAGGAGCTTAGCCCCCCTTCCCCCTCGGCATCGCTCCTCCAATCAGGTGGCCCCCGTCCCCGGCGGCAACGCACGGCCTCCCCCTTCGGTCTGGCCCAAGAGGACACGCTTCCTGCCTGCAAGCAGCCACGGACTCCGGGCCCTCACACCCGATCTTTTTGAACTCTACGAATTTGAATTTCTCGCCCGTCTCCTCCTCGGAGCTCTATACGCCTAACTCTTCCAGAGGAAGACATGCGCCCGCCTTGTGGAGAGGCGGCTATGCTCTCCCTCCCTCTGTACCGGGCAATGGTTATGGGCCCATCTATCGCACGGTCGGTCATGCACCCATGTCGCCATACAGCAGCCATGCGCCACCCCATACAGCTAGCCATGCGACCCTATCGAGGCACGGCTGCTCTGTGTCCCTCTCCTTTGTGGGAGGCTATGCGCCTACGGCAGCGTCGCCGGGTTCCGGTCATGCGCCTACCATATGAGGGAACCTCCCCCTCTCCTCTCTTTGGCAGGATGTTATGCGCCCGTGGGTCTAATCCCGAGCGTATGCGCCCCTGCCAACCAGGAGACCCATGCGCCTGCGCCCGTTGGGCATGCGTCCGCCCTTCCGGCCGGCCCCTTCGGCCATATCGCAGCTTCCAACCCTGCTGGGCCCAAATTTCGACGCCCGCAGTCCGGTGGATACCCCTCGGTGTGCGGTACAGCACCCACTCCCTCCCTCAACCTCCTTCCCTCTCCTCCCGGGCAGTGTCCCTCCCCCTTCCGACAACAAACGACGCCCTCCGTCGCTCCCTCTTACGCAGAGATTATGTGGCCAGATCGATCAGCGCAGATGCCTCCCCGAGAGAAGGAGTCCGAACTACTAGAGATCGATTTCCCAAACCCATCCGACGGACAAACCATCAGAGTGCCGTTCTCCCCCGATGAAATTTCATCCTTATCCTCTTCCTTCGCGAAGACCTATCTGCTGAAATTCCCGTCCGGATGCCCTAAACTGCCCTTAGCTAAAGAAGTCATCGCGGGCTGGGGTCTCTCATCCGCATACAAGGTTGTACCGCTGGACCCCAAGCACCTTCTCCTCCACCTCTCCTCCAATCCCGACTGCTCCTTGGTACGGGCTAAGGGCACCACCAACATCGGCTCCCTTGGTGTAAAGATCGCTAAATGGTCCCCCAATTTTAACCCCAATGTCGACTCGAAGATTATCTCGACGTGGATCACCCTTCCGAACCTTCCCCTATTCTGCTTTGCCCCCGCAGTGCTCAAGAGAATTGCCAGCTCCTTCGGGACCCTGGTGGCCATTACCGAAGAAACACGTAATCTTTTCAAAGGCAACTATGCTAAGATTTACGTAGAGATTGACCTATCTTCTGATCCCCCCTCTCTTATTCAGCTCGAGCTTGGGGGACGGACACACTTCCAGACGCTCGAGTACGACAATAACATCATATTTTGCAAGCACTGTCAGATCAGAGGCTACCTCACAAAGCATTATTTTAAGGCCCACCCGGAGCTCAAGAAGGAAGCACCCCAAAAGACATAATCCTCGAAGGTGACATAACTCCCCCTATCAGGCCCTATTTTCCCCCTCCACAACTTCCACTCTTACTTCGCAGACGGCGATGGCTTCCCCAGCCCATGCACTCACTTTCCGTCGATTAATTTCAAGGCTCCAGGCTAGTCCTAGCTGATTTACCCATCTCTCCTTACCAGCCGAGGTCGTACAGTCATTAGGCCTCGACTCTGAGGCTAGAATCCGACAAGCCCAGGATACCGGCTTCCTGGATCCCAACAACCCCCTCTGCGCTCTGGCCGAGATCGAAACAGAACTTGCCTCCACCCGGAGGAGGAAACATGTACCACAGCTCCAAGCCACCTCGACTCGATGGTAGCCTCCTCAGCAGCGCCCCTAAGAGCCCCCAAAATCTCCCAAAATAAGAAGAAAAAGAAACAAGCTCAATAGCGCTTGGCCATGACCACACTCGATCAGCCACCAAGCTCAACCCCACCCCACCCCCACCCGCAATCCTCCAAATGCTTAGCATCCTAACATGGAACGTCAGAGGGCTGGCCAATAAACCAACCATGAGGAGATTAATCAAACTCAATAAAATCTACCGGATCGACATTATAGTTATCATCGAACCCAAAATCCCCTGAAAAAACTCAAATCCATCCAACTTCAGCTCGGGTCCCGAATGCCAATGCTAGGTGTCATAACATCTGGATCCTCTTCTCCGACGAATGCCTCTTCGTTACCATCCTCAACTCCGACCAGGCGCTCTCCTGCTGGGTGGAACACCCCTCTCTCACTTTCCGATCCCTTATTTCCGCAGTGCACGACAGCTGCGACTTTATCGAGCACAAGAAGCTCTAGAAAAACCTAGTGGACACCCATAGCTCTCTCAACAATCTCCTGTGGCTCTGCCTAGGGGATTTTAACACGATCTCGTGCAGAAAGGAAAAATCGATGGGAGGGGGGCGCCTTCCCCACCAATCGGCCATGAACAACTTCAACTCCTTCATATTCCAGGCCCACCTGTCCCCCCTCCCCTACTCCGGTAGCACCTTCACCTGGTGTAACATACAGGAAGGAGCACGTCGATAATATTCCTACCTGGACATCGCCCTCGTCGACAACCGATGGTCCGACATGAATCTCATCTCCAACCTCTACCCCCTTAACTCCACAGAATCCGACCACTCTCCTCTCCTTATTGAGGTCAACAAAAATTCCAACCTTATTAAAAAACCTTTCAGATTCCTGAACTTCTGGAGACACCACCCTTAATTCCATAACATCGTAGCCTCCGCCTGGAATTTATCGAGATACCCAGACCCCCTCGTCAGAGTGGCCGCTAAACTAAAGACGACCAGGGGTTCCCTTGCTTCCTGGAGCAAACTCGCTTTTGGCAACATCTTCCAAGAGATTAAGGCAGCGAAAGATGACGTCACTCGTGCCGAGATTCAGTACGTCGCAGATAGTTCTACAGAGGCTCGGGCCGCGCTCAACCACACTAAGGCTATCCTTAAATATCGCATGAAAGTGGAGACATAATTTTGGAAGCAAAAAAGCCAGCTTGACCTAGGAAATCGAGGGTGACAGAAACTCCGCTTTCTTCCATGCTTACGTCAAGGGCCACATTTATCAACTCAACCTGCATCAAATAACCGACGATAACGACACCTTACTCAAAGATCAACGGAGCATCCAGGCGGCTGCCGCTAACTTCTACTCCAAATTTTTTACCAAAGAAGCCGTCACCAAGGACGAGGATTTTCTGGCCAATATCCCACTTTTAATTAACGAGCAGGATAACGTGAATCTATTAATTCTTCCATTTACGGAAGAAGCCAAGTTCGTGGTCTGGGCCCTTGATGAACACAGCGCCCTCGGACCCGACGGATTTTCTGGGGTCTTCTTCCGGTCCTGTTGGGATATCATAGGGACAAACGGGCACGATGCCGTAACTGCCTTCTTTCAAGGCGCTTGCTATCCAAAATCCTTATCGTGAGCCAACCTCATATTAATCTCCAAAAAAGATAACCCGGAGACCTTCAAAGATTTTTGGCTGATCAGCTTATGCACCTTCACCAATAACATCATTTCCAAGATCATCGCAACCCGCTTGTCCCATCTCCTCCACAAGATTATCTTCGAGGAACAAAACAGCTTTGTCCCAGGGCGGAACATCACAGACAACATCCTTCTCGCTTAAGAAATGATAACCTGTATGAAATTCCCATCCAGTGGGGGAGGGGTAACGTAGCTATCTAACTCGATATAGAAAAGGCATATGATCGCCTGGACTGGTAATTCATCATATGGGTTCTCAGGGCCTTCGGTTTTTCTGAAACCTGGATCGATATCATCTTCAGAACCATAAGCAACTCATGGTTTTCTACTGTCATTGACGGGCAAACAGACGGCTTCTTCAAATTTAGTCGAGGAGTCCGATAATGAGACCCTCTATCCTCCACCATCTTCATCATTGCCGTCGATGCCCTTAGCAAAAACCTGAACAGCATGGCTAACATCCCCAGATTATACCACTTTTATACCACCGCCGGCTGTCCTTTAATCACTCACCTGGCCTACGCCGATGATATCCTCATCTACTCCTCCGGTAACATCGGATCAGTGGAGGTGGTCAGGAGCATCCTTGAGAAATATACCAGATGTTCCGGACAACAGATCAACCCCAAAAAAAGTGTCATCTATGCCCATCACAAAGCCGACAGGAGCCACTCGGCCACTCTAACACATATCACCTCCTTCTCCATCGCATACCCACCGTTCACCTACCTAGGTTGCCCTCTGGTTTATGGCAGATCTAATTCGGGCATCTTCGATGGGCTAATAAATAATGTGAGGAAGAAGATCAAGGGATGACCCAACGCGACCCTCTCTCCAGGCGAAAAGATGATCCTCATTAAACACGTACTATCCTTCATCCCCATCTATACCCTGGCCGTTTGCTCTCCCATTCGAAGGTTCTATCCTCCTTAGAGGCCTTCTTCGCCAACTTCTTCTGAGGACATTTCGATGGTGAGGATAAGCATCACTAGACCAGCTGGGATACGACGGCTAAATCTACCGATGAGGGGGGTCTCGGCTTCATCAAATTATCGCACATCGTGGATGCCTGTTCTATGAAATTGTGGTAGAAGCTGAGATCTAGTAACTCTATCTGGACGCGGTTCATGAAGGCTAGATACTTCCAACATTCTCACCCCACGATGACCATCGCCAATAATCGATCCTCTTCATCCTGGCACCGTATTCTTTATGGCCATCACCTAGCTGAACCCCTTATCCGCCTGCGGCTCGACAAGGACAACTCGTCGCCTTGCCACGAATACTGGATCGGCAATGCGGTCTACCAACTTTTACCGAACGCTCCCTAATTGCACGATCAGGGATCTTTAGGACCCCGCCTTGGGTTAGAGATGGGAGCGGATCAGAGATAGGATGGGATCGGACGCGTCGATCGAGCTTGCCGTCGCGGACTTACAGATCAACGATCTTTCGGACGTCTTGATTTGGGCCACCACAGTCGGAGGTTCGTTCATGATGGCCTCCGCCAGGCGCGAGGTGGGGGGCGCCTGTGTGCCTTCTCCGCTGATCGCTCCAATTTGGCAATCCTGCATCTCCAACAAGTGGTATTTTCTGATCTGGAGATCCTAGCGCAGGAAGCTTCCTACCGACAATTCCCTTACCACCATTGGCTTCAGTCTCACATCTAGCTGCCACTGCTGCACCTTACACATGTCAAAAATGGCTGAGCATATTCTGCTCTCTGGAGATCTAGCTACTCAGATTTGGAGTGACTTATCTCGTCGTTGCGGGAAGAGGCATCGGCGTGGGGGCTTCAATGATCTTCTGTCTAAGTGGGGCGGCTCCTTGGCCATTAGATCGCCGCAACCGCTAGAATTTAGGTGCTCTGGAAGAACCAAAATAACTTCAGCTATGAAGGTCGCCAATACAACCCATTACAACTGATCTGAGAAGTCCTCCGACAAATTCTTAAACTCAGGAGTCACTACACCCACTCCCCGGAGAGATTTTGGCAGGCTCTGCTCTAGCCGCGGTAACCCTCCGGTGTTCGGCTAAGGCCTTTTATTTTTGTTATTTCTTCGCACTTGGCGCGCTTACTTGTATAGGCTTCGGTATTTTGTGCCTGTTACATCAATAAAAGTCCTTTCACACAATATATATATATATATATATATATATTTTTTTTTTTTTTATATATATAAAATCTAAAAGAATAAAATTCTAAAATATTCTAAAAATTCCTAGAAATCTAAAATATCCAAACACATTTTTTTGTAGCAATAATTCATGTTATAGCTTATAAAGAAATAATCTTATACTTATATTAAATTAATATATCAGACTTATATTTTATACACAATATATTTCTTATCAATTATCCAACTATTTAATAAGGAAAATATTTATATACAATTATAAATATAAGAAAATTTTCAAAAATAGTGGGGGTTTACATCCTACCCAACTTACAAGAATTTCGTCCTCGAAATTAGAAATAACGCACGATCTATGGAAACGAAATACAAGACGGAAGAAAGAATCGAGCGCGAAGATCGTGTCATGATTTTCGTTCAGACGAGAGAAATAGTTGTTTATGTCGTCCTTGCACGTCCACATTTTAGTAGAGCACTACGATGACATATGAACCAAGGAAGTAGTACAATTTTTATGGTACTTACAAGGGTTACGATAGTAGTTTCTAACTTAATCATAAATAACCTCCTACTACTTAGTCCTTATGGCCTTTTGTCTCTATATCTATCTAGGTAAAATTCTAAGTCATACTATACTCATGAACATGATTCCTAAAGAGAATGTAGTCGCCTAGGTTCACTACAAAAATAGAGTGATTTAATAACAAATTTTTAGCGACAGATGTATCCCATCTCTAATAGCGATGGACTCCCGACGAAACAACGAGGGATTGCCGTCGAATTGCATCCAATTATTTTTTTTAATTTTAAGGGTAAAGCTCGGTCGAAAATTCGTCGCTATATCGTTAGACATATAGCGACGGACAAACAATCCGTCACTATATCGTCGCCCAGTTGTCAATAATTTGCGAGAAAATGTTAAAAAATTGGCACAAAATTTGACGACCACATAGCAACGGATTATCCGTCGGCAAACTAGCAGGGGTATAGCGACGGCCTGGCGACGGATATATCCGTCGCTAAATACTGTGCCCTAACATAAAACGAAGCGACGGTGGGGGGGAGGGGAGAGAATTTTTCATTCCTCCCAAAATTTTCTCTCACTACTTTCTCTCTCTCTCTCGAGCTCTCTCTCTCACTCAGGTATCTCTCTCTCTCCCTCTTTCTCTCTTGGTGGTCAGGGGGGCAACCCGTGGGGGGTTTATCGTGGCCGCGGGGGGGAGGGGGGCTAGGGTGGGGGTCGACGGGTGGGGGTGTCGCATGGGGGGGAGAGGGTAGGGGAGCGGAGGGAGGGAGCGTGGAGGAATTTGTGGTCAGGGGGGGCCCGTGGGTGGTTTAGGGTGGGGGTCGGCAGGTAAGGTGGTCGCGAGGGGGGGGGGGGTAGGGGAGTGGAGGGGGCCGGGGGATCTTGGAGGTCGGGGGGGTGGAGGAGAGGGGGTGGGGGCCCGGGGGGGTTTAGTGTGGGGGTCGACGGGTAGGGGGCCGTGGGGGGTAGGGGGAATGAACGGAGGGGGACCTGGGGATCTTGGTGGTCGGAGGAGAGGAGGGGGGCTGGGGGCCCAGGGGGTGGGGGGTCTTGGGGGTCGGGGGAAGGGAAGGGGGTTGGGGCGTTACAGCCTGTCGGGGGGAGGAGGAGTGGGGTGGGGGCCAGGGGGTGGGGGTGACTTAGGTATCGGCCTAATTGTTATTTGTTATTTGTACTTATTGTTATTTGGTGGCGATCTAAAAAATTGATGTGTTTACTTCGGTATCGGTATGGGACTATTTCGTTGAGTATCGGAATTAGTATCGGTATCGAAATAGTTCACGGTATCGATATCGGTATCGGACTATTTCTTTGAGTATCGGTATCGGATCGATATCGGACTATTTATATGAGTATTGGTATCAGACCATTTCTATGAGTATTGGTATCTAAACCCTATTCCTAACCCTAAAACCCTAACCCTAACCCAAAAACCCCAACCCTAATCCTTACCCTAACCCTAACCCTAAAACCCTAGAATCGATATCGGTATTGGGCTATTAATCCTATGAGTTTAAGATTTGGTATCGGCATCGGTATCGGACTATTTCTATGAGTATCGGTATTGACTGCCTAGGCGACATCTAGGCGGTGTCTAGGCGGTAGGCAAACTCTCTCCACCGTGTACCTGCCTATCGTCGTTTAGAACCTTGTCGATACTGCAAACCTTGGTATAGAGTTAGTATCCTAAAAGGATATATATAAGATATCTTAGTAGTAGCTAGATAAGTGTTAAAAATTAAATTTACTTATGCCAAGTCTTTTGGGCCTACCAGAGTTATAGATTTTTTCGGAAATCTAGTATAACGCTGATTGCTCAAAAGGCTTGCATAAGTAAGAGTGTATAGAGTGTATATCGTAGTACCTAGATTGTATAGAGTGAGCCTCCCTACTCCCCTTCTTCTCATTCGGGTCATGAGGCCTCCTATTCCGCATCATATGATATCCACCTCAACCAAAGCGTAGAGAAGTGTGAAAATATTAATATTAACCAAGGTTCACAGTATCAGTATCGGAATCGATATCGCTATGAATCTCATGGCTTCCTCTATCAGAGCATAAAATAAAACCAAACGTGAAGCAGAGCTTCGCATTCAAAATATTAGAAGAAAAAAGTTTTTGATTGGTGGTAGGACGAGCCAGAATCCTTTCGTCAAAGGATTCTTGCTCGCCCTACCACCAATCGAAATTTTTTTCTTCTAATGCTTTGAATGTGAAGCTCTTCTTCACGTTTGGTTTTATATTATGCTCTGGTAGAGGAAGCCATGAGATTTAAGTGATACCGATTTCGATACCGATACTGTGAACCTTGATTAATATTAAAAATTTTACACTTCTCCATAGTGGGGTCGTCCTCTGGAATACTCGCCCTTAGCGTGGGCCTCAACCTCCTCCTCAATAGTGGGGTCGTCCTTTGGAATACTCGACGGTACTGGCGGCGTAGAAGTAGAAGGCCCTAACCTGGAACTGCTAAAGCCGGGTGTGGAGCCATTGCCGGTGACTAGACCGCTAGTGTATACTGGAGCGTGGGGGGATGAGGAGGACCTGGTAGGAGGAGTGGTAGATGGAGACACCCTGCCCCCCCACCCCTAACCCTAACCTGAACCCGAACCCTAACCCTAACCCTCCCCCCCAGCCCCCCTCCTAACCCTCAGCCGCCCTCACCCCTTGTCCCTCCCCCTAGCCACCCCCACTCACCACCCAACCACCCGTATCCTCCTGCCCCTCCCACCCAGCCACCCCCTCAACTCCAACCACCCGCACCCCCTGCCCCTCCCCCTCCCCCAGAGCCACCCGTACCCCCTGCCCCTCCCCCCGAGCCATCCGTACCCCCTGCCCCTCCCCCTGAGCGGCCCGCACCGCCTAACCACCCACAACCAAAATAAAGAGAGAGAGAGAGAGAGAGAGGGGAGTTACATACCGAAGAGGGAGGAGAGTTCGCCGCGTCGGAGGAAAAAGTGAGGAGAGAGAGTGAAAATGGGGGAAAATAAATCGAGGGGGATTTTAGTTAAAAATTAGCGACGTTGTGAGGAACGTCGCTAAATTCGTCGCTATTAGCGACGTACTGGCAACGTTTAGCGACGAAAAGCTCATTTAATTAATATACGTCGCTATTTTCGTCCCTAATAGCGACGATTAGCGATATTTTACGTAAATGTTGCTAATTTGCAAAATTTAGCGACGTATTCACTAATGTCGCTAAATTACGTCGCTAATAGAGCAGATTTTAGTAATGCCCCATCTTCTTCCATCAAGTCTAAAAAGGCCAATAAAAATAAATTATGTCATATTATTTCATTTGGTGAACATTGTCTTCCACCTCTAACTGCTACCTTCATCTCGACAGCAGATAATCCTTCATCTTCTTTCCCGGCTGAGACAACATCGTCAAAATCAGAAGCCAAACACCAACCAGCTTTCCATCTGTATAGTCCCCAGTCTCGCGAACTCATGACGAAAATGGAATATGATCTACAAATGGCCTCTGGTTTGAATCATGGAAAGGGATCTCCTGTACCTCTTTCCCTATGTCTTTCTCACAACCGATCTCGGGTTGGTTTGGGTTACTGGACAAACTCCATCATGCCAAAAGAAACCTACTAGAAATAAGATCCAGGCAAAGAGTTGCAATATGGCATCCTTCGAGCCTGTATCCGAAGAAGAAGTCTTAACTGGTACCAGGTCTAGAAAATCTTACCTAAGAGACTATTTAGAAGGTTAAGAAAACCCTGCTCCAGCTCTGGAGGCTCCTCAAGCACCATCTTCTCCTGCTGTCAATGATCTATCAGCGTCATCACCTCCAATAGAGCTAACTATTCCCAAATTGACGACAGTCGACAAAGGAAAACAACCTATCCATTTTGATAAAGTATTAAAGTAGACTTCAACTTTGGGACTTGAGAAGCCGTATAACTTTAATATACTGGCTCAGCTGGCTAATACTCCAACAAGATTGTCAATTTTTGAGCTACTCCGTCTTTGGAAGGAGACTCGAGAAACGTTGAGTGAAGCTTTTACGTAAGCTGATACTTGTCTAACACTTCTCAAAAAGCCAGAGGATGAGCCTATAACATGCCTTCATTGTCATTGTATGATGGAACTCATGCCAAACATCACATTTACACAAGATAATATGCTGTTAGAAGATAATCGTCATGATCGACCCCTATACTTCACGGGATATGTCGATACCATGAAGGTTGATCGTATTTTGATCGATCCTGGGTCTGCACTTAGCATCATGTCAAAGACTCTACTGGATGCATTGAAGATTCATGTAGACAATCTTTTAATAACCATCACGATAATCTTGGGATTCAATTCTGGAACAAGTGAACCTTTGGGAAAGATTCGCCTGAAAGTTCAAATAGGCAATCTTCGTACGAAGGTTACTTTCTACATGATCGATAATCATGGCTCTTACAAGGCTTTGCTGGGAAGACCCTTTCTGCATGAGCATAACATTGTACCATCCACTTTATGCTTCAAGTATGTGGATGTCAATGGAGAAGTCCAAAAGGAAGTAGCCGACTTAAATCCTTTCAGGGGCATTGAAGCATATTTTATGGACTTCCGGATGTACACGGAGGAGTTCATAAAAGTTGTATTGGCAATTGATAGAGAGGAAGATCAGAAATATACTTCAAAAGATGTTCTCATGATTCCCGTCAAATGACGTGCTACTCGTCCCTCTTCTTCTCAGACGTTGACTATACATCTTTCCTCTCATAACAAACATCCTCCTTCTGTAGAAAAAAAGGGAGCTCATCTCTTCTGAGTCTCTTATTATCGACCTTCATCATAACAAACCTTCACCTTCCCCTTCTCCACCTCTAGTCATCAACCTTTCTAAGCCTTCTGTTAATGCTAAGAATCATGTTGTAAATGATGATATACAAATTAATAAATTAGCATCTCCTTTACAGTATACTGATGTCCTTTATTATACTCGATGTTATTTAAAAATATAAGATAGCTTCGAACCACTTACCATATGAGCAGTTGAAGCTTCTCAAAATAAATATCGTTCGAGCCAATGCAAGACTCCTTCTTCCTAGTTCCTTCCAGAAAGAAAGATAAACTTCCTATACTTTTTAGTAAAGGAACGGAACAGAAGATCACGCCCGATAGTGAAGAAGAAAATCACGATAATGGAAGACTTCAACTACGTCGTTATAATCAGCAATCAAAAGATATTATTCAAAAGATGGGCTACAATTTTAAAATTGATCTCAATGGCGACAAAGGAAGGTGAACTCCTATTTATATTCCTGCTCCAAAAGGAAAATTACAACAATACTACAGCAAAACGAAGAGGGAATTAGGTTATACTGCACCAATTCCAACTCCAGAAGCCTCCAAATTCGATGAAGAAGAACAATCTAACTCTTCTGATTCTGTCTTATGGGATTCAGACACCAGTGTAGGTCACATCCATCGAGTGACTCTATCTTCCAATATGGTAACTGCTGAGTTCTCAGAAGATGACAGAGACATTATCGAAGTCTCTGAATCTGATCCTTGAGCACAAAGGATGGATACTCGATGGGAGCTTTGCCTTGAATAACGTGAGCCACCTACTGAAGATCAGTTGGTTCAAGTCAATATTGGAGATGAAACTTCCCCAAAACTAATATTTGTCAACAAAGTCTCTCCGAAACAGATAAAGAATAATTGATCCAGCTTATTAGAAAATACATTGATGTATTCGCTCGGAGCTATGAAGATATGCTGGGATTGGATCCTCAGATCACTACCCACAAGCTCAATATTTTGCCAAATATGAAGCCAGTCAAACAGCAACAACATCGGTTTTAACCCGACATAATGGATGCCATAGAAGCTGAAGTCAAGAAATTCATCGTCTGCGGTTTCGTCAGATAAGAACAACATCCGGAATGGGTGGCTAATGTTGTCCCAGTTTTGAAAAAACATAGAAAGTTCGGGTCTGCATCGACTTCAGAGACCTTAATGAAGCTTATCCCAAAGACGAATTTTCTATTCCAATCACAGATTTCATGATCGATAATACTTACGAATTTGGACGCATGTCCTTTATGGATGGATTTTCAGGATATAGTTAAATTAAAATGCATCCAGAAGATGAGAAACATACATCTTTTCATACTCCACTAGGAGTTTATTGCTACACTGTCATGCCATTTGGTCTTAAAAATGCTGGTACAACTTATCAGCGGTCCATGAGTACCATCTTTCGTGATTATTTACGAAAGACTGTTGAATGTTATGTTAATGATATTGCTGTTAAAAGTCATCTAAAAGAATATCACATTCAAGACTTGCGAACTATTTTCGATCTAATGCGCCAGCATCAACTCAAGATAAATTCCACCAAGTCATTCCTGGGAGTCTCTGGTGGCAAATTTTTTGTATTCATTATTATCTCTAAAGTCATACACGTTGACCCTGAGAAAATTAAAGCCATTTAAGAGATGCATCCTCCACATAACCTAAAAGAGCTACGAGGATTCCAGGGACAGCTTGCGTATATCAGGAGATTCATCTCAAATCTCTCTGGACGCTGTAGACCGTGCACTCAACTCATGAAGAAAGGTGTGTCTTTTATTTGGACTGAAGAATGTCAATAAGCATTTGAAGACATAAAGCGGTACTTGATGAACCCTCTAGTTCTAGTGCCTCCAGTGTCAGGAATACCCTTCCTGATGTATGTTCGAGCAATGGACCATTCCCTAGGTGCTTTATGAGCTTAGAAGAATAAATGAGGTCATGAACAGGCTATCTATTACCTTAGTCATACAATGATTGGAGCTGAGCATCGATACACGTCAGTAGAAAAAGAATGTCTAGCTTTGATGTTTGATGTTCAAAAGACAATACATTATATCACTGGCCAAACTATTTATGTTATTTCTAGAGTTAACCCTCTCCGGGTCCTGATGAAAAAGCCCAGTACACTCAATTCCAGGCTTGCAATATGGGCTATATTGTTAGCACAATATGATATCGTTTATGTTCCTCAAAAGTCTGTTAAAGGTCAAGCCCTTGCTGACTTTCTGGCAGCTCATCCAATTCCTGACACGTCTAAACTCTATGACGAGATTCCAGATAAAACTTTGGAGTCCAACATGATTTTAGAAGAAATTCTTACATAACGATTATTCTTTGATGGTGCATCCAGAATTGGACTAAAATGTGCTATTGTTGCTGGAGTTGGAATCGTCATCATCTCACCAGAAGGGTTAGCTATTCAAAGTGCTTATCCTTCAGATGAGTCATATTCCAATAATGTGGCTGAATACAACGCTCTGCTTATTGGTCTCCAATTAGCTAAACAATTAGATATTGAGTATCTTGAAGTTTACGGAGACTCCAAACTGATTGTCAATCAAGTTAGAGGCACATACGAAGTTCGACATCAAGATCTGGTTCCATATCATGATGCAGCGATCAGGATGGCTACTTCATTCAAAGGCTTCTTCATCGAGCATGTACGCCGAGTGTGTAACACGGAAGCTGATGCACTCGCTAATCTTGCAGCAGTATTAGCAATTTCCGTAAGAAGACAACAAATGATCGTCATCACTAATAGAGTTATTTTGTGTCGAGAATAAATTAAATATTGAAGTTAACAACCCAAACATGGAATTCAACAATTCAGTTAAAATTTGCGCCATCAGTGAAGACTATAGGGCTCCTTTCATAGACTTCGTGGTCCATGATATCCTATCCGAAGATCCTAAGGAGGCTACAACAATTTGACGGTGGTCACTTAGATTTTATTATAATCATACTATAAAGAAACTCTACTGACGAACGTTTGACGGTTTACTCCTACGCTGCCTTGTAGGAGAAGAAGCAAAATAAATACTCCGTGAAACTCATGACGGTGTTTGTGGTGCACATCAACCTGGTCCTAAATTACAGGATCGTATTCACCGTATGGGCTACTATTGGCCCTCATTGATATTTGATGCAATTGAGTAAGTAAGAAAGTGCCGAGTATGTCAAATTCATGCTGACTTCATCCATCAACCATCAGAATTTCTTCACACGACGGCAGCATCTTAGCCATTTGAAGCTTGGGGTATGGATGTCATCGGTCCTATGAACCCACCCTCGTCTCGAGGACATCGGTTCATATTAGCCATAACTGATTATTTCGCAAAGTGGGCTGAAGCTATACCTCTAGCTGAGGTCAAGACAAGCAGCGTTATCAATTTTATTAAGCATCATGTGATCTACAGATTCGGTGTTCCTCGACAAATCATTCATGATAATGGGCCACAATTCATTAGTCAGAAGTTCACTCGATTCTGCAATGACAACAGGAATAATAATATTACTTCTACAACTTACAATCCTACAGCTAACGGGTTGGCAGAAGCATTTAACAAGACCATTATCAAACTCCTTAAGAAGTTTATTTCTACCAACAAACAAAATTGTTGTGAGAAGCTTGGAGAATGTCTGTGGGCTTACCGTACTACTGTACGTACTCCTACAGGCTGTACACCGTTCTCTTTGGCATATGGATGCGAGGCCGTCTTACCATTGTGTCACGACCTGCACCCGTTTTTCGGACGCGATCACGTGAGCAAGCCAGCTACGTATCGAGCGGACACCAGCCCCTCTCGAATTCGTAAACGCTGTCAAGGCTATGGTATACTGCCAAATCATGGTAAAACAAATCTATATCTCAAATCCACATTAAGTGCACAGAACAGGAATGAATACTATAGGTCATGGTCTGCAGCCCACTAGCATATATGTCCGTTAAGACTCCAAGAGTATAACAAGAGTCTCTAAACTGAATCAATAAGCAGAATATCTCATGATAAGGAATGAAAAGCACGAAAGGATAACGATGTAATATCACTAACAAATACCTAAGACATGCATCATAATCATCTACCATCTCGCTCTGCCATAAACTCCATACAATCGATAAACCTGAAGAGATCATCAGGTCCTCAGAGGACATAGCAAGATACATATAAACATGTTTATCTAGCAGTTTAATCATGCATGATAATATATAAACATGATATAATAAGGAACGATACTTAACATGGCAAGAGACTACGACCAAACTGCTACCAAATGACTAACGACAAGTGGCTACTGACAGGTGACTATAAACTGGAATATAAGAAAAACTACACGTAACTGAACTGCTGGATGAACAAGCGAACACGAGATCAATAGAATACCAAACCCTCGCCCCGAGTGGACTCACAGGTTTGAACTAATCACTAATCCTTGTCCCGAGTGTGGACTCTCTGGTTAGTACTAACCCTCGTCCCGAGTGTGGACTCTCTGGTTAGTTCACTACAAGGCACCCTCGTCCCTAGTGTGGACTCTCTGGTGCAAGTCAAGTCAACACCCTCATCCCGAGTGTGGACTCTCTGGTGTAAATAATCGACATCCTCGTCCCGAGTGTGGACTCACGAATGTAAACAGATCAAGGCAAACACCCTCATCCCGACTATGGACTCTCTGGTTGTGGAAAATCGATAATAAGGATTTAGTAGTTCAATTACACATACTCGTTCTATGACACGACTCAAGCAAGATACTGGTGAGATAAGGTACGACTCAGTCAAGACACAGTCAAGTCCAGTATAAATATACTGTCACGTCAAGCAAGACCATAAACTGGTGAACATGGTATATAGAAACTAGATAAATCAAGTCAACTAGAAGGCTAATAAATCACATAAAATCTATAAAAAATAGAGTATCTAATGATAATACAATAATAACATGAAAACTATAAACATGGAATTAAACTGTAGAGGGAGGCAAGGTATCTTTCCTGTGGTCCTTGTACAAACCGTAGTCACAAGTCGAGGATGAGGGGATGCCGATCTAGGAGATGTCAACTTATAACACATATCACACCATGAACCGTGCACGAAAACTATAAATCAGTTCTAATGTTCTAGTTCTAAATTCATGGAATAGTGGCTAGTTGGGTTACTAATCTAAAAATAATTAATTCTAGAATAATTCACTTAAAAACCTAATTTAACCTAATAATAATCTGAATATAATCTAAACATGTAAGTTTGGCCAACAAAAGTTGTGTTTTCCAATTTTGGAAACTATAGCACGCAAATCGAGACATGCCATTGACTATCTAGTCAAATGTTGAGAACTCTAGATTTTAAAAGTGCACTTTGGTAGATTTTAGCACCACGAGTGCGATGGAATCAACCGTGCCACAAAATCACGCTTTGGTCAAAAGATATCGCCGTTATGGCTAATCGTGACCAAAACGGTGATCAATCGATCAATTCTGAGTTCAACAGAATAAATAAAATACTAAATGAATGAAATAATTTCTGGGAAAAACATATGTCGTAGAGCTCTGTGTTAGATTTCCGAAACTTTAAACGGTTCGTAATTTAGATTTCTGGTTCTCCCGGAATCTCAAAAATACCGAAACGTGTCAAGTTTCACACAATCGACACTCTACGAATTTTCCAGAAATTTAGGAATAATATATACGAAAATAAATTACATATTCAGAAAGTTTACCTTAATATGTATCCAACAAAAAAAACGACGCACAAAAATCACGTCGGAGTTCACGGCAATCGCTTCGGGAAGTCGGAAACCCCAGAAGAGTTCTCCCACAAAAGGCGACTGGATTTTAATTAGGGTGGGCGAATATAATAATATATACATAGGAGAGAGAGATGCGATCACTGTAGCAGTTGGCGCCGACTGGTAGGCCCCCCCTGGTGGATTTCTGGGTACTTATTTATTTAATTCAAAAAATTATTTAAAAATCATTTTAAGTCCAAATAAATCAAAATAAATTGCAGAAAAATCCAGAAAAAATTCTAGAAAATTCTAGAAAATGTAAAATAACATAATGAAGCCTAGAAAAATATTTGGGGTCAATATTTGCTTATAGTCTTGCATAGTAAATTCTAGAAGTCTTAGAAAATAGGTTTTTCCTATATTTAATTATTTAAAAATTCCAGAAAAATTGTAGAAAAATACAGAAAACATATTTAACCTAATAGAGCCTAAAGAAAAATATTGGGTCTCAAAATAGTCACAAATGGCCTCAAAATAAATTATGAAAGTCATTCATAAATATAAATCTTCATAGAATAAATATTTAAAAATATATATAAATGTCTAAAAATTATAATAAAAATAATATAGCCATAGAATGCTTATAGACCCTATCTAGAGATCATGTGACCACAAGCTGGTCATAAATCACCTATGGGCTTAGTCACAACTCCTATGATCATTGAAAAACTAAATGTAAACCAATCAAATAAAAAAAATATTTCAAAAATTTTCGGGAAGGGGAGCTACACTTTGGAAATCCAGATCCCTTCCCTAAGGATTGCCATTGCCAATAAACTCACAACAGAAAATAATGGTCGTTTGAGACTTCAGGAGCTTGAAGCGCTTGACGAGAAATGGCTCCTAGCTCAACAACATATTAAGTTATACCAAGCTCGTCTATCAAAAGCCTTCAACCGTAAAGTCAAAGTCCGAGCATTTCAGAAAGGAGAATTAGTTCTAATCATGAGACGTCGTATGACTATGACTCACATGAGCAAAGGCAAATTCGCAGCAAAGTGGAAAGGACCCTACATTGTAAGCAAAGTTTTCTCCAATGGAGCTTATCAATTGGCTAGTATGGATGGTCGAATCGCCATGATGTCCATTAATGGCAAATTTCTCAAGACATATTATGTTTGAAGACAAAGAAGAAATATAAACATAGAGACTCAGAATGCAAATAAAATTCCTTTTTGTTTGCATAAATTCAGACAGAAAGAAATACATAAAATTAACGAGGACCGGAGCCCTCTTTATTGAAAACATATTTCGCAAGAAGCTCGAAGACATTATTGTCCGATGACACCAGCAGTTCACATGCAGCCTTCCTCGGAGCTTCTTCTTCGACAGTACTCCCAGGCTCCACCAATTCAGCAAGAATATCCTGCTTCTTTCCAGGAATAGCCGAGCTTTCTCCGACTTCCGGCTGAGTAGACGGCGGAGGCTCGTCGGAAGGAGTGTCGAGGACGGCTTCGATCTTTGGGATAACTCCCATCTCCTTAGGCATTTCTTCTGAAGACATTTGCAAAGGAAAGAAAATGGGTGAATGATGCTCTCAGAAAAGTTTTATACTATTTATAGACAGAAAAGCCAAATATTTTGTTTCAGGAATCGAAACAACCTTCCCTCGAAAAGGCAAGTTCGTTCATATTGTGAAGAACTCTTCATTTACTCTTTGTCTCGAGAATCGAAGCGACCTTTCCTTGAAAAGGCATGTTTATTCATCAGTCTTTTCATCTCTACTTCATCGCGGGAATGTACTTATATTTATTATCATTTATTTACTTTTCGTAAATAAAGCTATAAATAATAAAAACTCAAAATTCCCGTGGAGTCTATCCAAATCATCAAATCCATCTTTTGAAACCTAGCTGTTTTAAAAGATGTCTTTTTTTTATGATAAATCTAGATATTGTTTTTTTAGAAACGGTCTTCTGCCTTTAAGTTCCAGTTGACTTGAAGATTATCAATAAAAAAATGAGTTCACATCCACATTTCCTCTGGATTCTATTTTCTATATCATCACATCAAATCAGATCATAAAGAAGAGAAAATCATTCTTTATTCCTTCTTTAAAAATATAGATACGTATTGATGGAAATCTATTACATCTCGAATTAACATTCTAAATCTAAATAAATGAAGGTCTATTACATATTTGGATCTTCTTGTTGGCGCCAGTTCCTTATCATCTCAATCTAAAGCAGCGAGCAAGGCAACGAAATCAACTCTGGTCTTCTCTCTCAGAAAGACGAAAGGAGAACCCCAGAGTACAGCAGCTCAGAGACAAGCTGTTGTCAATACAACTGGTGGAGAAGAGACGACCCATCATGAGAAATAGAAATGAGATTGCCCTCGTGATACGATTCCTAATTATGTGTCTCCACCGTCCAACTCTCATGTATAAAGGCCCTTCCTACCATTCCGAGGAAGCCCTTTTAAACATGAAGAGTTCTGAGCTCTCTGATGTGTGTGTCAAAGTGGTTCAACTTCATAGCATCCAAGATCATTGATGCCAGTTCTGGGGAGTTTTGTCAGTTGATCCCCTGCAAACATCAGAAAGAAGAAGAGAATACAATAAAAGTTCTTTTCTTATCGTAACTATTTATATGCAACGGAAGCTGAAACATTACGCATGTCCATAGGCATATATTTTGGGAAGAATGAAGCACGAAAGCACAAAAAATGCCACATGTCATTCAGAATTTTGTGTTATCAGAACCAAAAAAGTTTTAAAAAAATGAGTGGGACGTGTCAAGACAGTTACACAACAAAGCTCAAATGTGCCAGAATTTAATAAAGTCCAATTTTTTATTTCATAGGGGAAAAGTGGACAGACACTACAAACATAGGAGCTATGGCCATTATGCAAAATGACGCACTCGTATCACGTCACTTCTGCTTTCCGTCATCAGTCTGACGCAAGGTAGCGCTCAATTCCTCCATGTTATGGATTCTCGAACGAAGCATCAAACGGAGGAATCCTTCCCTATGTTCTAAGGCGCCATGCTCTTCGGAAGAAGATGATGGCCCACCTCTGGAATGAGCAAGGACGGTTAGAGTCAGGCCAAAACAGTCGAAAAAGTTTTCTGCCCTCAGCGACGGGTCAGCTTCTAGCAAATACACCGCAGGCACAGTGTAACTTCTTTTTAGAAGCTTTGTCATCGACAATGCTGTCCGTCCCCTTCTTCATGTTAAAAGCCATAAGAGTGAATGAAGATAGAGGCTGGACATCATGCCCGTTTATACTAGTGAAGGTCAGCCCCCGTTGACTCTTCGTCTTTCCAATAAATGGGCACGTATCACTTAACGAGGGAGAAATGAAAAGACGTTTCAAAAATGAGCACCCCATAAATAGGTTCATCGTTGAGAATGAATCGAGTATTTAATAATCTATTTTTATGACCCTCACATTGCGTCGCACTCAGCATGCGCAACCATCAGGTTGCGTAGCATTCAGGTTGTGCCGTAATTTGTCGCACAACACATCAAAAATTTGCCCAAAAGATAGCACAACTTTTTGAAATGCTGCAAATGCGTGTCCATAGCAACCAAACCCTAATAAGGGAGGCACAAGTTATGGAGTATGTCCAACTCTAAAAAGAGCGGGAGCACATTGTCAGAATCTAGCCGAACCCTAAATAGGGTAGCCGATGTCAGTAGGGTGGTCGATAATTGGGTCTATAGTGGAATGCTTACCCTCCATGGCCGGGTTGGCCGTCTCTCGGCGTAACGAAGGCGGGACTCGCATGGATGACTCGGTCACAGTCTTACCCTTCTCAGCAGCAGAGCACTTGGGTGCCATTGTCGTCGATCGAAGTTCTCAAAGATCGGGAAAAAGGAGAAGAAGATAGGTTTCTCTCGAGTTATCTTAAAAGATGATGAAGAATGAAAATCCAAGGAGTACGACTATTTATAGCTTTGTAAATGAGGCTGAACCGCACAACTTATGCTGAAGAAGAGGGCTCGAGTTGACTAGCGCAACTCAGATAGTAAACTGGAACCATCCAAATAAAACTAGCATAATTCAAAGTATTTTAAAACTTTGAAGTATTTTCAAGTTTCGAAAACTTTGAAGGAGGTCTTGTAGAGGCTAGAAATCAAGCTGCACTACCTATTAAAGTGCTAGGTCATCAAATGGCACCAAATTATTATATTGTGCCAAACCATCAGGTTGCACCGACATCTAGTTGCGCAGGAGTCAGGTTGCGTGAACGACACATGGTGCACTTATACGAGAAGCTGTAACGACATCATCATTTTCCTGACAGCTGACATAACAGAGATCAAGGAAAATTCGTTCGAATCTCGCGCTATGCGGCGCTCGAGAAGATTTTATCAGCGCGTTATTAATGCTGATAGCTGGTGCGCGCAAGTCATTATGTGGCACAAGAATTAATCAGTACAGCATATGAGACTTAGTCAAAGGCGCCAGTTGTTGAGTTGCGCCCATGCGCAGCCTGGCTAGTTGACGCCACTTAATTAATTTTTTATTTTAAAAATAGGGTGACGTGGCGCATAAGCCACCAACTTTGCAGAGCATGTCCACTACACTGTCTACGACCACGCGTATCTCAATCAAATGATGCCATATGTCTACAGCAGTTGGTGCAACCGCTCGCACAAGTTGTTACATTACGCCATGCGCAACCTGATGAAGCACGCGCAAGGTGATCAAATAGTGTTCAGAACAGAGTGACGTTGTGCGTAAGCCACTAACTTCGCAGAACGTGCCCACTACACTGCCCACGACCACGTGTATCTCAATCAAATGATGCTACGCATCTACATCAGTTAGTATAACCGTTCGCACAAGTGAACAGGAGGTACGTAACCTGAAGCACGCGTAATCCAGAATAACTGCTAAACAGTTATTTCAAGAACTCTATAAATAGAGTTTCAAATCAATCTCAAATCATCAAGTATGATCATAATCTCCTGATAAAGTGCTGTTGTAACGTTCAGAGGCTCGGGTCTTCGATATCACATCGTCCAAGGGATAAAGTGATCGTCTTTTGATCAGATTCCTATAGTTGTACTTTTCCAGAAATTAATTGTACTATTATACTCTTTTCTAAGTTTGTAATAAAGAACTACATTTTTGTTTCTTGCAAACATCTACGCTTTGGTTGAGGTGGATATCATATGATACGGAATAGGAGGCTGAGAGAGTCAAATGATAAGCAGGAAAGTAGAGGGGGTTCAAAGCGGGGGCCTTCTTGAGAAGCAGGGGAAGTAGAGCAATAAAGTAGAGGGAGTCGGTATCGGACTATATATTATTAATTGCAATTATGTTTACTTTGTCTTTCGATACAGATTTTCACATCCAATCTATGACGGATCGTTACTTCATTGATCATACATGGATGTACAAATGGCAATACGATAGCAGAATAGGTGTGAGTGAAAATTTTCAGGCAAGTGTGAAAGTATTTCTTAAATATGCCATTAACAAAGCTCAGTACCTGGACGGTAACAAAATCAAGTGTCCATATGGTAATTGTCATAATAGACATTACGAAGAAGTGGTGACTGTGAGAGATCATTTGACCCGTAAGGGTTTCGTACGTGATTACGGCCTGTGGTCATCGCAAGGTGAACTATATGCGGAAAGACAGGCTACGAAAGTTGCTACTTATGCTTTTGATGATAATGTTGTAATAAATTTTGTCATCAAAGACAACGGATGCTCTGTTGATTATGGAGACCTGCAGAACCTTGTACGGGATATGGTGTATGATGCGGCAGGGCCTAATTTTATCCAGAGGATCCTAATCCCGAAGCGAAAGAGTTCTATGATATATTTTATGATGCAGATACTTCTCTATATCCTGGTTGTGAGACTCATTCCGTACTGTCAAAGATGATGCAATTGTTGAACATAAAGTCTAATTTTAACTTGCCATAAGTTTGCTACGATCGGATCACACAACTAATCAAGGAGGTGTTATCGAAGGAATCAAAAAAGCTCCCAAAAAACTTCTACAAGTTAAAGATGATGGTCCGACAATGGGGACTGGGGTAATGAAAAGATAGATTGTTGTCACAACGGATGCACGTTGTACTACAAGGAGAACAAGGACATAAAAAGTTACAGCTTCTGTAATGCGGATCATTATAAGCTAGTGTAGGGAAAAGAAAATTCAACTAGAAAATGACATCCTTACAAGTATATGTATTACTTGTCGATCACGAAGCGCTTGCAGAGGATGTATATGTCTCTGAATATAGCAGAACACATGACGTGGCACAACGAAGAACGCACAAAGGACGAAGGAGAATTGTCACATCCTTAACATGGAGAGGCGTGGAAATATTTTAATTTGTGCCATCCAGATTTTGCTGCAGAGCCTAGAAATGTACGTCTGGAACTATTTTCTGATGGCTTTACCCCTTTCGGGCAGTCGGAATCTCAATACTCCTGCTAGCTGGTCATTCTTACCCCCTTACAATCTTCTACCATAGATACGTATGAAGACTCCTTATATGTTCTTGACAGCTATCATACCCGGTCCTAAAAATTTGACGAAGAACATCGATATATATTTATAGTCGTTGGTGGATGAGCTGAAACAGCTGTAGGAGATCGGCGTCGTGACCTATGATATTTTCAGAAAACAAAACTTTCAGATGAGAGCTTCACTGATGTGGACAATCAATAATTTTCCAACATACAGTATGCTGTCGGAATGGAGTACTCACGACACCATGTCTTGTCTGATAGCATAGAAAATAGTAAGGCGTTCCGTCTTAAACATGGAGGAAAAACGTTTTTCTTTGACTGTCACCGTTAATTTCTGCCCGTGAGTCATCCTTGGAGATAGAACAAGGATGCATTCAAAGCTGGAAAACACGAATTTTCTCATCCGTCTGCCAGATTGTCGGGATACGATATTTGGGAAGATGTAAAGGATTTGTCCACCATAATGGAAGATCCATCGAACAATCGTGTCGAGGGGTTCGGACAAAGCCATAACTGGATCAAACGGAGTATCTTCTGGGACTTGCCTTATTGGAAAGATAATCTTATAAGGCACACTCTTGATGTCATGCATATCAAAAATAATGTGTTCGATAATGTCTTCAATACTGTCATGGATATTAAAGAAAAGACGTAGGACAATCCAAAATCAAGACAAGACATAGCCGAGATATGCAAGCATCATTATCTAAACTTGATACAAAGGAGAGTTGGTGGACAATTAATTAAGTCGATAGCACAATACACATTGAGCAAGGAAGATAGATTAATAATCTGCAAGTGGATATCTACTTTAAGATTTTTCGACGGCTATGTGACGAATTTGTCTAGATGCATTGATCTCAATGAACGCAAGCTAACAGAAATGAAAAGTCACGACTGTCACGTGTTTATGAAAAGATTACTTCCTATTGCTTTGAGAGAGTTGTTGTCTTTTGATATATGGGTTCCGTTGGCCGAGCTATCTACATTCTTCAGGAATATTTGTTCAACTAAGTTGACGGTGGAATATATGGTTGAACTTGAGGAGAATATTGTCTTAACAATTTGCAAGTTAGAAAAAATATTTCCACCGGGCTTCTTTGACAGCATGGAGCATCTACCAATTCATCTAGCATACGAAGCCCGTGTCGGTGCATCTGTTCATTATCGATGGATGTACCCATTTGAAAGGTAAAAAAATCGATATAATTTAAGTATAATTTAAGTGGATTTTATAATTCATTATTAATTCTTAAGATAATTTGTCTCTCTAGGTACCTACACCGTCTAAAAAAGAAAGTTGGCAACAAGGCTCATATAGTAGCTTCGATATACGAAACATATCTTATCGATGAGGTATCAAACTTCTGCTCTATTTATTTCGATACTCATATCCAGAAAAATCAAAATAGACCTCAAAAGAATGACGAAGACGTTGAGTATGGAGGTATATTCAATGTAAGGGGCAAGCCTACTGGGGATAGTAAGAAATGGTGGTTGACTGACGATGAGTATGATGCCGCTCATCGATATGCCTTGTTAAATTGTAACATACAAGAAGTGAGAGATTTGGATAAGTAAGTGACTACACTTACACTCGTTATAATCTCTAATTTGGTGAAGTAAGTGACTACACTTATTTTTAATCTCTCTAACAGTGTATTTAGAGATGAAGTCAAATGAGGACACCCGATATTACCTATGAGGGACTTCAAAGAGAGGTTGATTATACCTTTCTGTCCTGGTTTCGCAAATACGTAAGTAACTGAGATAATATGCTATGCGGCTACCATTAAAATATATACAGCTAAAATATTTAAATTATCAATTTTTGTTTACATGTTTTATTGCCTGAAATAACACTCACAAATGAGAGCATTCATTATTTACATTGGGACCAAAGAAGTATGCAAAGACTTGGCCAGGCTATGTCGTTAATGGCTTCAAGTTTAAGGCAACTCAGAATGCTATAAATGCCAAATTTCTTAATGACGGCTTTAGAACCAAGGATTCGGGTGTTTGCATAAGAGTCACCATCTATGACGACGGGCCGGACTTTGACTATTATGGAGTGCTTCGGATATTGTAGATTTACAAAATACTGCCCCATATGATATACATATTGTGATGTTCAAATGTGAGTGGTTCGATACGACACCAAATATCGGTTGGAGAATCGATAACAATTTGGATTCGTCGATATAAATCATCGCAGGAGGTATAGAGGGTCCGACACGTTTGCGATAGCAAGTCAGGCTATTCAAGTCTACTATACAAGCTATCCAAGTCATCATAGAGATCGATTTGATTGGTGGGCAGTATGCAAGATTAAATCTAGAAATACATTCAACGTTGGAGACCCAGCATACCAAGAGGACCAGATCAAAAAGCCCCAATACTTGTGACAACAGTCGGATACTATGGATGTTGAAAATATTATTGAGAAAAATAGAGGGGAGAAAGTGGTTGATACACAAGACTTAGCTGTCAACCAGGGGAGAAAGAGGCGTCTTGTCCCAAGTATTGAGGCTGAAGAAGAAGAAGAACTTGATGAGGATTGGGATACAGATGAAGTCGACAATGAGGATAAGGATGAAGACGAGGCCGAGGACGAGGACGAAGACGATGACGATGATTAGATTAAATATCGTTATATTTAAAAATAGGTCATGGTGGTATATAAATTGTATGATTTTCTACTTATTGTATGATTTTTTTTGTAGATGGCACTCCTAGTCCTTTTCATCGCGGTGGCACTCGTCGTCCTGCTGGTGGTATATATATTTTACTTTAGTTTTATATTCATTTATACTTCTATATTGTTAATTATGTTTATGTGTTCTATTTACAGGTTATGGTGGCTAGCACTTATCGTCGTGGTGGTGCTGGTGGTGCTGGTTGTCCTGGTCGTGGTCGTGGTCGTGGTGGTGCTGGTAGTAGTGGTCATGGTCGCCTTCAGCATTTTTGGGATGTGACCCCATCTAGCGATCATGACCCGGAGAGTACCTCGGGCACAGACTCATCCCGTCGTCGATCTACCCCGGGGCTATCGTCACCTTCGTCGAGGCCTGCGACTCTTTCTGCTGACGGATCCATTCCTCCAGTGGATCCACCAGTTACTACACGGTAGCCCCGGAGTACCCCTGGACTCAGTTACTTGTAAGTACATGCGCAGAGCCGCGGATCCTCCGACGCCACCAGAGAGGCCGATGGGCGAGTTCTGACGAGTGTTATGGCCCGCGAGTGAATCGTAAGTAAATTTAAGTAAATTTATTAAATTTATTTTATTTATTCAAGTTAATAATCCATTCGTTGCTTCTATGTAGGGTTTTTTCGTGGGATGCTACCAGGATTCTAGGGCGCATTATCCGGGATAACTACCATGGCCCCTACCTCAATTTTTCTGAGGTGACCCTAGACTTACAGTACGCCCGGCTCGACGAAATGAGGGTATATATATATATATATATATATATATATATATATATATATATATATATATATATATATATATCTTGCGGTTAATTATTAATTGAATTTGTATGTCATTGGACCTTATATATATATATATCTTGCGGTTAATTATTAATTTCTCTTTAATCCATCATTTTTTAGTTACATGATAATTGAATTTGTATGTCATTGGACCTTCTGGTGGCCCCTCCATCTCGAGGAGGTGATCCGTAGGACCTACAGAAGCGCCACCTGAAAGAAGATACGGGACGCGGTATATGACCTTCGCTCGGGGCATTCGAAGAAGGGTTGGATCCGGCTGGAGTATTAAGATCAGTTCTTGGAGAAGATGGATACTCCTAAGTACAAGCAGAAAGCGAAGGCGAATCGATGGACTGCGGGTCTGCATACGGGGGGATAAAGGTCCCACGCAGTGATGCGTGCAGCTCTGGTGAGATACCGTAAATTCATTCCACTATCTAATTCGATACTATTAATATATGAAGTTAATAAAATTCTACGAATATTTCTTATGCAGACCCAACGGGCAATAAAGGAGGAAAAAGAGGCAGAATCAGTCACCATGTACGATGTATTCCAGTATACGCATAAGAGGTGAAAGGACGGAAGCTTCATCGACGAGAGGGTCCAGGAGACTGATGTAAGTACTTATTGTCACGACCCGCATCCTGGAGTAAGGGCACGAGAAGTGGGTACATCCAGCCTACGCCGTAGTATCGGCGGTAAAATGATATCCTAGGTCAATCATCTAACAATATAAGGTACCTATACAGTATATACACTCCGAATTGAGTTGACATAACAGAATACAGTCTCAATCACATCTATGGTAGAATACGATAAGATAGATATATATGAAATGAAATCCACAGAGATACAAGTAGATAGAAGTAAGTGTCTAAGATATCACAAATCCAGAAAATATCCCAGATCTCAAATACAGTAATCCAAAGTACAAATAAGTACAACTGATAATCACTAATCTAAACTAGTGGTGTGTCATCTACTGCTAAGGGATCCTACTGTTGGTCCAGGTCACAGCAATCCTCTAGGATAGTCCCATAATACGTAGGACAAAGCGCCTCGTCCTCATCCTCTGTAATATTTTCAACAGGTCCAGTCAGGACAAGAACGAATATATATCTCTAATACCGTTCATAGCATGGCATGATATAAAAGATAAGCAATAGAGTAAGATACAGAAAATACTGGAAGAAACAGGAGAAATATCTGGTAACTAGAAATACAGGAAAAATAGGTAAGAAATGTAAGTGACTAAGTGATTTAGAGCATAAGATGGTTATGTAAATGGCACAAAGTTATACACGAGTAATGTACAGAGGTTATACACGAGTAAGATACAAGATTGAGTACATAACCACTTCTACTCCCCCGCCTCCAATCAATACACAAGGATCCAGTCAAGTTATGTTATTGCACATGATGAGAAATGTATACGAAGATCATGTGAGCACATGAGAGTACACGATTTTACACAATTTGTACACGAATGTTACAAATACAAGGAGTACACGATGCTCATGATAAAGTACACGAACATAAAATACCCGATGTATCCTCTAAGGGAGATAACATCGCACGACAAGATCCATATAGTACTAATCCGTGATACAGGTGTCAGCATCAAGTAAAGTAAACTAGAGTATGCAAATAGATCATAGCAAGTATGAAAAGATCAGAGAATGTACTCGCCTGATATCCTGAATATCTGAAGAGAATATACTGTCCGAGGAGTGGTGTCTGGATCCTATAGAGCAGTACAAGTCACTACATGTCTAGACTAGTAAAATAGATTGCTACAATGCATCTACATAATGTTTGGGGTCAATCTAGGCTAAAGTCAACACTTGGTCAACTCTAGTCAACTACACTAGTCAAACTAGGTCAAGCCTAACCCAAACAAGTCTCACTAACCCTAGCCAGCCTATTTTAGCAAGCACACACCATCACAAGGCCATACCAGTCTACCAACACACCAATCCATATGTGTATACATGTCATAAAGACATATGCCACATCATAGGTACAATAGGTTATATGCCATATATAGCCTATAGGTCATACATATATTTCACACGTATATATATACACTAAATTAATATAAATATCATACACATATATACCACATTATTATATTCAAGAATATAGATAATATTTATATATACATAAAAGAGGAATATAGATAATGTGGCATGTGTGTGTGTCAAGTGTGTGATACATGCCATAGGCTAGATGTGTGACAGGAAGAGTGTGTCCTGTATTTCAGGTTTGGTAGATAGGTTAGTGTGTGTGTGTGTGTGTGTGTGTGTGTGTGTGTGTGTGTGTGTGTGTGTGTGTGTGTGTGTGTGTGTGTGTGTGTTTGATACATGAATGTAAAATTAGTACAATGTGTGTGTGTGACTAACATATGTGTTCACATGTCAGTTCTCAGTTTTAGGTAGGAAGTGTGTCAATATGTTTCAGGAAAATAGTAGGTAGGTTACTGTGTTCTCAGGTTTTATAATTTGTGTGTGTGTGTGTAATACAGTGTGTGTAATAGGAATTAGCTATTCTCAGTAACAGTGCAAATGCACATGTTCTCAGGAAATGATAGTGTTTAAATTGACAGTGGGTTAAACAGTCTACATTAACAGTCCTAACAATTAACACATCAGAAACCCATACGAAATCCTAATTCCTTTGTTAACATAAAACCTATCATGTATATAATCACTCTGATATGGTAATGAACTATTCATGATCTTTAAACATCAACAATCAGTTTAAAAAGTATAATTAAAATCTCAGAAAATTGAATCACTAAACTGTGTATCAGGAAAATTGGGGAGACCCAATTCGAAGGCCAAATTCAAACAATAATCCATATTAAAGGTTTGGTAATCAAGGTGTCAAGTGTGCACATGTTAAACATGGTCTATGTGTCCCACCAGGTGGACATAATCGTGTCCAAGGCACTAAAAACACATACGAATACTGAAACTGGACACAGCGTCATGCGCGTGTTCACGGCATTCGTGGCCACGACACGATGCGAACTAGGACACATGCTCGTGTCTTAGGGTTTGCTTAGAATAGGGCTACTCCCCAGGCAGCCTGCTACGTGTCCCCATCATGTCCATCACGGATATGAGACCCGTATCAGAGGGCCAACGCACGCGTATGCACGACAGTGCATTCCCTATGCACGTGACCCTACATGTCCGACACGACACCATTAGTCATAGGTTTGGGGGAGTGGTTCGCAGAGACAGCCCCCTCCTCACTGCCATGTTGCAGCTTTTCTCGAGCAGTGTGCACAGCACACACGAAGTCGAACAGCAGGAGAACCCTAACCGCGCGCGTGCGCACATGTCCATGCCTTCGTGTGGACACGACACGACACCAAAACACAAACCAAAGTTAGGAAAATCACAAGACATAACAGAAACAATTTTTCTATTCAAATAGATTTCAAAAACAGAGAATAAAACTTCTCACAGGCATTTCATCAAACACCTAGACTAGGAAATGGATACGTGTCGATACGGATACGAAACCAAATACAAATGACACCAAACCTTCACTACAGCTAGAGAATAACTAGATCTAGGCTAGCATGCAAGAAAAATAGAATTAAATAACAATTTGAAGGGTTTACCTATAGGTTGTAAGGATCAAGAAAAAGCCCCAAATCAAACGGTTCCCGTTGCTAGCCAAATCCTCCAAATTGCTCAAAAACTAGAATCACTCTCCATGAACATCAAATAGAGGGTGATTAAAAACTATTAGAAAATATTTGGATCAAAAAGGATTTAAAATAGAATTAATATGAATTTAGGAAGATGGGGATTTACCTTTCCTTCTAAAAGTTGGTTGAGCACAAAAGAGGCAAGAACAAGTGAATGAGTCTTTAAATAGGGGGGATAACCTAGGTTGGTCGGCCACATAGTGCTAAAATTAGGGTTAGGGTTCAAGTCATGGGCCATGGGCCAAGTTCCATAAGTCATGAAATTAAAATTCTTAAGTCATAAGTCATGAACCTATTATTAATTCCACCTATTGAAACTAGATTCTAAGTGATAAAAATAGGGTTGACTTAAGTTTGACTTGGTTCACACCATGCTAACCCAGTCACCATAATTAAGGTCAACTTCTAGGTTAGTCTATAAGTCTCAACTAGTCAAAGTCAAAGATATCAATCAATAATTCAATAAATTAAAATAAATTCAAAAATTCACCAAATGACCAAAATACCCTCAAGCTAAAATGGGATAGTGACACTTACGTTTATGAGATTTATGTTAGAATTATAAGTATTGTTAACTTAATTAGGTAAACTTAGGATTCAGACTATAACTTAGGAAAACATAGGATTTAGATTACAACTTAGAAAAACTTATAGTATAAACAAATTCATTGGATAGACTGCGTATCGTGAGAACCTTAGAGTACTGGTTCAGCCGCCTCCTGTCAAGGATGTCGACGAAATGACGCCTGCCCAGCCATCCTCTTCTATGGTCGCTCGCTTCGACGACATGTTCATAGATACCTTCGGCGGCTTTAGGAAAGGGCACCTCTACGGATGCGGCTCCCTGGCGTCGTTGCAGGTGTCAATTCTGAGATTTCTACAGCCCCGTCTCCTTCTCCCGTGACCCCGGCAGACGATGACGTGAGGACACATCTTGTGAATCTGATCGAGGTGGTGACAGACTTGCGGGAGCATATAACCACGTACTATTCGCATCCTTCTACTGCTTCCGGTTCTTCTGCTCCTGGTCCATCTGCTCCCAGTTCTTCTGCTCTCGGTCCGTCTACTGCAGCTTCCGGTGCTTCGGATATTCCCGGTCCTTTTTCCGTCGGGGTTCTTTCTTTTGACCCTGCTGCCCCTCTGGTACCGCCTTCTGCTGTGACGACACTCCTTGACATGATGTCGCAAGAGCAGCTATGCCAACTTCCAGGCCATGTCTTTGATACCCTGCCGGTACACATGGTAGAGGAGTATCTTCGTCTGGCGCAGTAGGGAGTACCATCAGCGGACGATCTACCTCCTCCCTCTTATTGATGTATATATTTGTATGTTTTGAAATATTTTTAAATGTTGAATATTTATGAATTTTGGATATTGTCACATGGATATAGGTGAATATTTTAGATAATGGTGAATGTTTGGATATTAGTTTGTGATAGATATTTGTATATTGGTGTGTGATGTATGTTGGTTTATGTGATGTATTTGTGATGGATATTTGTATATTGGTGTGTGATGTATATTAGTTTGTTTGTTTGTGTAAGGTGTGATGCATATTGTGATGTTTCGATATTTCGAATGTTGTACGAACAGGGAATGCTCTGTTTTATGTAATTTTTTTCAAAACTTTTCCAGTTAGCGACGGATGCGCCTACCAAGCGACGAAAAGTGACGGTCAAATGATGAAATATCCGTCGCTAACTGGAGAATTTCTAGTTAGCGACGGATGTCGACTAGCAAGCGATGGATTATCCGTCGACAAAGTTCTGAAAATATGAAAGATTTCTAGAACCTAAGCGATGGATTATCCGTCACAATTCCGTCGCTAGTTGGTCGGATTAGCGACTAATTGGTGAAAATGTAGCGACGGATTATCCGTTGCCAAGGTAGTGGAAACAAGAAGATTTCCAGAACCTAAGCGACGAATATTCCATCGCTATTCCGTCGCTCATCCGGCGAGTATTAGCGACTATTAGCGACGGATTGGCAACGAATTTTGCATATTAAAAACTCTCTGATACGCATTTACCGACATATTAGCGACGGACTTGTCCGTGCTAAAAATTAGTATCACTAACTTCCTAAAACTTGAATTGACGAAAGTCCATCGGCTAGCCGTCACTAAATGTACGAATCTTGATGACTGTAATCCGTCGCTAAGTCGTCGAATGACAACAACTTAGCGACGGACTTTTTTAGCGACGGGCTATTTCCTGACGAATTTTTTCATCCAAATTCCATCGGCTGTCCGTCGCTAAATCAATTTTTCGACGGATTAGCGACGGATACGGCCGTCGCTAATTCACTGTATTTTGGTAGTGGTTGGGGTGCGATCAAGGAAACAATTCTAATTATTCTCAAGTTTCAAAATAATTAGAAGGTCATGATAATAGATCTAGGGTCGAAGAAAAGAAAGAGTAACTCAAGACGAGATTGCAGTCATACGGCTTGGCCAACGGCTAGTTATACTTGCATATACAACTATTATGGCCATAGGTTGTTGGTAACCTAAGTGGATACTCGGTGCCTATCTATCATCAAGAACGAAAGTTTATTTTGAAATAGTAGGAAACGAAAAAAATTATGGGTCCAAGGGAGATGCGACCGAACACAAATACGGGTTCAAAGGCAATTGGATAGTCCAAAGGGAGTTGTCAAAGCAGCCGCAGATAAGATCCTAGAGGGTAAGTATATTGTTTAACTATCTCATTCCACGTATAATAGTTGTATGAAAATTGAACCAAGTGCATTATGGTTATCAGACCATAATATGTCAGTTCTGATTAGACAATGTATTAGTGGGGGCCCACAATAAAATATATGTCATAGACAAGCTCGATAAAAAGAGTAAGCTTACAAAACTAGGCTTATAATAGCAGCGTTTAGTCAAGATAGTCCAAAATTATGAGTACGCGAGATAATGATGAAAGAAAGTATAAATAGTCTAAGTTCTAAGTCTTGTCAGAGTCTATACATTTGTCCTACTATTTTTTTGTCTAAGGGTTTGGTCGACCAATAGGGGCATGGGCATCTAAAACTCTATAATCTAGGTAATCCTATTGGTATTTGTTTAATGGGTCAGAAGGACAAAATGGAAGGCTAGGTTTGTGAGGTATGAGGTATTCTACCCAACTTATAAGAGTCAACTACTAGTGGATTTGAATCAATGGGGCATACAAGTCATTGTCCTAACATCTACCAAGCACGAAAAGTAAGTGTAATGACCCGCTCTGCCCTAGCAGAACGTCGATTCAAACGGCAAGTGCAATGAATCAAACGAGCCGTCGACTCGAAGAGTTGGCATCGACCCGATGAAGAATCGATGCAAGGCTTATATTGGCCATCGAAGATGAATCTAGACTTAGACTTTCAGAGGCGCGCTCGGAGTATCGCTCGGCCGATGCGAACATCGCTAAGGTGGGTGGCTCCGATGAACCCATCTTTGCTTAACATAGACACATAATAATATGGACACTATTGCTAGAATCGTTAGGCGATAACACCGTACATGCTAATATGGAAAAGAACTTGGAAAATATGAGAACTTTCGCACCGTACTCCACGCTCGTGCCAAGGCACAGGCTTACATTTCAAGTTCCTTATGCGTTCAACAATGAAGCAATAAATGGTTTACAATAATGAAATGGGAAGACTATCGACATAGTTGTTCCGAATAAAGTATAGCAACATTTGAAGACTTCGGGACCGATAGGTCGCCAAGGCGTCTCCCGTATATGAAGTTACATAATGTATGAATCAACGAATAAGTGAATGAATGAATACGCAAATGAATCAATAAAAGAACGAACAAGTGAAAGAAAGAAAAGAAAGAATGAATAAAAGATAAGAAAGAAAGAAATGGTTAGCGACAGGTATCACGGGGACGTGCAACGGGGCTTGCTACCCGTGCTGCACGGATGCCGCCGTCAACCTGGTCGATAACGCATTATGGCTCTAGACAGCCTGGCAAGACAAATGGCCCAAGACGATCTGAGGTAATAAATGGCTCAAGACAGCCCAACTGCTTGACTAAAGAAATAAGAATACGAAATGGACGTAGACGAAACTCGTGCACGAGTGAAACGATTCCAAAGGCAACGAACGACGATGTCGTGGCCGGCCTAGGCAGAATCATGGCCTACGGGTGGACTGTGTGTTGGCTCGGGCACACACCAGACGTAAGGCCGGGTATTTTAAAAGGCTATCAAGGTGTACCAGCCATCACGCTTGATAGAATACGAATACCATAAGAAAATGTCCAAATGGCTCACATAGCCAGCGACCGATGCACATAGATTAAGTTGGCTCGATTGCGGTAATCTGCGTGCGAGACCTTGCATTAAAACAAGTAAACTGAACAACTACGTGGACATGTACATCAGAATAACGATCTAAAAGTATAACATATCTCGACATGTTTGAGTACTTGGTACAAATTGAGTTAAAAACATGCCCTTGACACTTGAATCCTTATGCGATACTATGTTAAGTTATTACATATGAATTGTTGCCTAATATGGTTTACTTTGGACAGGAAAGACTGGACGGTAAGTATGGGTAAGTCGTGCATGTATTTCCATACAAACACTTGAAATCGGTAGCACGAGATAGGTTATGATATATGCCATGAAACTGATCCTAAGGCAAGATTAGAAAGACAATAAATGATAGATGGTGCACAAAAGTATATAGAACGTGTTTGGTAATGATAGCATTGTGGGCGAGCTAGCCTCCCCACCAGTGCATAACAATGTACTAATAACCCCACAGATTTTTTGCAGGACGCAAGAAGCAGGAGACGTCATCAGGTGCGGAGCTTTTCTAGGACGTGCTAAGGCACGGGGCTAACTATGGAGCCTTGGAGCGTTGCTAAGGAGCTGGAGCACTATATACAGGGCATAATGTATCAGAACATTACCATGAATCATTCCATACTGTAAGCCACTTGGCACGCCTTTTATATTTTAGAGAGAGAGAGCATGAGCGACTTATAATCTCGGCCTAGCGCCGTTTGTAATCTTCTTGAATATCAATAAAGAGATTGAATTTGTCCCAACTTGTGTTCATTTATTTTTCGTTGCAAATGGGGACACTCTGTGCGACTCTATGGCCTAGCTCGAATCAGCCGTTTTTGGACTTAGCTTGTACGAGAGCAACTTAGTCTCGTGCGGCATCACACCTTAGCAAGGACGAACGCTCCTACGGGAGCGGGGCATGACAGATTGGTATCAGAGCACGGCTTTACGTCCTTGGACTTCATTTCGATTTTCTCAATTTTGAAAGCTCGTTTGGAAACAAAGAAGTATACGATCTCTCTCATTGTGCCTTGGGATGTTCCATACAATGAGTCTAATATTTTCAAAAGATCGTACGAGTACTCGGTTGAATGGGATCGTTAGGCGGAGGCCTTTGTGCCAAACCACAAACGGGATGGTTATACATGCAACCTTTTGGCTAAGTTGTGTCGAGTATCGCACACCTAGACCTTCTGGTGTGAACGAGTTGCGAGCGAGATTGACTAGCGCTCGGACGAGAATAAGTGAGACTTGGATTATATGTTGATTGGGATGTTACTTGACCAACGCTAAAGCGAACACGGGAAATGGTTCTTAGACTTTGAGGAACGGGCGAACGCGCAATTGAACATGTCGATTGGGAATCGAATGACCTTTTGAGGGATTGTAGAATGACTTGACCCCGAGTGGTGTATATGATAGATTCGAAGAAGAATAAGAGTTAGTGTCGACGACCAGTCGAGTGGCTCGAACCCTGAGTCGTGTATGGACGTATAGAAATTGTTCGAGCGAAACTAAAGGATTTACGGATAGAACGAGTATGTCGGCAAGTGATGACATCGCACAAAACCTTAGGACGAGTAACGCTTAGTTGGTTGCGACTTCGAGAGTCTCAAACGAGATATCGTTCGGGAAAATTATGAATGTGTAGTGCAAATTACAAAACGGTTGAATGGAGATTCAAAACGATAAAATAAAATGGATATCTTGGTCGAGGAAACTTAGTGGATCGTGCATGCGATTTTGAATTTAGTCGAATTGGTTGAAACTTGAGTTAAGATAAAATACTCAGATGAAACCGAAGTTAGTACGACTGGAAGATAGCATGCATGGAAAACGTTGGTTTGGAGATACGAGAATGACTAAGGATTTGGAATAGATGTTGCTCGATGACGAGTTAGCATAAGACAATGCGAATTGAGGAATTAAGTTGCACGACTCAGAATTTGTTGCAAATGGAAGATCGTCAGGTTATGTACATCATCGATGGTATTAAGGCATATCAAAGATCGATGTACGATAACTCAGGAGTACTCTGATTCGATGAATGATGATCGTCTTAGAAGTTATTATTTCAAAGGATGCTATGTGGGAGATTTTGATAGAAATGAATGTTTGGATGAAGAAGGGAAGTAACTTGATCGTTCGGTGGTAACCACAACGACAACGATCTTGTCTTGTGCGAGCGCAACTCCAGCCTCGCACCTGCGTCACGTCGGATTTGGGACGATCGTTCCGCGTGAGCGTTGGCTTGGTGATTCATGTCCAGCGGGAATGATCGAACTTAAAATATCATGATATGGCAATTTTGATTGCTACGACTTGTGGTTTGAAGCGAAGGCAAATTTGAGGATTGATCGGGCTTATGATGGACGACTAAGTAAAGTTGAGGATTGAGTAGACCCAATTTGTGTATCGAAAATGAGTAAGTCTAGACTCAACGCAAGAGTTACGTCTCGATGAGGACGATTATTCTGCAGAAATATTGACATAGTGATTCATGTCCGCCGTGTATAATCAGACTTGCGTGAGATCGGGGCACAACATATTGCAAGGCTAGATGACCTTGTGATCGACTATATGAATTGGATAGGATGGATAAGTAAATTATATCAAACATACTTGAAGAGATAGACTACGATAATTGCTATTGTGGACATATGATATTAACATGTCGAGGATTCGGTTGAGGACAACCTATCGTAGGATGACTTTCCTAAACGTGCTCGGACTTGGAGTGGAGAATGTCTCGATGTGAATAGGGTGAATGCTGCTCGACGTTTAGAAATCTGAGTGAAACGAACTTGGATAGAAACTCCCGTACAAATGGACAAATGGTTTGACCATAGGACTTGGGGTGAGCATCGTACAATGACCTTGCACGATGAACCGTGGACTTGACTTGTAACTATGACCTTATGAGATGACCTAGCGGTAGGCGGACGACCCTATGCCGAGTAATTGAACCTGTGCTACTGACATTTACAGTATTATATGGACGGACGATAGGCTTGGGACAACAAGACTTAGAGTAGGACGGGAAACTGGGAGTGTCCGTGAACGACAACGAGATTGGCCCCAAACGAAGTGAATGATAGAAATCGATGATAAACAAAGTAAAGTTGGGATAGCGAACTGAATCATTGATAGGAAGACATACTCGATGATAGTGCAATACTTGATCTCAAATCGGACAAAAATTACTTAGACTTGGTCGACTCCGCTAAAAAGAAATCATATTGATTTTCTAGACAAGAACGCTTGAGAAGCGAATCGGATCATCTCGAGGACCGAGATAAACGATAGTGAGACACACATGAGTTCGAATTTAATCAAAGTAAAAGTAAAACGATTGGCAAATCAAAACTATCACGAGTAGCTTGTCCAACTTTGCTAATCGCTAAGCTTGTTGAAATGTACGTATTCGGGGGACACCTTGAATATGTGCACTATCCAAACTCAGCGATATGATGAACTCGAATGTAGCTGCAAGTAGGTGTTAAGATGCGCATGAACGACTGAGTGAGTTTGCCTCAGCCTACGACTCTCATGTTTGATGAATTAAAACACACCTCGTAGACCATTACAAGCCCCATAACAGGACGCAATAGCAACCAAGTCGAAGAAATACGATAATTGAATAAGTACCATCAACTCTAAAATGAGTGAAAAGTCATTCGATGAAATTTACCAAATGCATGAAACATAAAACTTGGAAGGATTAACCGAGTATAGTTCGATACGATCGAACGGTAAAACCATTCGATAAAAATTGTCTAAGATATGCACACGGCATGAGTTAAGGAATGATAGGATGACTTGCACTCAGGAAGTCTCGAGGACGAGACTTGTTTTGAGTGGTGTATTATGTAATGACCCGCTCCGCCCTAACAGAAAGTCGATTCAAACGGCAAGTGCAACGACTCAAATGAGCCATCGACTTGAAGAGTTGGCATCGACCCAATGAAGAATCGATTCAAGACTTACATTGGCCCATCGAAGATGAATCCAGGCTTAGACTTTCAAAGGCGCGCTCGGAGTATCGCTCGGCCGATGCGAACATCGCTAAGGTGGGTGGCTCCGATGAACCCATCTTTGCTTAGCATAGACACATAATAATACAGTTACTATTGCTAGAATCACTAGGCGATAACACCGTGTATGCTAATAAATGACTCAATGCACCTAGCTAATAGAATAATCCTATTATGTATGCTTGTATAGAATATGGAAAAGAACTTGAAAAATATGAGAACTCTCGTACCACACTCCACGCTCGTACTAAGGCACAAGCTTACATTTCAAGTTCCTTATGCGTTCAACAATGAAGCAATAAATGGTTTAGAACAATAAAATGGGAAGACTATCGACATAGTCATTCCGAGTAGAGTATAGCAACATTAGAAGACTTCGGGACCGATGGATCGCCAAGGCGACTCCCGAATAGGGAGTTGCATAATGTATGAATCAATGAATAAGTGAATGAATGTATACGCAAATGAATCAATGAACGAACGAACAAGTGAAAGAAAGAAAAGAAAGAATGAATAAAAGATAAGAAAGAAAGGAATGGTTAGCGACAGGTATGACGGGGACGTACAACGGGGCTCGCTACCCGTGTTGCACGGACGCCGCCGCTAACCTGGTCGATAACGCATTATGGCTCTAGACAGCCTGGTAAGACAAATGGCCCAAGACGGTCTGAGGTGATAAATGGCTCAAGATAGCCCAACTGCTTAACTAAAGAAATAAGAATATGAAATGGTCGTGGATGAAACTAGTGCACGAGTGAAACGATTCCAAAGGCAACGAACGACGATGTTGTGGCCGACCTAGATGGAATCATGGCCTACGGGAGGACTGTATGTTGGCTCGGGCGCACACCAGACGTAAGGCCTGGTATTTTAAAAGGCTATCTAGGTGTTCCAGCCATCACGCTTGGTAGAATGCAAATACAATAAGAAAATATCCAAATGGCTCATATAGCCAGCGACCGATGCATATAGATTAAGTTGGCTCGATTGCGGTAATTTGCGTGCGAGACCTTGCATTGAAACAAGTAAACTGAACAACTGTGTGGACATATACATCAGAACAACGATCTAAAAGTATAACATATCTCGACATGTTTGAGTACTTGGTACAAATTGAGTTAGAAACACGCCTTTGACACTTGAATCCTTATGCGATACTACGTTAAGTTATTACATATGAATTGTTGCCTAAGGTTTACTTTGGACAGGAAAGACCGGACGGTAAGTATGGGTAAGTCGTGCATGTATTTCCATGCAAAAACTTGAAATCGATAACACGAGATAGGTTATGATATATGCCATAAAACTGATCCTAAGACAAGATTAGAAAGACAATGAATTATAGATGGTGCACAAAAGTATATAGAACGTGTTTGGTAATGATAGCATTGTAGGCAAGCTAGCCTCCCCACCAGTGCATAACAATGTACTGATAGCCCCACAGATTTCTTGCAGGAAGCATGAAGTAGGAGACGTCATCGGGTGCGGAGCTTTCCTATGACGTGCTAAGGCGCGGAGCTAACATTGGAGCCTTGGAGCATTGCTAAGGAGATGGAGCACTATATACAGGCGTAATGTATCGGAACATCGCCATGAATCATTCCATATTGTAAGCCACTTGGCACGTCTTTTATGTTTCAGAGAGAGAGCTTGAGCGACTTGTAATCTCGGCCTAGCGCCGCTTGTAAACTTCTTGAATATCAAAAAAGATTGAATTTATCCCAACTTGTGTTCATTTACTTTCCGCTGCAAATAGGGACACTCTGTACGACTCTGTGGCCTAGCTCGAATCGACCGTTTTTGGACTTAGCATTGTATGAGAGCAACTTAGTCTCGTACTGCTTCACGCCTTAGCGAGGACGAACGCTCCTACGGGAGCGGGGCGTGACAGTAAGAGTTACGGTAGAAAGTGTTCAAACAAGATGCAAATCAAGAAAGTCGAACGAGAGCTCAAAATTTGGAATCAAAGAAGGAGATCAAGTATGTGGATGAGATCCTAGACTCTAATCCTATATGCAGGCCCGCTCGATAACCAAAACGGCTAACTCGACCTGCATGGGCCACCACAAAAACATGTAACGCCCTAGTCCCAATATACGTAGGACTTAGAATACGTACATGCCAGCTGTATGTATACGCAGACTATTCTAATATATGGAATCTACGTATACACACATAAGCTTTAATAAAAGAGCTCCAGCTCATAACAAAATAACATGGTCATAGGCTATATCTATATCTCATCCACAATGGCAAATAAAAGAAATAACTAATCAAATGTCCAAAATGGAATATAAAACAAAATATCTATCTCGGGCGGAGACAAATCCTCTACCGAGCTATTGAAAGAAATCGACTAAAATGAATAAGAAAAAGAGTATCAACTACATAAGTCCATCAAATAAGAAGAAATATCAAATAGGCTTCGAATGTGAGACCTCCTCGGCTGCAAATAAAGAGTCTAGTCTGGTACCGTACTCCTCGGGATACTGCTCGTCGTCTATACCTGGAGAGATTACGAGAACCTCAGCGGGACATTACAAAATACATAATATCATGCTAATAGAACAGTCAGAATAGATAAATAATATGCAAATACTATCTAGACACAAATATGAAAAAGGGTATACAATCCATCTATCGTGCATTTAGGGGACAACTTTCACACGCACGGGTGGGATTTAGGCTATGTGTGCATGTACTGTCATCCAGTCATCTGTATCCGGCCGTAATGTAGAAAATGTCAAAGGGTATCCGCAAATATATCTCGCCACAGTTCCATCCGGAGACTATGGTTTGCCTTTTTGGCTTTCCATACGTACTAATGATTGTCCTCCCCCAATATTTTCCATACTGACCAAGTCATGTCCCTAACCTGTCCAGTTTTATAACTGCTTGAGTCTTCATACCCTAATCCTAGCAGTTACGATCATCTATCCGTCGCACGACTTCTTACATAAAGATATCCAGTCAATATGTAAACCGTGTCCCTAGTAAAATGTCTCAAACAGTGTAGTGTGAGTGTCATGGCCAAAGAAGATATAAGGATATCCTACAATCATAAGGTAGTCGACTAAAACTAAGTCAACATGCATCAAATAAAATAAAACAACATAAAATGACTAATGGAGTTGTAACAACCACTTTTCTAAAATGAGGGTAATTTTGAACTTTTGTAAAATTAATCTTGATTATATTTAATTTGTAATTTTTTATTATTTAAATACTATTTAATTTGGTGAATTGTGATTTTGGAGTTTTACTAGTGAAACCCTAGAATTGTTTAGCCTAGAGACTAACCATGACCATGGAAACCTAACCATGTGATTAGATTAGTTAATTACCACTGTTTAGGCTAAGGGTGGTTTGGTTATTTGAGATTTATTATGATTATTGAATGTTGACTAATTAATATTGTGTTAATTGATGTGTTATAGACTAACCTAGAATTGCCCTAATCTAGATGTGAGCCATGAGCCTAGATATTAAATTAGAAGCTTCCATCACATGACAAGGTTAGGAATATCTAGATATTTAAGTTAGAGTAGGATATTTGTTAAGGATAGATATTTTAGCTTGGGCCTTTAGCTAAAAGGCTTGGATTTGTATTTTTAGAGAGGCGCATGACCTAACTTTCACCTAAACCCTAACCCTACTCATTTAGACAGCCAAGAGGCACCCCCTTTATAAACATCTCTTCATTCATTCTTGCCTCTTTTTCATAGCCTCCTTAAACCTAGTTTGTGTTCTTCCCCAAATCATCCCCATTTCTCCAAATCTCCTTCAAATTGAGCCTAGTCTTTTGCATCACACTCCCCTACAGTAGAAGAGGCTATTGGTGGATAGCTAGCAAGGATTTGGACGCTTTGAACCATTGTAAGTTGGAAGAAGGATCTCATTTTTTGGCTTTTTCATTGAGATCTAACTCTCAATAGGTAATAACTCTAAACTCATTCAAATTCCTGATTTCTTTCCATAGATGCATTCATTTAGGGTCCCCTTAGCTGTTGACCAAGTTTGGTTTGATTTCACATCCATTAGGTATGCATATCGCATAAGTATCGGAGTGCTATGTAAAGTGTTTGGTGAAATGTCACAAAGAAATGGATTTCTGTAAATTGCGAAACTAATTTCATGAATTTGTAGATCTATATGTGTGTAGAGGCTAAAAAAATTAAGAGATGCCACCCATTAAAGTGTTTGATCATCAGATGGTGCCAAAACATTATGTTGTGCCGGATCATCAAGTTGCGCAGCATCAGACTGCGCCAACGTCAAGTTGTGCTAGAGTCAAGTTGCACGAGCGACATGTGGCACACTTCCTCGAGAAGTTGTAACGGAATCATCATTTCCTGACAACTGACAGCACAGAGATTAAGGAAAATCTATTCGAATCCCGTGCAATGCGACACTCGAGAAGATTTTATCATCATGTAATTAATGCTAACAGCTGGTTCGCGCAAGTCATTGTATAGCGTGAGGATTAATCAGTACAGCACAGAAGACCTAGTCAAAGGTGTCAGACGTTTAGTTGTGCCTATACGTAGCCTGACAAATTGGCGTCATTTGATCAACTCTTATTTTAAAACAGGGTGACGTGGTGTGCAAGCCATCAACTTTGCAGAACGTGTCCACTACACTGACCACGACCATGTCCATCTCAATCAAATGATGCCACGCATCTACAGCAGTTGGTGTAAACCGCTCTCACAGGTTGTTACGTTGGGTCCACGCACAACCTGATGAAGCACGCGCAAGATGATCAAATGGTATTCTAGATAGAGTGACTTGGCGCGCAAGCCATTAACTTTGTATAACATGCCCACTACACTGCTCACGACCATGTGCATCTCAATCAAACGATGCCACGCATCCATAGAAGTTAGTGTATCCATTTCTGCAAGAGAACAGGAGGCGCGCAACCTGAAGCGCGCATAATCCAGAATAACTGCTAAACAGTTATTTCAAGAACTCTATAAATAGAGTTTCAAATCAATCTCAAAGCATCAAGAGTGATCATAATATTCTGCTAAAGTGTTGTTGCATTCTCCAGAGGCTTGTGTCTTCGATATCACATCGTCCAAGGGATAAAGTGATCGTCTTCTGATCAGATTTCTATAGTTGTACTTTCCCAAAAATTAATTGTACTCCTGTACTCTTTTCTTAGTTTGTAATAAAAATTTTATTCTTTGTAAACAAAATGACGACTCTGCTGGAGACGACTTTCTCCTCAGACAAGAAAGTGACAACTCAATGTGATACCGCGTCAATCGGCAAGACGTAGAAGACCCTGGTCGTTCAAGTCGATCAGATAGCCTGCGAGACCATGATCAATGTTGGGGGTGCCAAGCGCATTGTTGCTGCTGTTAAGAGCAAGATGCGTTCTGTTTGGACTCCTAAGTCCTCGGTGGTGTAACCTCCTGCCTCTATGCAACTTACGCCCATGACTGCTTCGGCACAACCTAAGGAAAATAGTCTTTTGGCTAATCCCTCCACTTCTCCGATTCTGAAATCAAAGGAGACTTTATCCCGACACACTGTTGTCCAAAACAAGGGTAAGTGCCCTTTGGCCTTCTCTTCTCTCGTACAACCTGCACCTGTTCTTGCTTCTGCGCAACTTGCATCCATCACTGTTTGGTGCAACCTAAAGGAAATAGCCTTTTGGCTAATCCCTCTACTTCCTCGAATCTGAAATCGAAGGAGACTCTGTCTCGATATACTGCTGTCCAAAACAAAGGAAAGCGCCCTTTGGCCTTTTTTGCTCCGGCATAACTTGTGCATATTCATGCCCTGGCGCAACCTGTACGTTCTTCTGCACTCGTGCAATGTAAAGAGAAGCATTATTTAGTGACTCCCTCTTTATCACCAAATCAGAAGTTTAGTAAAAAATCACTAAATCAAGGAAAACGCTCTTTAGCTTTACCTCATTCTGCTCGAGTCGTTGACTGGCTGGAAAGTACTGCTCTCCTTAACAGAGACAACCAAATCTCTGTCGGGAAGATGAGTTCTATTCAGAATAAACCTTCCATGCAAAAGGGCATTATGCCTACTCCAAAGAGAACAGGGCAGGATCTACCAACCTCATGTGTTTTAAGATCCCGACGAGGCAAACTACTAGTATCTCAAGTAGATGCACAAGCAGCTCCTCTGTCAGACTTGCGCACCTATATCAACATATGCCAATTAGGCTCAAACTCGAGAAATTACAAGATGTATCAAGCGCAACCTGCACCAGTTGCTAACTTACACCAGAGAAAGAATGCTGAGGTGAAAGATCCTGTGACTTTTGCTAACCAGCTTAGCACGTCCTTGTGACACCTCAGGAACAGGAACCATGTCCCGAATATCATCAAAGACTACGTTCCTGCAACTTCTTTTCATCCTGTTAGTGACCTCCGTGAACACTTAATACATAAGCGGAAGGTTGCAAATCCATCCCGTCCAACGGTGGTCCAACAGCAAGAACATCATTGCAACCACCATCATGAAGTTGTCATCAAATGCTGTTGTCAGTTAGCCAAGCGGTCCGTCTTTGACCGTTTGAATTATGTTCAGACTCCTAAACCAATCCTAGTGGACGAAGATGAATTACTCTTTCCTCCTGTCAACATGATATCTCGAAGCACTAGGGATGGAAAACGTCCAAGACATAATGCATCCCACAATCATAGTCAGCAATATTAGATCGGATTCATGAATCCAATAAAAGAGTATACCAATATACTAGATCAAGAAGCCGAGACATAATCGGCCAAAGGAATCTTTCTTCTGACCTAGACACAAACGATCAAAGGAATCTTCTTGATTTTAACCAAGAATCCTTCAGTCAAAAAGGTATCCCTATCACTTATTCTGGGGGTAGTTCTTTATGTGACTTTGATGCTGACCGTGAAAGTTTTGAAAGAACCATTCTTTCCACTAGGTCGTCTTCAAGGGCTAGAGAAGTAATTGCTTATGTCGTCACAGAAGGTCAAGATACCTCTACTTCTTCCAGTCAAGAGCAGAGAATTACTACTTTGGAGGCTAGTTTGAATAACATGGATGACATGGTGGCAGACTTGTATGCTGTGATTATGGAACAACATACAATTCCACCGGTCGTGAATCTGATTCTGACTCAAGAACCTGTGACAACATCAGTTCCCACCAATATTGATCTGGGGGTACAATCTCCTCACACTGCTTACATTCCTACGCAGGCTATTCCAAGTTAATCTGGTACAGGGGGTGGTACTTATCATGCAGTACCCCTCCTAACATATTGAATCAATCCACTAGTCCGTAATCAACAAGCGATACCAATGAGGCCGTAAAACTCTTAAGTACTCAATTTGAGGCTTTCAAACAGAAGGATGACCTACAGAAGCTTGGGATCAAATAGCCTTATCCCATAGAATAGAAGGAGGTCCAATTTCCTCATAAATATAAACCCCCTACTATTACGCTGTTAGATGGCAGCACATCCCCAAGTCAGTACCTCAATCACTTTGAAGTAGTGACTGATCAACTTCAAGCAAATGATGCTCTTCTTACCAGAGTATTTGTCGGCTGTTTAGCTGGTGCAACATATGACTGGTATCGTAGTTTACCAGATGGGTGTATAACCTCTTTCGCTGGCTTCAAACAAATATTCTTGGAACGATTTTATGAGGGAACCAATGACATGACTATGTCTACTCTCATCAAAATCAAACAACAATATAATGAAACGAATGAACGTTTTATTGAACGGTTCCGTCATGAAGCACTCAAAATACCTCTCGGGACTCCAGATGCTTTAACTATAGACACTTGCAAATCAAACTTGTTGCCTATAATCAATATGTAGACAGGATCAACACAGTTCCAGGATTGGCCTTCTTTTATAATGAACGCCAAAGCAGCAGAAGAGCGCGCTGACAAATTCAAGCAATTAGGCATCCAAATGCCTAATCTTGAAAAAGATGAACATGTTACACCAAGTAGTAATGGCCGTCAGAACAATCGTAAGAGCAAGGAGACTTTGGCCATTAATCTCAAAGGCAAAGAAGTCCTAGCCATCAATATAAATCAGCCAATAGCAACTCCTACAGCACCACCACAACGGGCACCTCGTCAAAAAGAAGAATACTCTTTCTATAAAGATGATATCATGAGTATCTTTGATTGCCTTATCAAAAGCAACAAACTCCAACTGCCAAAACCTAAACGGCCAGATGAAGTTGGTAAGACTGAACATCCTAAATATTGTGTTTACCACAGGTTTATTGGACATCCAACTCGAGCGTGCTATGTGCTCAAGGGTAAAATTTAGGAGATGGTCAATTTCGGTGCAATCACTCTCCAGCAAGACGAAAAAACTATAACGGCTAATGTCGTATCTTTACAGTTTAGAGATTTTCTGGCTCAACTTGTGCAGGACGGCATCATCCCCATTCCGAGAACTAATCTGGAGATTGTTAATCTTCTACCTGCATGAACAGATGGTCTTGTTCCTCTATCAATTGATAGAGGAGAGATTATATGGATCCATCCAGATCTAGTGGCAGACTTTGAAACACCATCTTCTTCCACCAAGTCCAAAAAGGCTAATAAAAGTAAATCATGTGATATAATTTCATTTGGTGAGCATTGTCTTCCACCTCTAACTGTTACCTTCATCTCGGCAACAGATAATCCTTCTTCTTCTTTCACTTATAAGACAACATTGTCAAAATCAGACACCAAATACCAACCAGCTTTCCATCTGTATAATCCATAATCTTGTGAACTCATGACGAAGATGGGATATAATTTACAAATAGTCTCTGGTTTGAATCATGGAAAGGGATATCATGTACCTCTTTCTCTATGTCTTTCTCACAATCGATCTCGGGTTGGTTCGAGTTGCTGGATAAACTCTCTATCTTGCCAAAAGAAATATTCCAAAAATAAAACCCAGGCAAAGAATTGCAATATGGTGTCCTTTGAGCCTGTATCCGAAGAAAAAGTCTTGACTGGTACCAGATCGGGGAAAACTTACCTAAGAGACTATTCAGAAGGTCAAAAAAACCCTGCTCCAGTTCTGGAGGCTCCCAAGCATCATCTTCTCCTGCTGACAATAATCCATCAGCTTCATCACCTCAAATAGAGTCAATTCTTTCCAAATCGACGACAGCCAACAAAGGAAAAAAGTATTATCGGTTTCGACAAAGTGTTGAAGAAGACTTCAACCTTGGGACTTGAGAAACCGTATAAATTTGATATACTGGCTCAGCTGGCCAACACTCCGGCAAGATTGTCAATTTTTGAGCAACTCTGTCTTTCGAGGGAGACTCGAGAAACATTGAGTGAAGCTTTAACGCAAGCTGATAGTTGTCTAGCACTTCTCAAGAAGCCAGAAGATGAGCAGATAACATGCCTTCATTGTCATAGTATGATGGAACTAATGCCAAACATCTCCTTTATACAAGATAATTTGCTGTTGGATGATAATCGTTATGATCGACCCCTCTACTTCACGAGATATGTTGATACCATGAAGGTTGATCGTATCTTGATCGATCCTGGGTCTGCACTCAGCAACATGCCAAAGACTACTAGATGCATTGAAGATTTCGTACACAATCTTTCGATAACTATCACGACAATCCTGGGATTCAATTCTGGGAGAAGCGAACCTGTGGAAAAGATTCGCCTGAAAGTTCAAATAGGCAATCTTCATACAAAGTTTACTTTCTACGTGATCGATAATCACAGCTCTTATAATGCTTTGTAGGGAAGACCCTTTCTGTATGAGCATAACATTGTACCATCCACTTTACATCAAGGCTTCAAATATGTGGATGTCAATAGAGAAGTCCAAAAGGAAGTAGTTGATTTAAATCCTTTCAGGGGCATTGAAGCATATTTTACGGACTCTCGGATGTACAAAGAGGAGTTCATAAAAGTTGTATTGGCAATGGATAGTGAGGAAGATCAGAAACATACTTCAAAAGATGTCCTCATGATCCCCGTCAAAGAACGTGCTATTTGTCCCTCTTCTTCTCAGACATTGACTATACATCTTTCCTCTCATAACAAACAACCTCCTGTTGTAGAAAAAGAATAAAGGGAGCTCACCTCTTTTGAGCTCCTTGTTATCGACCTTCGTCGTAACAAACCTTCTCCTTGTCCTTCTCCTCCTCTGGTTATCAACCTTGCTAAGCCGTCTGTTAAGGTTAAGAATCATGTTATAAATGATGATGTATAAATCAATAAAGTAGCATCTCCTTTATAGTATACTGATGTCTTTTATTATACTCGATGTTATTTAAAAATGTTAGATAACTTCGAACCACTTGCCATAGGAGCAGTTGAAGCTTCCTGAAATAAAGTATTGCTCGAGCCAATGCAGGACTCCTTCTTTCTTATTCCTTCCAGAAAGAAAGATGAACTTCCTATACTTTTTAGTAAAAGAACACAACAGAAGATCACACCCGACAGCGAAGAAGAAAATCACGATAACGGAAGACTTCAACTACGTCGTTATAGTCAGTAATCAAAGAACATCATTCAAAAGATGGGCTATAATTTTAAAGCTAGTCTCAACGGTGGAAAAAGAAGGCGAACTCATATTCGTATTCCTGTTTCGAGAGGAAAATCACAACAATATTACCACAAAACAAAGTGGGGATTAGTTTATACTTCACCAACTCCGACTCCAGAAGCCTCCGAATTTGAGAAAGAAGAACGATCTAACTCTTGTTATTCTATCTCATAGGATTTAGACACCAGTGTAGGGAACGTCCATCGCGTGACTCTATCTTTCAATAGGGTGACTGCCGAGTTCTCAGTAGACGACGAAGACTTTGTCGAAACTTCTGAATCTGATCCTTGGGCACAGAGGATGGATACTCAATAGGAGCTTCGCTTTGAACAACGTGAGCCACCTAATGAAGATGAGCTGGTTTAAATCAATATTGGATACAAAATTGCCCCAAAATCGATATTTATCAGCAAAAGCCTCCCTGAAGCGGATAAATAAGAACATTGGTATTTCCAGAGTTAGGAATACCCTTCCTCTTAAATTTCCCAATGGCGTCTATCCAAATCATCAATTCTATCTTTTGAAACCCAGCAGTTTTAAAGGATATCTTTTTTTTATGATAAATCCAGATATTGTCTTTTTAGACACGATTTCCTATCTTTAAGTCCCAGCAGATTTGAAGATCATTTATAGAAAAAATGGTTCACGTCCATATTACCTCTGGATTCTATTTTCTATATCATCACATCAAATTAAATCATAAAGAAGAGAAAATTATTCTTTATTCCTTCTTTAAAAATATAGTTATATCTTAATGAAAATATATTACATCTCAGATTTTCATTCTAAATACATCTTAATGAAAATCTATTACATCTCGGATTTTTATTCTAAATATAACAAATGAATGTCTATTACATCGTTGGATCTTCTTGGTGCCAGTTCCTTGTCGACTCGACCTAAAGCAACGAACAAGACAAGGGGATCAACTCTGGTCTTCTCTCTCAGAAAGACTACCGGAGAACCCCAGAGTACAGCAACTCAAAGATAAGCTGCTGTCAATACAACTGGTGGAGAAGAGATGACCCGTTATGAGATCACCCTCGTAATACGATTCCTAATTCTGTCTCTCTACCGTCCAACTCTCAGGTATAAAGGCCCTTCCTACCACCTTGAGGAAGCCCTTTTAAGCATGAAGAGTCCTGAGCTATCTGATCTGAGCGTCAAAATCACATGAGCTGTCTGATGTGAGTGTCAGAAGAATGCTTCCAGAGCATCCAAGTCGCCAATGCCAATTCTGAAGAAGTTTGCCAACCAGACTTCTGAAAATATCAATAAAGAAAGAAAGGTTAGCAAAATCCATCAAACTGCACGCATTTGATCAACAGGCGCGCATCATCAGCGTAAGCCTATAGGCGCTTATGATGAAACATACGCCTTTGACTAAAGTCAGGCACTGGATTGCAGTGCGTGCCCCTTCTCAGAATTTCAGGCGCACGTCTACAACATCCGCCTCATTTCTACAAATCAGCACCTGTCTTCAAAATAGTCTCAGTAAAAAGTGGCGCAAGTAAACACAACTCATGAATGGAGCTCATGTGTGGAAACCACTGGTTCTTTGTTGGAACTTACCATCAAAATCAACTGTATTTGTGCTAAAGATCATCGAGGATATAGAGCACGAAAAACTTACATCTGAAGACACGGTATGCAGAAGAACATCATCGAATTTTGGTGGCAAAGAAAAGCTCACGAACATTGAACTCTTGACCGTCGAGGGGATTCTGTAAAGAACTATTACCATCAACAGAAGGAAAAAAATAAAAGAAAAGAGTTCATAGACATTTCTTTTTGATTTCTCCTATCAGCTATTTTAATAGCTTAAAAGATGTGAACGGGCACGTCATTCTAGGGGCCTATCTCAGGAAGAACCTAAACGAAAGGTGCTCAAACCATATGAAAACTGCCATGTGTTCTTCGGAAAACAATAAACATTTAAATTGGTCAAAATGGTGCAATGGCACGCGCCACTTAACAGTTCACACGAAAAGGTTTGCAAAAATGGCGCCAGAAATAGATTTTTCATTCTTTTCTTACAAAAAAAAAAGAGAAAACAAGTTTCTACAAATGAGTTGTACAAAAGACAAAAGAAAAAGTGGCGCCCCTACAGAAACCATTACTTCTTCTCATCTTCTTCACCAGCTTGGCGAAGAGAAGCATCTAACTCACGCATATTACGAATACCTGAACGACGCATCAGACGAAAAAATCCTTCTGCGTCACCGTGCTCTTCCGAAGAGGACGAAGGACCACCGCTCAGACGATCAAAGACTGCTAGGTCAATCCAAAGCATTTTAAGAAATTATTTGCTCGCAATGATCGGTCAGTCTCGGACAGGATCGTAGGGGCGGTGTCAGGCCTTGTCTCCTGAGCTTTCAATTCGGTATTAACATCGTTCTCTATTCCCTTCTTTTTAGGTGCCATGGAAGTACAAAAGTGAGTAATGAGTATAAAGACCACTCCTTATATATGGCCAACCAACGCTTCAGATCATCAGATGGCACCAAAATATTATGTTGCGCCGGATCATCAAGTTGTGCAGCATCAGACTGTGCCAACGTCAGGTTACGCTAGAGTCAAGTTGTACGATGACATGTGGCACACTTCCTCGAGAAGCTGTAACGGCATCATCATTTCCTGACAACTGACAGCACGGAGATTAAGAAAAATCCATTTGAATCCCATACAACGTGACGCTCGAGAAGATTTTTGTCATCATGTAATTAATGCTGACAGCTGGTTCGCACAAGTCATTGTATGGCACGAGGATTAATCAGCACAACACAGAAGACCTAGTCAAATGTGCTAGTCATTGAGTTGTGCCTATACGCAGCCTGATAAATTGGCGCCACTTGATTAACTTTTATTTTAAAATAGGGTGACATGGTACGCAAGCCATCAACTTCGCAGAGCGTTCCCACTATACTGCCTACGACCATGCGCATCTCAATCAAATGATGCCATGCGTCTACAGTAATTGGTGTAAACTGCTTGCGCAGGTTGTTATATTACGTCCATGCGCAACATGATAAAGCATGCACAAGGTGATCAAATGATGTTCAGGACTTGGTGACATGGCATGTAAGCCATCAACTTCGTAGAGCATGCCCACTATACTGTCCATGACCACGTGCATCTTAATCAAATGATGCCACGCTTCTACAGTAGTTGGTGCAAACTGCTCGTGCAGGTCATTACGTTGCGTCCACACGCAACCTGATAAAGCACGTGCAAGATGATCAAATGGTGTTCTGGACAGAGTAATGTGGTGCAAGCCACTAACTTCATATAACGTGCCCACTACACTACTCACGACCACGTGTATCTCAATCAAATATTGCCACGTGTCCACAGCAGTTAGTGTAACCATTTGCACAAGTGAACAAGAGGCGTGGAACCTGAAGCGCGCGCAATCCAGAATAACTGCTAAACAGTTATTTCAAGAACTCTATAAATAGAGTTTCAAATCAATCTCAAAGCATCAAGCGCGATCATAATCTTCTGCTAAAGTGCTGTTGCATTCTCCAGAGGCCCGTGTCTTTGATATCACATCATCCAAGGGATAAAGTGATCGTCTACTAATCAGATTCCTATAGTTGTACTTTCCCAGGAATCAATTGTACCTATGTACTCTTTTTTTAGTTTGTAATAAAACTTTTGTTCTTTGCAAACAATGTGTGGAATGATTTTTGTGAAGATTGAGTTGTGTTTGACACTATTTTCGTGTCCAAAATGGATACGGGGACACAGCACGAGGGCTGTGACCCTTCCCCTGCTGCTCGAGTCCAATTTTTGACAGGACATGCCATGTGGATATGTGCCATTTGGCACAGAGGTCGGAGCAACCTCTGTCACCAACCTCCCAAAATTTGGGGTGGTTTGGTGGAGTATTCAAGGAATTATCCCCCTCTCATTGATAACACACTGTCACTGTACACACGAGAATTATTCACTGATAGGGGTTTGATTCGTCGACACGATGACACTTGGACTCGTATCAAGGTGATGAAACCCTAGCCCTAGACCCACCTTATTACTGTGCACAATCACGAGACCAAACGTGTACTATGTCGAGTCCTATTGGACTCGACATGGCCGCACGAGGCCTGATATTTACAGTCTTTCTGATACTACATGTTTTGATGTTTTTTGGCACTTTGTGTCCACAATTGTACACATAAGGGTTTATTGGGACACGTGGGTTTTGTCCCCGCCACTGTACACGTGTTTTCTATTTCGATTTCGAGTTTATTTGATGAATTTGGTTTTCTAATTTAAATATTTATATGTAACAGTTATTCTCAGGTTTTCTTGGGTTTTCTAAGTTTTGTTGAGAATGGGATTTGATTCCTATATTGTTTCCTAAGATTTGAAAATGTTAATGTTGATGTTGTATTATCCCCAGGTTTATGTTGTATTGATTTGGGTTTCGAATTGGGTATACATGCAACTGTTATTCCAGTTTGAATATGTTATCTCAGGTTTGGGATTTTGTGATTAGGATTTTGATTCATGATCATTCCTGAGATTTCGGTTTCCTTGATGTGATTTATTTTCCAATTCCTGGGATTTTACAACTTTTGATTATTGTTCCAGTTTTGTTTTACATATAGATATACTTTCTATTTCCTTTCTTTATGTATGTGATACCATATATATTTATGTATTATATATTTGTAGGCCTTGTGAGGTTTCACCTTAATTTAAATCTCAGATTTTGGTCCCTCACTTTCCCTCACACACACACACATCACCCTCTTGCCTTGTCTCCCTTTTCCCCTCTCTATATATATATATACATGTTTATGAATATGTGATATATAGCTAATATGTATGCATGAGTATATTTTTATATGCATAAATGATATGATTACATTTATGAATATAAGTAATTAGGTAATTTATATATGTGATTTGTGAGCCTAGTATATATAGGTTTTGTATATAGGCTTGGTGTATAGGTTATCCTATTAGGATATGCCCTATATATATATATATATATATATATATATATATATATATATATATATATATATATATATATAAATATATATATATAATATATATATATATTATATATATATATATATATATATATATATATATATATATATATATATATATATGGGCATATATATATATATGGGCATATATATATATATATATATATATATATATATATATATATATATATATATATATATATATATATAATATACATAGGAGGTTGGTTAGACTTTTTGTTGACTACCCTAGACTAGTTTGACTAGAGTTGACTAGTTTGACTAGACTGTTAACCGTAGTTGACCAAGAGTTGACTTTGACCTGGAATAGCTTAGAATCATGTAGATTGCATTGTATACTTTATTTACCTTATTTTGAATACATCATAACCTATATTGTTCTAATTAGGACAGTATGACTCTGGTTCAGACATCTGATATTCAATAGTTATTCAGAGTATCAGGCAAGTACATTCTCTGATAGTTCTTTCATTTACTTGTCGATTTTTGTATTCAGTTTTAGTTAGTTCTATTTGATTCTCTGTTACAAACACAGATTGATATTACTGGATCCATTGCATGCAATACTCACCTATTCATGTCTGGCCTCCATTACTAGAACCACCACTGGAAACACTTACTGGCAACATCATGTGCTGGCTGGACTAATACTTATTATCGTGTCAGATTATGGATTCATTATGCTTGTTGGGCAAGAAAATATTCAAGTAGACATGTGAACATTCCCTATACTGGAAACATCTCCCTTGGAATTATACTAGAAAGCTAGCCATCCGTCACCTGATCAGTGTGTGATGTGTCGTATTAACTACAGCCATTTACATGTCGATCTCGGTATTTTAAAATACACTAGTTAGTGTCATGTTTAGGACTAACCCTAGAATTACTGTCTGGACTTATATTGTCTGGACCCATTGGACTCTATTGTATTAGACTCACATTGGGATTACACTTGACTATATTATACTGTCTGGCCTTATATCATCATTACTCTAGTTCAGCTAGTTTTACTTTACAGCCTTTATTGCCATTTTCTTTAATTTTTCTCAGCTTTACTTTTCTTGTTCTAACTGTCGTTCTATTTTCATTAGATGTCTAAACTTCCATGTTTATCAATATAACTGTCTATAACTGCTTTATAGTCTTTGTCATTTACTTGAGATTTCTAGATGAGTTGTGCTCGTTCATGTCCTAAATAGACCTGTTGAAAATATTACAGATGTTTGCCCCGAGGACACTTGACCTATATGCTATGGACCAAGAGATGGATTATCAACTTTGGACCGTGACACTTAGGAGTGATCGCGAGATTAGTTTAGTAGACTTTCATTTTGAACTTGTGTTATAATAACTTGAGATACTTGACTTGTTTTGAGATTGTTTGAGATATTATTATTTTAGTAGTTTATTTCAGTTGTTGTGTATTTTGAGTTTAGTTTAGTTTTGGATTCTGTGTTATCTTATCGTGCTTAGACTGTGATTGAGTTATATCATATCTTATACTTGTCCTCTATTCGGAGTTGAGATCCATGACAGGTACATTATATATATTGCATGAGTTGTTTAGTTAGTGACCTAGAACAACATTTTTACCATTGATTCTGCGACGTAGACTGGGCACTTTTACGTACTTGTACCCTTACACCGGGTGCGGGTCGTGACACGTTTTTAGTGGTGGCCCATGCAGGTCGTGAGTCACATTAGTACGATATCGTGGTAGTACGATGACTTAGTTGTACTGCTATGAGACTATGATAGGAATTAAGTAATAGGTTTTAGCGAAGAGGTAATCAATCACAGTTAGAAAAAATTCTGATCTAATTCTTGCCATCTATACATTCTTGCTGATAATTGCTTCCCTTTCAAGTAAACTGTCCTCCTTTGATAATATTGCTTTCTTCTCAGTAATTATTTCCTTGTTTGATCTGTCTTCAGGATGGTGGAGACACGATCACATCGTTCCGGTCCAAGAGATACCATTGAGAGGCCTGTCACCTCTCGTCCGGTTCAGCCTACAGCTGGTACTGTACCACTCCTTTCGTATGCTCACGTAGGAGTATCTGCTAATCTCAGGGGTCCTCATCCACCTGTTCCGAGGTATTCCCCAGTCATTCCTGATGATCTTCAGCAGCAGCCACCTTCGGGATTAGTGGACGTCGTACAACTTTTTGCCTACTTCCAGCGGATAAAAGAGGCACAACAGCGCCAGTCAGCAGATATGAGATAGGCCATGGACGATGCTCACCAGCTTGCCATGACAGTGGTAGAGAGTGGCCACTCAGCTGCAGGGAGGCCAGCAGTATCAGCCGCGGACCCCGGATATTCAGGACTTCCAGAAGATGAGACTTCAAGGGTACTGAGGGTATCCTATATGTCGATGACTGGATCGAGCACATCGAAAAGATTTTTTGTCTTGCCATGATACTAGCGGGACTTCAGTTAGAGGCGGCAAGCAGTCAGATGCAGGACCTAGCTCGTACTTGGTTTTATATCGACCCCAGAGTTGGTACAGAGGGATAGCCTTGGGAGGCTTTTAAAAAGCTTTTTAAGGGGAAGTTCTTCCCAGACACAGCACTTGGAGCGTTGGAGACGCAGTTTGAGAGTCTGGTCCATGGGAGCTAGACAATAGACGAGTACGCTGGAGAGTTTTGTCGTTTGGGCAGGTTTGTAGAGGGACTGAGCGAGGCCGCGAAGGCGAGGAGGTTTAGGAAGGGTTTGGTCAAGGAAGTCAATTCCTTGACCAAGAACGACAGAGACGCCACCTTTGAGAAGATTCTGGTAGGGGCTATGGCGGCAGAGGATGACTTGGAGCTTAAGTCCAAGAGAGGCCGAGATGTTTCAGGAGAGGCCAGTAGGAGCACGAAGCGTCCCTGTGTACAGAGAATAGGGTGCCGACTTGTGACTACTGTAGGAAGACAGGGCACTTTTGGGAGTCTTGTAGGAGGAGGCTGAAGGATTTTCTATTCTGTGGGTCTGATGCTCACCGGATGATAAATTGTCCCACTGTACCTCTTTATGAGGGAGTTAGGCTACCTGTGGCGCAGCACCATGCCCAGCACCAGAGGGGCAGAGCTTTTGTGCTGGCGGTCGAAGAGACTGACGCTGCAGGTGATGGGTTAGCAGGTTTGTCTTTCTTGTTCTTCTTTCCCATCTTGTTGTGTGATTCTATTAGTACCTGTCAAGATATATTTTTGTGTTATGCTAGATAGTATAGTGACCCTATTCGAGACTATGAAATCATGACCAGTAGGACCATATTTTGTATGCTTTTAGAATAAATTTTATTGACCTTGATTATTGGGGGTTTGACCTAGAAGGAGTACGACCATTTTAATTTCGAGGACAAAATTTTTCGAAAGCGGGTAGATTTATAACAACCACTTTTCTAAAATGAGGGTAAATTTGAACTTTTGTAAAATTAATCATGATTATATTTAATTGGTGAATTTTGATTATTTAAATACTATTTAATTTGGTGAATTATGATTTTGGTATTTTACTAGTGAAACCCTAGAATTGTTTAGCTTAGAGACTAACCATGACCATGGGGACCTAACCATGTGATTAGGTTAGTTAAATACCACTTTTTAGGCTAAGGGTGTTTTAGTCATTTGAGATTTATTATGATTATTAAATGTTGACTAATTAATATTGTGCTAATTGATGTGTTAGAGACTAACCTAGAATTGCCCTAATCTAGATGTTAACCATGAGCCTAGATATTAGATTAGAAGCTTCCATCACATAACAAGGTTAGGAATATCTAAATATTTAAGTTAGAGTAGGATATTTGTTAAGGATTGATATTTTAGCTTCGGCCTTTAGCTAGAAGGCTTGGATTTGTATTGTTAGAGAATCCCATGACCTAACTTACAACTAGAACCAACCCTAGCTCATTTAGACAGCCAAGAGGTAGCCCCCCTTATAAATATCTCTTCATTCATTCTTGCCTCTTTTTTATTGCCTCCTTAAACCTAGTTTGTGTTCTTCCCCAAATCATCCCCATTTCTCCAAATCTCCTCCAAATTGAGCCTAGTCTTTTGCATCACACTCCCCTACAGTAGAAGAGTCCATTGGTGGATAGCTAGCAAGGATTTGGAGGCTTTGGACCATTTCAAGTTGGAAGAAGGATCTTATTTTTGGGCTTTTTCATTGAGATCTAACACTCAATAGGTAATGACTCTAAACTCATTCAACTTCCTAATTTCTTTACATGGATACATTCATTTAGGGTCCCATTAGTTGTTGACCAAGTTTGGTTCGATTTCGAATCTATTAGGTATGCGTACCGCATAAGTATCGGAGTGTTATGTAAAGTGTTTGGTGAAATGTCACAAAGAAATGGATTTATGTAAATTGCAAAAATAATTTAATGAATTTGTATATCTATATGTGTGGAATGATTTTTGTGAAGACTGGGTTGTGTTTGACACTGTTTTCGTATCCAAAATGGACACTGGGACACAGTACGAGAGCTGTGACCCTTCCCCTGCTACTCGAGCCCAATTTCTGACACGATACGATACGTGGACACATATCACTTGGCACAGAGGTCGGGGCAACCTCTGTGACCATCCTTCCAAAATTTAGGGTGGTTTGGTGGAGTATTCAAGGAGTTATCTCCCTCGTATTGATCTCACACTGTCACTGCACACGAGAATTGTTCATTGATACGGGTTCGATTCGTCGACACGGAGATACTTGGACTCATATTCGGATGATAAAACCCTAGCCCTAGACCTACCCTATTCATGTGCACAAGCACGAGTCCCAACGTGCACTGTGTCGAGTCCTATTGGACTCGACATGGCCGCAAGAGGCCTGATATTCACAATTTTTTTGATACTACATGTTTTGATTTTTTTTTTGACACTTTTGTGTCCATAATTGGACACGTATAGGTTCATTGGGACACGTGGGGTTTGTCCCCACCACTATACACGTGTTTCCTATTTCAATTTCGAGTTTACTTGATAAATTTGGTTTTTGAATTTAAATGTTTATATGTAACAGTTATTCTCAGGTTTTCTTGGGTTTTCTGAGTTTTGTTGAGAATGGGATTTGATTCCTATATTGTTTCCTGAGATTTGAAAATGTTAATGTTGATGTTGTATTATCCCCAGGTTTATGTTGTATTGATTTGGGTTTCGAATTGGGTATACATGCAACTATTATTCCAGTTTGAATATGTTATCTCAGGTTTGGGATTTTGTGATTAGGATTTTGAATCATGATCATTCCTGAGATTTTGGTTTCCTTGCTGTGATTCATTTTCCAATTCCTGGGTTTTGACAGGTTTTAATTATTGTTCCAATTTTGTTTTACAGATAGATATACTTTCTATTTCCTTTATTTATGTATATGATACCATATATATTTATGTATTATATATTTGTAGGCCTTGTGAGGTTTCACCTGTGTAACACCCACTTTACAAAAATGAGGGTATTTTTGAACTTTTGTAATTATAATTACTAAATAATGATATTTAAATCATATTGTGATTTTTGGTAAATTTAATCAATTTAAAACTATTTAAACCTATTACTTGTGATTTTGATGTTTTGCTAGTGTGACCCTAGAGACTGCATGACCTAGAGACTAACCATGACCAAGGAGGCCTAACCATGTGATTAGGATGACCAATTGCAACTTTTTAGCCTAAGGGTATTTTGGTCATTTTTGACTTATTAATGAAAATGAATTTGGATTTATTATTATGGTGCTAATCTTTTTATTAGAGACAAACCTAGTTTTTTACCTAACCTAGATGTTAATGATATTCATGGAGGCTTAGTTAGAAAGTTAGAGACTTAGTGGCTAAGTTAGATTAATATCTAGATATTATGTTACTAGATATTTTGGTTAGATATTAGTGTAAGAAACCTACTTTTGATGTGAGCCTTTGATTAAGCTTGAATTCATGTGGAGAAGCCTTAGCCACTCATCTAACAATTGCAAACTCCTAAACCTAGCCTATTCCAACAGCCATCAAGAGGCCACCCCCCCTATTTAAACATCTCTTCACAAATTCCTTGCCTCTTTTTAATACCTACACAAAGCCCTAATAGTGTTCTTCCCCAAACCTTCACCAATTCTCCATTTCTCCTCCAAATTGGATCAAACCAATTGCATTGAACTCCCTATAGTAGAGGATACCATTGGTGGGTAGCTAGCAAGAATTTGGAGGCTTGGGATCATTGCAAGTTGGAGAGAAGGTCTCATTCCTTAAGATTTACATCAAGGTTCACCCACAATAGTTAAAACCTATCAAACTCATTCAAATTTCCAATTTCTTTCCATAGTTGCATTCATTTAGGTATACCCTAGCTGTCCCTCAAGTTTGGTAGGAATCTGTGTCCATTTGATGTACGTATCGGACACGTATCAGTGTCTATGTGTGAGTGTTTGATGAAATGCCTAAACCAATGTTTTGATAACCATTTTTGAAACTATTTTCTTGAATTTATATCCCTATATGTGGGGATTAATTTTGTATTTGACTGAGTTAATTTTTGTGTATTTTTCTTGTCCAAATTGGACACGCACACACACACGAGACACTGCACTGGGGATACTGTGATCCCCTGCTGCTAGACACGTCGTGTGCACTGGACACGACACGGTTTGAAATGATATTTTAGGGGAAGGTGCGGGCCAACACTGACACCTTGCACACAAAATTCAAGGAGGTTTCATCAAGGGGTTTGTGAGAAATCACGATCGTACTGGGTTTTCGAAAACTGCACACACACGAATTTTTCAGTCTGACACGCGTCTCGTGCGGCGTGTAGGCATGACATGGACACTCACTTGAGTATCAACCACGTAGACTTACATGTCAGCTACACGTGGACACGAGCACGTGGCCAATGGCACACTGTGTCGTGCCCATGAGAGCTGGGACACGCCCGCGCGTGCGGTGTTCAGTAAAACTTTTTGATACTCTCTGTTTAGTAAATTGGACACTTCTTGTCTTGTTTGTTGGACACGAATGCACCCCTTGACACGTACACATATGTACCGAGCTTCTATGAACATCAATTTGATGCAATATTAGATTTTTTATTCTAATTTTGGGATAATGTTCAGTTCGAATACACGTTTATTGTACAATGTATTCGAATGAGGTTTAATGTGATTTAATTGATTTTATATGTTTAAAAATGAAATTACATGTTAGATACGAACTGCTATGATATCTAATAACTAGGTTTTAAATGTGATTTGAGTTTTGTTTAGTTTTTAAATCAATATTGGTTTTTGCTGTCGAGTTCATATAATTCTGATACTGAGAAGTGAATGAGGTATCTTAATATGTTTAAAAATCAATTTGATTTGTTTAATATGAATTTAAATGGCAATTGTGAACTGTAATGATAGTTATATAAACTGGGATTGTGTGGGATTAGGTTTTGTTCATATGCCTTCAATGTTGAGTTCATCCACATTCGACTTATAAGCTAAAACTGAGATTTACCTGGGAATTGTTCAAATGTTAACTGAGTTTATTTGATGTGTCACTGTAAACTAAGATATTTGAATGTACTTGTATGATTATGTAGTACATTTATGAGTTGATGTTAGGATTCAGTTGAAAACTGAGAATTGTTTTATTGGTAAACTGAATGTTTAGTTCAGTGTAAAACTGAGGGTATATATGTAATGTATATATAAATATGTGTGTCTGTATGTATATTATATACTGTGGTATATGTGTTGTAGAGGGTTTGAGTTGCTGTTGATATGGGTTTATCTAGAATTGGTTTGTGTTTCACTCTTATGTTCACACACCCACACACACACACACACACACATTTTGATGCCCCTTTCCCTCTCCATATATATAATGAATGCATATATATATGTTAAGTATATATATATATATATATATATATATATATATATATATATATATATATATATATATATATATATATATATATGCATGAATATAATGTATGCATGTTGTATGCCTCTATGCAATGCATAATGTATATGGAATGAATGCAATGTAGTGTAATATGAGTACCTACATATGCATATAGGTAAGCTAGTGTATTGGTAATATAGGCATACATGAATGCATGAATAATGTATGTATGTATGTATGTATGTATGTGTTGTGGTATTGGTATATAGGCCTAGAGTGTAGATTTGAGTTGACTGGCCCTAGGACTAATTGATTAGAGTTTGACTAGATGTTGACCAATGGTCTAAGGTTGACCTTGGTATGCTATAGAGTTGACTAAACCATAGATGTTGACCAATATTGAATTTGCTGACCAAGTTTAGCCTAGTGTAATTTGAGAGTTGACCAGAGTTTGACTTTGACCTAGATTAGCTTAGAATTTATGTAGTTTGCATTGTATCCTTCATTTACCTGATGTTGAATACATCATAACCCATATTTCTCTAATTAGGACATTGTGACTCCGGTTCAGATATATGATATTACATCACGTCCTTCAGAGTATCAGGCGAGTACATTCTCTGATAGTTCTTTTATTTACTTATCGATTACTTTACTTCAGTTCTAGTTAGTTCTATTTGATTCTCTATTACAAACACGATTTGATATTACTGGATCCATTACATGCTACACTCATTTATTCATGTCTGGCCTCCATTTTTGGAATCACTACAGGCATCACCTACTGGAATCACTTACTGGTATTATTTATGTGTTGACTGGACTTGTACCTATTTTCGTGTCTGGTTATGGATTCATTTGTACTTGTTGGATGGAGAAATATTGGAGTAGACATGTGAACATTCCCAAATATTGGAACCACTTCCTTAGAATTATACTTGGAAAGATAGCCATCCCACACTTGGCCGAGTGTGCGATGTGCCGTATTACCTACAGCCGTTTATATGTCGATCTCGGTATTTTAAAACACGCTGTTAGTATAGAGTATGGACTCATCCTGGAATCATTGATCACTGACTGGACACATCTTATACTGGATTCATCTGGTGTTAGATTTATATTGTCTGGACTCACATTGGGGTTTATATTTGACTTACATTGTACTGTCTGGACTTATATCATGTTACTCTAGTTCAGCTAGATTTTGTTTTACAGTTTTCCTTCCAATGTTTCTTCTCTTGTTCTGTTACCTTACTTCTCTTGTACTTTAACTGTTCTATACATCACTACCTGTATAAAACTGCCATGTTCATCAATATAACTGTCTATAACTGCTTTATAGTTCTTTGTCATTTACTTGAGATTTCTTGATGAGTTGTGCTCGTTCCAATCCTGATTAGATAGGTTGACAAAATATTACAGATGCTTGCCCCGAGGACACTTGCCCTACTTACTATGGACCAGGAGATGGTTTAGCTACATTTGGCTCCGAAACTCAACAGTGATCAGGAGACTAGCTAGTAGACTTGCTTTAGATTCATGTTTAGAACTTGAATTGTAATAACTTGAGATATTGAGTTTGTATTTGAGTTTGTTTGAGATATTAATTTTTAGTAGTTTATATTTGTTGTTGTTTAGTCTTTAGTTATAAACTTCTATTATCTTATCGCGCTTATACTGTGATTGAGATTTCATTATATCTATACTTGTCCTCCATTCGGAGTTGAGATTTGACAAGTACATTATATAATTGCGTGAGTTATTGATTATATAGTGACCTAGAACAGCGTTCTACCGTCGAGACTGCGACGTAGGCTAGACGTACCCACTTCTCGTGCCCATACACTGGGTGCAGATCGTGACAACCTGAGTATAAATCTCAGATTTTGGTCCCTCGCTTTCCTTCCCACACATACACATCACCCTCTTGCCTTGTCTCCCTCTCCCCTCTCTATATATATACATGTTGTATGAATATGTGATATATAGATAATATGTATGCATGAGTATATATGTATATGTATAAATGATATGATTACATGTATGAATATAAGTAAGTAGGTAATATATGTATGTGATTTGTGAGCCTAGGATATATATAGGTTTTATATATAGTATTTGTATATAGGCTTGGTGTATAGGTTATCCTATTAGGCTATGCCCTATAGATATATTTGTCTATGTATATATATATATATATATATATATATATATATATATATATATATATATATATATATATATATATATATATATATATATATACATAGGAGATTGGTTAGACTTGTTGTTGATTGGCCCTAGACTAGTTTGACTAGACTGTTGACCGTAGTTGACCAAGAGTTGACTTTGACCTAAAATAGCTTAAAATCATGTAGATTGTATTATATACTTCATTTACCTTCTTTTGAATACATATCATAACCTATATTGTTCTAATTAGGACAGTGTGACTCTGGTTTAAACATCTGATATTCATCAGTCATTCAGAGTATCAGGCGAGTACATTCTCTGATAATTCTTTCATTTACTTATCGATTTATGTATTTAGTTCTAGTTAGTTCTATTTGATTCTACTGTTACAAACACTGATTGATATTGGATCCATTGCATGCGACACTCACCTATTCATGTCTAGCTTCCATTACTAGAACCACTATTGGAAATACTTACTGGCAACATCATGTGCTGGCTAGACTAATACTTACTATCGTGTCGGATTTTGGATTCATTGTGTTTGTTGGGCGGAAAAATATTTGAGTAGACATGTGAACATTCCCTATACTGGAAACATCTCCCTTGGAATTATACTAGAAAGCTAGCCATCCCTCACCTGATCAGTGTGCGATGTGTCGTATTACCTACAGCCATTTACATGTTGATCTCGATATTTTAAAACACACTGGTTAGTGTCATGTTTAGGACTCACCCAGGAATTACTGTCTGGACTTATATTGTCTGGACCCATTGGACTCACATTGGACTCTATTGTATTAGACTCACATTGGGATTACACTTGACTATATCATACTGTCTGGACTTATATCATCATTACTCTAGTTTAGCTAATTTTACTTTACAGTTTTTATTGCCTTGTTTTTCTATTTTTCTCAGCTTTACTTTTCTTGTTCTAACTATCGTTCTATTTTCATTAAATGTCTAAACTGCCATGTCCATCAATATAACTGTCTAAAACTGCTTTATAGTCTTTGCCATTTACTTGGGATTTCTAGATGAGTTGTGCTCATTCCTGTCCTAATTGGAACTATTGAAAATATTACAGATGTTTTCTCCGAGGACACTTGCCCTACATGCTATGGACCTGGAGAGGGATTAGCTACTTTAGACCCCGACACTCAGGAGTGATCGCGAGATTAGTTTAGTAGACTTTTATTTTGAACTTGTGTTGTAATAACTTGAAATACTTGACTTGTTTTGAGATTGTTTGAGATATTATTATTTTAGTAGTTTATTTCAGTTGTTGTTGTTTTGAGTTTAGTTTAGTTTTGGATTATGTGTTATCTTATCGTGCTTAGACTGTGATTGAGTTATATCATATCTTATACTTATCCTCCGTTCGGAGTTGAGATCCATGACCGATACATTATATATATTATGTGAGTTGTTAGTTAGCGACCTAGAACAGCGCTCTACTATCGATTCTGCGGCGTAGGCTGGGCGCTGTTACGTAGTTGTACCCTTACACTGGGTGCAGGTCGTGACAGGAGTCACTTGCACCCAAGTATAGCTTGGATGCGCAGTTTATAACATAAGAAACTAACAAAAATGAAACAAAGTAAATAAATGCTGAAAATAAATAATATGACAGTAAATATAGCAAGGTATACCTGCCTGATGGTTGTTGGATGTTTTGACGACGTCCAGCAGATGAAATCGACAAGTCAAAAGAAGCTACAAGGATGGAACTTCCGCAATCGTCCTTGGATGCTGAAAAAAACATCACCAACAATATTAGAATAAAAAAATGTCCTAAAATGTCTACCCAAAAGTCCAATTCTGGACACAGGGACAAAATCGTAAATTTGGATCAAAACGATGTCTGTTGTTGGACCCGCTTTGCACCAAAATACGTGTCAAACCCTATGGTCTCTAAAGTCGTCAAATTATATGTCTACGGGTTCGGTTTTTCAAGATGAACTCAACGGTTTGTGCAATTTTGGATTCCGATGAGCCGTGCAAAAAATTATCCGTTGAATCAGATCGTGGGGTCCGCAAAACGGTAATCCGGTCAACTGTCTCCAAATCAGACAAAACTTGGCATACAGGACTAGAAAAATGACACGTCCTGATGGTGCAAGTTTCGTCTAGATGTGACAAGTGTGCACAAAGTTATTGGGTAATTTGGAAAAGGGGCGATATGGCGTTCTTCGACGGATACAAGTCGAATTCGTCGCACACACGCAACCAATTCGAATTTTGTCAAATCCACACGTCCGCAAAGTCGATACGCACCTTTCGATGCCCTCGGATTGCGACGGAGTCGTCCAGTTTGTCGGAACGGACCTCGTATCGTAGTTTTTTAAGGTTTTGAAAAAATATTTTTGTCAATTTTTAACATGATTTTTCTTCCAATTTAATTAATAAAAATAAAAACAGAAAACTGGGTTTTGATGTCGTATAGGTTGGCTACAGGTTGGTTCAACTAAATTTTGAGAAGTGTTAAGGGATTGATAAAAATCTATCTTCAAAATCAGTATCATTAACATGAAAAACTGTCATACATATACTGTATATTCAATTTTTTTCTCGAGATTTCATAATGATTTTCCCTGCAATTTGTTGCAGTTTAATCAATACTAATTGTAAGGAGTTGTTGAGGGTTATATGGGCTTTGCAGAAGATCTTATAGATAAGAAAATGACTGAACATACACGAAAAAAATTGAAGGTGAAGTAGGGTACCTCGGGTTGTATTTTAAAATAGAGCAGTCTCTGTTTTCGGGTGCTGCGACAGCGGCTGGCGGCTCCTGTGATGGCGTGCAGGCATCGTGTAGGCGGAGGAAAGTTCGGCGGGGGTCGGGGTGTGCTCGCGCAAAGTTCAGAGGAAAATTCTTAGGGTTTTCTAATGATTTCTATCGGATGGGTTGTATTTATACCCAAGTTTTCAAACCTAATTAAATACAATTTCGTTCAGGATTTTGACTAAATCTTTGAGTTATTCGGAGGAGAATCTATATCGGATTGTATAGAAAAAAGTTTGAAAAGATTTGGTGAAGAATTGAGGGAGTTTGAAGTTGAATCTAATCGACACTTTTGAGTCTCTGTTTTTTCCTTTCTTCGCGGAAAGGGAGGGGGGATGTTGTCGGGCTCGACCCTGTTTTGTTGGGAGAGGGAAAGCACTCTTCCATATTAGTTTTTTCTTCTTCTTATTCTTAACATATATATATATATATATATATATATATATATATATATATATATTTATATATATATATATATATATATATATATATATATATATATATACCCACACACACACACACACAAATAAATCATAAAATATTTGTAAAATTACTCTAAATTTTTTTTCTATAGTACATAATAATTGTAACAATATAGTTGTTTTTTCTTCCTATTTATGCATAAATTTAAACTTATTTATTATAAACTCCTATATAGGATGCTACAAAAATTTAAATAATAAAATCCACTTCCCAAAATAATAAATGAAATACTAAGAATATGACCAAATATGATACAAATAATTTTAAATAAATATATATTTCTAAAAAAAATTAATTATGATAACGATAACATCATTTTATACATTTACTTATTTATCAGTAAAAGTTCTAAAGTAAATCGAAATATATATCTCTAAAATCCAAAAGAATAAAATTCTAAAAAATTCTAAAAATTCCTAAAAATCTAAAATATCCAAACACATTTTTTTGTACAATAATTCATATTATAGCTTATAAAGAAATAATCTTATACTTATATTAAATTAATATATCATACTTATATTTTATAAACAATATATTTCTAGCAAATTATCCTACTAATTAATAAGGAAAATATTTATATACAATTATAAATATAAGAAAAATCTAAAAATAGTGGGGGCTTACAACACTAAACTAGCTACTAAATCTGAAAGCTCCAAGAACTAAACATATAGAGAAAGTTTAGATGCACGATATAGGCTAATAATATGTAAAGAAATCAAGAAAAGTAAAATGGCGAGTGGTCTCTCCATCGGTGCAAGGTATACTTGCCTAGGTGGGTTGGTGAGAAAATGAAATGAGAGTGAACAAGGAAAGAGAGTGGAAAAAAGAGTATTTATATGGAGGTAGTGATGGTTCCACTAAACCCTAATCCTAACTAGGCTAATCCATTCTACATGCCATTCTATATTATAAAATAATTAATTAAATCTGGATCATAACACGGTTCAGTTATTTTATCATCGAAGCAGCAAACCACACCTACAACCAGACAAGGACACGGGGTGGCACACGATTCCACAACGAAAAACTGTTCCATGCCATGATCAGTGTAAATACATGATACATGTGCACCTGTACAAAAAGCAGATACATATACATGATCAATGTAGAATAAAATACATATACCTGGAACGGGGAGTGACAATATATATAATAATAACAATAAAATAATTATTATTATTATTATTATTATTATTATTATTATTATTATTATTATTATTATTATTTATTTTTATTATATTAACAAATAAGATAACAATAATACCAATATTAATTTATTCAAAATTTATAATAATTTAAATAGCTAAAAGATTTATGTTTAAATAAGTTCAGGAGATGGGCCTTACATTAGACTAACCGTCTTGATGGGTAGCAGCCAACTAAAGAAACGACATGTAAACAAATTTCATATTAAGTTTGAAGTCGGGGAGGAGATCAGGTGCAACCAACTCAAGAAACGATTTGTACACTTCTATTTGCATAGCTCACAGGAAGGTACGGGTTATCGATGTCGTGTATTATGCATGATGTTCTATTCGTAGATGCATTTGTACTAGGGTGCTTCAGTGTCAGACACAAAGATGAACGTGTTCAGGTGCTTGAATCTCGAAAGAACTGTACCATCTGCTTTTCAGGCACAACCAAGGGTGATGAACCTTACAAAATGGGAGCACGTAGGAAGAAAGAAGTCAAAGTAAGGTGATACAAAACAGCCAAGGGGATTCAAGATCAGTAATATGAGGGTGTAGGAATATATCGTGAGGCGACAGACAGACATGGAGTCATATTAAGAAGCCATAGGCCCAACACCTCTCATCAAACTGTAGGAGGAGTTTGTTGAAAATCCAGTCTTGATTCGAGGTTAGTGTGGACCAAAAAAATCTAGAGCGTCACTTAGTTTCAATGAGAGTTGCGATGAAATGATGCTGGATCGGTGTGGACCAAAGCCAAAACATCAACATCAATACACTTATAGTAAACTACCAATATACTAGATTTGTTAAGTTTGTTCCAGAACCTATTTTTGGTCTTATACAATATACTATAAATACGCCTTCTATGGGAATTTGGTACAATTTGGGCAATCTCTTAGTACATCGTGGGCCTCTGGTTTGGATCTAGATAACCAAGATGGTCTGAGGCTAACTTTAGAATTTTCTATCCTAAATTAGGTTTTTTCCAGCCTATTGAAGAAGGCTAATGGGCCTGCTACTGTAATGCCCCGCTCCACACGGTACATTATGTTGAGTCGTTGACTCGAAGAGTTGCGTTGACCCGATTACGTATCGATGCGAATCGATACAAAGTGTTAAGTTGTCCCGAGCGATGCATCGAACTAAGTCGATACGAAGAGTTGCCTTGTCCCAAAGAATGCATCGAGTGAATCGATGCGAAGCGTCGCGTTGCCTCGAAGGATAAGTGCGTTGAGAATGCTCGAAGATTCTAAGAAATCGAATCGACCAAGGCGCAAGTCCGCATCGATGCAAGTATTGATTTTAGTTGGTTTTATGTGCAGGCTATACGTTTACACTGAAATGTTAGAGGTCGATCTTTTGCCTTATTCAGTAAGGGGTCCGCAAAAGCAAATCATCGGCTTGTGACGGACGGAAGCATTGGCACGCTAAGGCAAATTGGATGTATAACTCAATGAAGCACGAATTGCTCGAATGGCTAAGTCAGGAGAGTGGCCGTGCAACGAAGTTATGAAATCGAGCCGCAACGGCTCGGCGAAACGATAAGGCATATCGATTCAAGGTGGGGGGCCATTAACTCTCTTTCCTACTCCGTCATACTTAAGTGAAACACATATCATTGAATGCTGAGTTAACCTATCAACGCCACGAACGTGGCTCGATAGAGAGATAAACGTAGTGCGTGTCGAACACTAGATAGAACAATTGAAATAAATCGTACGGCAGACGTACGAGTCGCTATGGAACATTGGATATCGCAAAGGCGAGCGCCTCGGTGCGCAAGCCGCAACAACGTGGGATAACTGTACTCGGCGAGTGCCTTAGTGCACGAACCATACCGTGCCTTCGCGCACGAGTTAGAATGGCTAGAACATTGAAAGACAATAGGCGAGCGCCCTAGCGCGCAAGCTACGAACATTGAATGCTAAGTCATAGAACATCGAAAATATGGTCGAGAATGTGCCTTCGTGCATGAGATAATAAAAGATGGCTTCATTGCGAAAGAATATAGTTGTGGCATAAATGTGGCGGAACTGTTGGATTTGACATAATACCTCGAAAGGTGTTCGGGACCTTCGGGTCATTCGGTTGATGAACATTGAATTGAGGCATAATGCCATTGAACATTGAAACGAAGTACGAAACGTAAGAACATAGAAAGTTTGACGGAAGAAATACGAGATAATAATGCGGCATGGTGCCCTTCGAAATGTTCACGGCCTTCGGGCGTTCGTTGACATTCGGGCGTTGTGCCAATTGAAATAGAGATAAGCGAACTTGCTTGGTTGTATGAAAGATAAGATTCGTTGCATGGTCAAATGGACTTAAAGATCTAAAAGCCCGTGCATGGGTAACCCTCGAACGCGGCATACCAGGGCGCTGGGACCGTTCGGCCTAGGAGGGATTCGTTTTCGATATTGTTGGCGCCACTTAGACCAGACGGGTAGCGACCTTATGGTGAATGTGTTAAGCAACTTGCTGCGATTATTTCGATGGCCTCTGATGTTGGTTAGCAACCGCATGGAGTTAACATCGTCTTATATTTCGATTCGATAATATAAGTCCATTCTAGCCTGGAAAGCTAGTGACCTTCATATAGTTAAGGGCGATGGGTTTGGAAGTGCAAGGTATTGCGTATATCCTGCGTGGATGGATCCTGAATAGCGAGCACTTATAACATGACAGGGAAGACGGATAGGCGTATTCACCTTGCGTCGGTGCAAGGGCGAGTGCGTCGATATTGCTAAGTCGTGCCACGAATCAAACACGAGATTGCTTGCCTGTTTACTTATGCGAATTGAATAACATGCTTGCCATGCTTTACAGTCTTCGAATATGCCATGAACTCATCCTAAGGAGAACATAGAAAGAGAACTAAATTGTATGTTTGCATGAATCAATACAATACTAAATGTCGGTTTGTTAAGTAGGTTTTTGATCAGTACAGCGAGGACGAAAGTACTAATCCTCCACTAATTTGCTAGCAGGTTCAGGGATTGGTCTGCTCGCGACGGAGCTTCGCTTGAACGTATTGAGGCTTGAAATGCCGAAGCGTATTGAAGCGTGCGATCGCATTGACGCTCGGACTCGTGACAGGATTGATGCGGCCGAGATATAGAAGGCATGATGTATGGAACGGTGAAATCCTTTGTGGACAAGAGAGAACTTTTGTGTTGTAGCCAATCTGGCACATTTCGTTGGGCTATCGAAAGCCTTTGTAATCTGATTTCGAATATCAATAAAGAGAATCGTTTCGTATACTCTGTTTTCCTTTCGTTGTAAATGTTCAGCTAAAAGATAACCATTTGAGGACTTGTCATCTTGCCTTGTACGAGCGCAACTCCAGGCTCGTGCGACATCACGCCCCATGTGAGGACGAAGATTCGGGTGATTCCGAGTCGGGGCGTGACAAATTGGTATCAGAGCTCTAGGCTCAATTCCTCTGGAAGCTTGCTTTATTTCAGTTGTAAACGTTGCCCACCACCAATCGAAATCACTCTTGACTCTACTCGATGCCGCACTGGATGTTCCATACAATAAGTCTAATACAAATCATGTAATTTTGCCGCGTGTTATTTTGGAAATTACATGGTGTTTGTTGGAAAAGTCAGAAAAGGTTTGTTGCTATAAGTGCAACAAGTTGCGAGATGTGAATTCAAGGATTTGTTGCCGCGGATGCAGCATGTCGTGAATTGTAATTCGAGATATTCGTTGGCTGCAACGAACGATACGAAAAATGTTGGTTACATCGATACAATGATAGTCGTGGAATGTTGCTGCAGCAATTGCCACGCATTGATTGTAAATGATGCGTTGGAAAGAAAATAAAAGTTGATATTGAATGTGTCAAACGGATTCACATATCGATTTCGAATGTGCGTTGCGATGAAAAGCAATAAGTCAATATCGAATGTGTTGAACGGATTTGAGCATTGAATTTGAATGTCGAAAATAAAATGTTGCACGAGGTGCAATGCGTATCGGAAGTAAAATTATTGCACTTGGTGCAACGCGTATCAAAGTAACCGCTGCACGAAGTACAACGGATATCGAGAATGAATTTTTGTACAAAGATGCAACGGAAGAAAACAAAAGTTATAAATCGAGAAATGAAATCGGTTCGGTTGTGCACCGAACTTGTGTTGGCAAATAAAAACATTCGTCGAGTAATTTTGGATTTGATTTAATCGAAGTTACGGTTGTGATCAAGCACGATCACTGCGAAAATCGTGAGTCAGAAGAGATCGTTGGTTCGTAAAGAGTACGTTACGACAGAAGTAACTTAATTTCTGGGTGGTATATGGCATACCACCGATGCAATGAATGGCTCGATTTCGAGTGGTATATGTAATATCATTTGTGCAATGAATTGCATCGACATATTGTGAGAATTGCGGAAGGATTATCCGCAACAGACGGGATAGCACCGAGTCTTGAATAAGAATTTGTACGACAGAATATTAATGCAAGTGTTCTTCGATGATCGGTTAGAACGGTAAGGCGGGACTCGTAACATTGAATGAAACGTCGATTGAAAATTTTATGTGTCGATCGAATGACGGGAACTAGCGAAACGATTATACCTTGAGGCAACAATCGAATCGACAGGATCGGAAACTTAAGACGTTGAAATGGAACCGCACGACTTACGAGCTCGATGAAAATGTTGGGCGATACAAATTATAATCGAATCGCATGACTTGCGATCCCGATTGAAATGTTGGGCGAGGCGAATCGAATCGCATGACTTGCGATTTCGATAAAAATGTTCGGCTAGGCGAATCGAATCGCATGACTTGCGATTTTGATAGGAATGTTGGACGAGACGAAATGTAATCGGATCGCACGATGTGTGACTTCGGTGAAGAGTTGGTTGACGCGAGTTATCATGCCTAGGAAATAGTTGGTTACGTTACGGTGAAACTCATTTGAGTACGACTGAAAATACGTGAAACTTAGAAGGCGAGATCGTATGACTTGAGGGTTCGATGTTGGATAATCGGTAACTCAATTACGCGATCAAAGTATAGCGGGATGCGGCAAATCGGAGAACGAGTCGATGCGTATGGAAAAGTTTGTTGCAAACTTGGAAGTATGCGATGCGAGTTAAGTTGACGTTGAAACGGATTCAAAGTTGACCCTTACGTTATCAAAATGGATACGGCATATCGAGATCGATACATAAGCAAACGTAAACGATGTGAGAATCCAAAATAGAGTGTGCCTCGCGCTATAAAATTTTGTAAGTAATGATGCGAGAATGAACGAACTTGGTTGATCGTAAATTTTGTGATTGATCAGGACGAGACTATAAGTCATCGACGATTGTTCGATGCGTATGGCATCTCGTGTGTCGACCGCAAAATAAGATAGACTCGAACTCGATACGAGTAGATGTTTCGTAAATTGCAAAATCATCGACGGTCGTGCATGACTCTATTTGGAGGATAGTTGTGCATTAGTAGCGCCGATAGAAATGGTTATGTACGGATTGGATAGTCGCATAGAAATGGTTATGCCGGAACGTGATTTGGCTCCAAAATAAGATATAGCATGGTTAGTAGTAAACTGTCCTTCGGTGATGATCCACAATTATCGAGCGTAGCTTCGGGGCAGTTGACCCTAGAAGACTTGACCGCCAAATCAAATTGAATGCTACAGACCGTAAGATGACCCATACGATATCGCATATGAGATTGCATCGATAACAAATATAACATGGTGCATGTTGACGATAAGTCTAGGCGATCGAGAATTGTTGGAACGACTTTCGATTGAGAATAATGTCGCTAGATTTTGAGTATTCGTCGGATGAATGCTCGAATGGTTATGTTGGTCGACGATAGAACTTGAAATTCACCAACGAACTTGGTGATTCAGATAGGCGAGTGCAAGAGTCGTGCTATGCACGAGAGAGAACGATAAGAGAATGACTTATGAGTCATGTCATTAGATTCGGATTCACCTTCCAATTTAGCTTACGTGAATCAAAAACTTATGTTCGATGTTGCGAGACGGATAAGTTGGGAATTTGGCTAGTAAATTCCTACTCGTTAGGAATCGAACGTAAGACGCGTCGTAAAGACCTTCGTGTCAAGGAGATCGTTGTCTTGAGCACCGTCGCCCTGATGTAAACTTTATGTCGGATAGATTGTGGCCTTTGTACAATGTCAATTTAAACTTGCGTCGAAAGGATTTGAGCACGGTGTCTAGGTAAGTCACCTAGCGGACGTAGTCCTGAATGTTGATGTTTGCACAAGCCAACAAAAGAGAATCATATCGAGATAGGATACGAAGTGAAACATCAGAAATCGTTGGATAGTGACGCCGAACGCAAGGCATTGCGAAGGATCGTTGCGATCGGATGCGCGACGGCTTAACGCGACGCGTAGAATTGATAGTCCCGATGAAACATAGTAAGAAATGCGATTTTGAATCGCATCGTGTGCCTTGACTTTTGTTGGAGGATCGCGTATATATCAATATGCATGTGCGCTAGAAATGCGAGAACAAGTAATAGAGCCAAGTCCGATCGAGAATACGAGATGGCAAGTTATTGAAAATAAAAGTTACATGTTTACGTTGTTCCGATATCTTACAACTGAGCTTGGTTGAAATGTATATATTGGTGGGACACCTAAAATATGTGTATGATTCCAAACTAAGTTGTACGATCCAAACGATAGTGAGACGGGATCGTGGAACGATCTAATGAAACCCTTAGAAATTTAGTATTGGTTTTGGTTCGGGACGAACCTTGTTTTGAGTGGTATATTATGTAATGCCCCACTCCGCACGGTGCATTATGCTGAGTCGTTGACTCGAAGAGTTGCGTTGACCCGATTACATATCGATGCGAATCGATAAAAAGTATTAAGTTGTCCCGAGCGATGCATCGAACTAAGTCGATGCGAAGAGTTGCCTTGTCCCAAAGAATGTATCGAGTGAATCGATACGAAGCACCGCGTTGCCTCGAAGGATAAGTACGTTGAGACGGCTCGAAGATTCTAAGAAATCGAATCGACCAAGATGCAAGTCCGAATCGATACAAGTATTAATTTTAGTTGGTTTCATGTGCAGGCTATACGTTTACGCTAAAATATTAGAGGTCGATCTTTTGCCTTATTCAGTAAGGGGTCCGCGAAAGCAAATCGTCGCCTTACGACGGACAGAAGCATTAGCACGCTAAGGCAAATCGGACGTATAACTCAATGAAGCACGATTTGCTCGAATGGCTAAGTCAGGAGAGTGGCCGTGCAACGAATTTATGAAATCGAGCCGCAACGGCTCGGCGAAACGACAAGGCATATGGATTCAAGGTGGAGGGACATCAACTCTCTTTCCTACTCCGTCATGCTTAAGTAAAACACATATCATTGAATGCTGAGTTAACCTATCAACGCCACGGGCGTGGCTCGATAGAGAGATAAACGTAGTGCGTGTCGAACACTAGATAGAACAATTGAAATGAATCGTACGGCAGACGTACGAGTCGCTATGGAACATTGGATATCGCAAAGGCGAGCACCTCGGTGCGCAAGCCGCAACAACGTGGGATAACTGTACTCGACGAGTGCCTTAGTGTACGAACCATACCGTGCCTTCGCGTACGTGTTAGAACGGCTAGAACATTGAAAGACAATAGGCGGGTGCCCTAGCGCGCAAGCTACGGACATTGAATGCTTAGTCATAGAACATCGAAAATACGGTCGGGAACGTGCCTTCATGCACGAGATAATAAAAGATGGCTTCGTTGCGAAAGAATACAGTTGTGGCATGAATGTGGCAAAACTGTCGGATATGACATAATACCTCGAAAGGTGTTCGGGTCCTTCGGGTCGTTCGGTTGATGAACATTGAGTTGAGGCATAATGCCATTGAACATTGAAACGAAGTACGAAACGTAAGAACATAGAAAGTTTGACGGAAGAAATACGAGATAATAATGTGGCATGGTGCCCTTCGAAATGTTCACGGCCTTCGGGCGTTCGTTGAGGACATTCGAGCGTTGTGTCAATTGAAATAGAGATAAACGAACTTGCTTGGTTGTATAAAAGATAAGATTCGTTGCATGGTCAAATGGACTTAAAGATATAAAGGCCCGTGCGTGGGTAATCCCTCGAATGCGGCGCACCAGGGCGCTGGGACCGTTCGGCCCAGGAGGGATTCGTTTTCGGTATTATTGGCGCCACTTCGACCAGAGGGGTAGCGACCTTATGGTGAATGTGTTAAGCAACTTGCTGCGATTATTTCGATGGCCTCTGATGTTGGTTAGCAACCGCACGGAGTTAACATCGTCTTATGTTTTGATTCGATAATATAAGTCCATTCTAGCCTGGAAAGCTAGTGACCTTCATATAGTTAAGGGCGATGGGTTTGGAAGTGCAAGGTATTGCGTATATTCTGCATGGATGGATCCTGAATAGCGAGCACTTATAACATGACAGGGAAGACGGATAGGCGTATTCACCTTACGTCGGTGCAAGGACGAGTGCGTCGATATTGCTAAGTCGTGCCACGAATCAAACACGAGATTGCTTGCATGTTTACTTATGCGAATTGAATAACATGCTTGCCATGCTTTACAGTCTTCGAATATGCCATGAACTCATCCTAAGGAGAACATAGAAAAAGAACTAAATTGTATGTTTGTATGAATCAATATAATACTAAATGTCGGTTTGTTAAGTGGGTTTTTGATCAGTACAGCGAGGACGAAAGTACTAATCCCCCACTAGTTTGCTAGCAGGTTCAGGGATTATTCTGCTCGCGGCGGAGCTTCGCTTGAACGCGTTGAGGCTTGGAATGTCGAAACGTATTGAAGCGTGCGATCGCATTGACGCTCGGACTCGCGACAGGATTGATGCGGCCGAGATATAGAAGGCATGATGTATGGAACGGTGAAATCCTTTGTGGACAAGAGAGAACTTTTGTGTTGTAGCCAATCTGGCACATTCCGTTGGGCTATCGAAAGCCTTTGTAATCTGATTTAGAATATCAATAAAGAGAATTGTTTCGTATACTCTGTTTTTCTTTCGTTGTAAATGTTCAACTCAAAGATAACCATTTGAGAACTTGTCATCTTGCCTTGCACGAGCGCAACTCCAGGCTCGTGCGGCATCACGCCCCATGCGAGGACGAAGATTCGGGTGATTCCGAGTCGGGGCGTGACAGCTACTTGGTAGTCCTCATTGAGGAGATTCAAGAAGACAATCCACCAATTTACGAAAAAATCGTACTCGTTCATATAGGGTCGCACTTCTAAACAACAGAAGAAGAAAGATCTACGTGGAGAATCATATGCTTTGTTCAGGAAGTTGTCACAGGGTGTTGAACGATTTTATTGTAATATCCTCTCCTTCTTTATGAGATTTGTGAGAGGTTGGATCTGGGGACAAATGATCTAACATATATGGTAACAATCTTTTATTATTATGATAATAGAGGAATTGAGATTTGTGTGGTGACGAAGTCACCACATATACTGTTGTCTTGGCTCTTGCTTTGGATTGTGGTTGTTATTTTTAGGTTGGCGGGTGTGGTTTTCGTGGTATTTTTTCTACATAATTATTTCTATGAATTGAAATATGCGTTTATTTTTTTTCCTACATTTGTGTTCCTATGAATAGAAATATAAGTTGTCTTATATCTAATTGCAAAATTACTTTTATCAGACGACTACTTGCCAACGTATTACGATTCTTTATATATTTAAAGATCGAATATTGTTGAGATCAGTGACCTTCTTTTCTTCTTCTTTTTTTCTTTCCATTTTCTGTACTAAAAGTGCAAATTTGATATTCCTTGTCATTAAGCAATACTTTGCAGATACTAACTGTTCGCAAGAAACATAATCAAACTAAACGATTAGCACGCTATCAATTATGTTTAAGAAACTACATGCTATCAATTATGTATAAGAAACATAATAAAAGAAAACGATTAGCACGCTATCAAGTGTGTTTAAGAAACTATGAGCACGCTATCAATTATGTTTAAGAGACATAATAAAAGAAAATGATTAGCACGCTATCAATTATGTTCAAGAAACTATGAGCATGCTATCAATTATGTTTAAGAAACATAATCAAAGGAAACGATTAGCACGCTATCAATTATGTTTAAGAAACTATGAGCATGTTTAAGAAACATAATAAAAGGAAACGATTAGCACGCTATCAATTGTGTTTAAGAAACTATGAGCACACTATCAATTATGTTTAAGAGACATAATAAAAGAAAATGATTAGCATGCTATCAATTATTTTAAGAAACTATAAGCACGCTATCAATTATGTTTAAGAAACATAATCAAAAGAAACAATTAGCACGCTATCAATTATGTTTAAGAAACTATGAGCATGCTATCAATTATGTTTAAGAAACATAATCAAAGGAAACGATTAGCACGCTATCAATTATGTTTAAGAAACTATAAGCACGCTATCAATTATGTTTAAGAAAAATAATTGAAGGAAACGATCACGCTATCAATTATGTTTAAGAAACTATGAGCATGCTATCAATTATGTTTAAGAAACATAATCAAAAGAAACGATTAGCACGCTATCAATTATGTTTAAGAAACTATGAGCACGCTATCAATTATGTTTAAGAAACATAATCAAAGGACGATTAGCTCGCTATCAATTTTGTATTGAGTTGATGGTGGGGAAGTAGAACTAATCATGTATATTAAGGGCTACAAGCAACTAAAATTTGTATGTTATCATTTTGGATGCAGCTTTTTATATATTGTGGAAGACCTCTAGGAGCGGTTGTTCAGATGAAGAGGTTCTTAGAGGATCAATCTAAGTTCATTTTGTCCATTAATTTTTCTATCTAATTTTATAAAAATAACTTATTTAAAAAGATAACTTATAGTAATATAGTACAAAATGTCAAAAGTTGTCAGTATTTAAATATAAATTGTCACATGCAAATCTTCCAAATCTAAACTTACACACGCTCACTCCATCTAAATAAAAAAACACTTGCACACGTTCTCTCCATCTCCTCCGCATCCCCTTTCATCTCCTCCAGGGCCGGCCCTGGGGCCGTGCCAATAGTGCGGCCGCACAGGGCCTTCAATTTTGGGAGGCCTCAAAAAAAATATTATGGTTAGTTTTGTAATTTTGTATTTCAAGTTATTTCATTTCTTCCTCAATTCCTACTCTACAATTCCTCCAAGATCTCCAATTCTTGGATCCCTATTTCCTATTAACTCTAAGATTCATATTTATAATCATACAAAAAAAATTAGAATTTTTTAAAGATATTGCTCTGACCGGTGTGTTAATTGCTATTTTGTTTCTAAATATCCCTCAATTGTTAGATGAATTTATTTTCTACAATATTGATCAGATTTTATATATATATATATATATAATTTAAGAATTTGGATGTGCAGGGTTAGTATTTATTTAAAAAATAATGATGTCGAAGACCGGAGTTCTTGGTCTTGCATCAGGCGACTCAGGTCCATAGTCGGTCCTATAATTTACGGGACCTATGACAAATTCTAAAATTTGGGCCATTTTTCTTACATAAATAAATTTTTGTTAGCATTTTTACAAGCAAAATCATCAATTAAGCTATCAAAATCATCAATCAAACTATCATATTTTTTTTTCGATTGGAGCGCTGGCTTTTTTGTTGCTTCCAAATTGGATCTTTGTTTTTTTTTTCTTTTTTGATATACCTAGTCTATTGTAAAATTACGGGACTTCCAAAATTGGGGGCCAATGACCGTCGCCCACCTCGTCCGTGCTAGGCTGGATGTGCTCAGGACTTGGAGGCTCTAAATTGTGTGATTACATATTACACTTCTCATTTGGGTATTGATCGTTATTCATTTTATTATATGTTTTCATCAACAGAAAAATTTGAGGCCAGATTTAGACAATTTAACGGTCAGTACGTCTTCTATCTAAAATATCTTTATTATACTACGTAATGTGCTTGAATATAGATAATTTGAGCTTTAGTTATTTTGTTTAGTAGCTACCTATAGATTCAGTTATAATATACAGTCAAGAGCATCTCCAGAGATTTTGATAAAGACATAACAATATATTTAAAAAATATGAATAAATAAATTTAGGGCCACATTTTAAAATTTGCACAAGACCTTCGATTATTAAGGACCGGCCCTGATCTCCTCCACCACATCTTCTCTTTCTATACTCAATCCGTCAGCTTTGAATTGTCACATTCCCTCCCTCTCTCAATATATAGCAACTGAATCTACTTGCTTTCTTCAACAACAGCAACAAAATGTACTCAATCTTCACTTATGTTGCACTCTCATTCTCCTTCATCGTCCTAACAAAACTCTTCCTCTCCTTCTTCTTCTTCACTTCTAACAAGAACCTCCCACCAAGCTCTCCTTCCCTCCCCTTCATCGGCCACCTCCACCACTTCTCGAAACCCCTCCACCGTGCCCTCGCCACCCTCTCCGCACGCCACGGCCCCATCCTCTATCTCCGCTTCGGCTCCCGCCCCATCCTCCTCGTCTCCTCCTTGCCCCTCGCGGAGGAATGCTTCACCACGAATGACATTGCATTCGCCAACCGCGTCCACTTTCCCTCTATCCAGACCCTCACCTACAACTACACCACCCTCAGCGAAGCAAACTACGGCCCGCACTGGCGCAATATGCGGAGGATTGCCACAGTCGAGGTCCTATCCGCACACCGGCTAGAAACCTTCTCCCAGGTCCGCTCTGGAGAGGTTGTCGAGACGATTCGAAGACTCTTTCAGGAGTCTACGAAGACTGAAGGAGCATACACTAAAGTGGAGCTGAAGTCCAAGCTCTTCCAATTTGCACTAAACAGCATTATGAGAATGATAGTTGGGGACCGACATCGAGGGAAGAGTCATGAGGAGTTCCTGAAGAAGGTGGAGGAGCATATCTCCTTGTTGGGAGTATCGAACGTCGGGGATTTCGTACCATTATTGGGGTGGGTGGATACTCAGGGAGTGAAGAAGAAGGCGATGAGGGTGCATAAATATATGGATACGTTCTTGCAAGGATTGATCGACGAGCTGAGGCACGAGAGCGATAACGAGGAGACGAAGGAGAAGACGATGATCAGAGTTTTGCTTTCGTTGCAGAAGTCGGATCCCGACTACTACACTGACCAAATCATCAAGTCTCAGATCTTGGTGAGTTCAATATCCGAATCTGAATATATTAAATCTGTAATAACTAATAAGTGATTTCCAACTGATAGGATTTAATTTGGCCTTTGTAGACTATGTTGGTTGGAGGGACAGACACTTTGTTGGGTACGATCGAATGGGCATTGTCCCTCCTACTCAACAACCCTGACAAGCTGAAGAAAGCCAAAGCCGAACTCGATGCACAAACCGGCAACGGACGCCTAATACAAGAATCCGACCTCCCCAATCTTCCCTACCTCCACTGCGTCATCACAGAGACGCTCCGCCTCTATCCTGCAGGACCGCTTCTCATACCCCACGAATCGCAAGAGGAATGCGTAGTCGGGGGGTACAACATTCCGTGTGGCACGATGCTTTTGGTCAATGTCTACGCCATACACAGGGATTCAAAAACATGGGAGGAGCCTGAAAAGTTTGTGCCCGAAAGGTTTGAGGAATCGAAAGGGGAAGGGCGCAAGATGTTGCCGTTCGGAATGGGGAGGAGGAGGTGCCCCGGCGAAGGGCTCGCGACTCGGATGGTAGGCTTGGAGTTGGGGACTATGATACAATGCTTCGACTGGAAGAGGATTGGGGAGGAAGAGCTGGACATGAGTGAAGGTTCGGGGATTACTCTGCCCAAAGCTCACCCTCTAAAGGCTATGTACAGGCCAAGTCAGTCTATGATCAGTATTCTTTCATGCCTATGAATTAAGTTTTGTTGCGTTACTATGTTCCATCAGCTTTTCATCTAAAAGCAACTGGTGGATAAATACTACTACTGTCCAGTTATACTCACTTTACTGATACTACTGCTACTGCTATTTATCAATAAATGAATGCTTTTCTTTTTATGATGTCCGGCGTAACGTATAAAACTTTGTGCACGATGCGTTGCATATTATTTGGACTTACTACCACCAATTTTCACACCTCCCTTGATTTGTTCCCAAAATCGTCCGCCTATCCAAGAAAGTTATACCTCGCTGATCACAAGAGTCAGATGAGTTAGGTAATGAATGCTTTCTTTACTTTAAAAAATCAGTTTTTTATCATTATCGTGGAAACATTTTGTTGGGAGTGAAAATTATGTTTGAAAATATTATTGTCGAATTGCTTATGTTGATATTGAAAGGATTTGATTCATAACAATAGATTTAGATAATGGTTTGTTTTATTGTTGTTTTACAGTTGCATATATTAGTCCACATTGGATAATGAGCAATGTTTTAAAAATTGGACCGGTGATTGAACCGATTTTTTTTTTGTATAGGTCGGACCAGGGTTCAAATAGACTTGATTTGGTTTGGTTCAAATAGATAATATATCCATATTTATTTCTTGGTTGGGTTTGGCTTGTAGCATGTTTGGTTTGGTTTAATTTTACAATTATAAGGTCTCTCAAAATCAAACCAAGAACAAAATGGACCAAATCTAACGCGATAAATATTTTTCAGTTTTATTTTTTTTAAAAACCAAAATTGGTTAGTTCAATTGTGACCGGCCAAACCGGTTCACAGGTTAAACCTGTTTCTGGAAAAAAAAATGACAATTTTCTATAAAAAAATCCGGTTCAAGTCAGATCAGAACGATTTTTTGGCAATGACGAGGAAAATGAACAATTATCGTAGCAACTGCAAGGTCCACAATCTCAATCCACGCAACCTCAAGAGGTAAAAAAACAATGGAGGGGGAGGACCTAATCATCAGAATTGTTCCAAAATTCGGGAACACTTTAGCCGAGTATATAATGCAAATGTTGCAGGCCGAAGAAGACTCACGGGTGCAACTTATGTTAAATATATGCATTGTAGATTCTTATGGTCACCTATCCATGGCAAGAGAACACTATGTAGACATCTAGACCTTCTATCTAGTATCTACCTCTTGAGTAAGACAATGAGCCAAGAACCATAGATTATGCATGATGAACTCTACGAAATTTGTATGTTGAAGAAATGTCTATTTTAGTTTATTTAGCTACTAATACTATGAACTTAGGTAGTCACCATTAACATGTATCAGGTCGAAGAATTTGCTGCAACAAATTTTCTCTACTTATTGTTTTATTTATTATTTTTTAATATATGTTATTCTCGTTAAATAGGTGTTCATTGATATGACTTATGTTTTGTATTTAAATTTTTAACATCTTTTCAAGCTTCCTTTGTGGTACTTAATATTAGGGGTTGAGCCATCTGGTTTTGTATGGCCATATCATAATCGAGTGGAAGTGTTAAAGATTCTCGGGCTCGATTAAGATAACTGGCCATACAAAATTAGAGAGGTCAACCATTAATAGAAATTATCACAAAAGAAGCTTGAAGAGGTTGAAAATTTAAACACAAAACATAAGTCATATCAACAAACACTTATCTAACGTGAATAATTCATATTGAAAAAAATTATTCATTTTTTTACTAGTTTTCTTAAATAATAATTTAATTTATTAAAATAATGGTCCCAAAACGGGCAAAAATAAATAATATGATCAAACCGTAATAGACCCAATTTACATTAAAAAATTAATTTCCAATAAGCTGGTATAGAGATAAGAGGCTGGTATCCGAACGGGACTCAGTCCCGTCGAAGACCGACTCGGATAAAATTCTGGGTCATACTGGATTTGAAATTCTTATGTCAAGTTCTGTCCGAACCGGACCACTACTCAAGATCGGACTAGCCTGACAGTGACTCAATCAAATCTGATCAGCTCTGAATTAGAATCGTCTCGATCCAACCCAATTAACACCTTTATGTGTTCCCAACTCGTTTATCAGTCATGGTTAATTATGGCATTGGGTATTACACCACTTGAAAGAGTAACATAATCAATTTCAATGACTCAATGCTATAATCATTTAATGCCTGTGTTGAATGCTTGAGTTATGGTAAGCGAGGATAGAGTGGACTGAAATGGGTGGGGTTGTAGTCCGAGGTAAAAAAAAAATTATTAGATATTTTTATTGGGTATATTCATTAGTAATTCGGTGTAAAAAATTTATTTACTAGGTATGTCCACTGGAATAGACTTAGCCCATACTAGCTCCGCCTTTGATGGTAAGCATTAAAAAGTTTGTTGTTTCGCCTCTATCATGTATATTAAAGTCTGATTTGGTTTAGGATTTATGCTACTTTTCAAAAATAACAAAATAAGCAATTTTTGAAAACATGTTTCCATTTGCTTTGAATAGACGATAATTTCGCCCAATTTATAACAAAAAAAATGAATTTGGATGTAAATAGTAAAACTCAAATAAATTTTAAATCACTTTCGGTATAACATGTGAAGCCAAAAGTAATCTGGTTCTAGTTCGGGTATATAATAAATATAAATGCTAACATAGCGCATAACCAATTTTTAAATGGTTTTCTTTTGAAGAACCTGGTTTGAGTTATCCTTGGAACAATTTGGTAGAAGGTAATATATATGAGAATAAGTTTTTTTTTCTGCGATGTTCGGTGTAACGTACGGGACTTTGTGCACGTTGCGTTGCATGCCATTTGGGTCCATTACTTTCAATTTTCACACACCCACACCCACACACCTTTCTCAAGGTTCGATTGCGAGATCGTCCGTCTAGTCAAAAAAGTTATAGCTCGTCTTGCTGACCACGAGAGCCAGATGAGAATAAGCTATTATATTTATATTATTCCATTTGGCATAATGTATTACGTTGGGCATCTCCACTATACCGGAGAAAATTATTTCCATGCTAAGAGGTGGCTATTTATTAATCCCACTTGAATGGAAATAATCATATTGTTGAGATTGTCCAAACTAATCGATTTTGGCTCACTCCTTGTCTCCTTCTCGTCCCTCGCCATTGAATGCTTCACTAAGGACGATATCATCTTTGTCAACCGTGTCCACTTTTCCTTTGTACGTCAAGACCTTCTCCAGCAACTACCATCGGCACTACCAACTACCGTGTCGCATTGGCAGAACATGCGAAGGATCACCACGGTTGAGGTCCTCTCTGCCCACTGCATCAACTCCTTTCTCCTACGTTCGTTCTAGAGAGGTAGCCAACATGGTCCGGAGGCTCTTTTAGGAGTTGTCGACGACAAAAAGGGGGTGTGTACTGTTGTCAATGTATTTTTTCTTTTAACCTGTAAATAAAATTAAATAAAGTTTAGTGTTACTGGCCTCTGAGGAATTCGCGTTGAACGTTATGTCCTAAGAGTTAATTCGAGGTCTATGTGCAAACTATTCTCGAATGCTCCGAGTGGTAAAACTCCCGTGCTACCGGCTTCTCTTCGTTGCACACAACTCAGGGAGAATGACCCGAATTTAGCTTTGCCAGAAGATTGTATCTGTCTGTTTTCAAAAATCAAGGGTAATTTTGTCACTTCTCAGTTTTCCATAATTTTGGTGAATTTTAATTTACTTAATACCATTTAGATTGGTGTATTGTGATTTTGGTGTTTTGCTAGTACAACCCTAGAAACTGTTTAGCCTAGAGACTAACCATGACCACCGAGACCTAACCAAGTGTTTAGATTAGCAAATTTCTATTTTCTGGGCTAAGGATATTTTGGTCATTTGGTGACTTTTGAATTTATATAGATTTTGACCTTTTGGTAATGTGCTAATTGATAGGTTAGGCCTTAACCTAGAACTTCCCTAATCTAGAGGTTAACCATGGGCCTAGTGATTAGATTAGAAATATCCATTACATGACAAGGTTAAGAATATCTAGATATTTGTTAAGGGTAGATATTTATTAAGGAATAGATATTTAGTTTGGGCCTATAGTTAGGAGGCTTTGAATTCAATAGCTAGAAGCCTCAAATTAACTTAGAAACTAAACCCTAACCCTAGAGGCAAACCCTAGGCTGCCATGAGGAGCCTCTCCCCTATTTAAACACTTATTGACACACCCTTGCCTCTTTTCAATTCAAATAGAAACCCTAGTTTAGTGTTCTTCCCCAAATTACCCTATTTCATCAAATCAACTCCAAATTGAGCCTAATCTTTTGCATTGGACTCCCCTACAGTAGTAAAAGCCATTGGTGGGTAGCTAGCAAGGGTTGGAAACTTTGGGACCGTTGCAAATTGAGGGAAACATCGATACTAGGCTCTTTATATTGAGATTCCAACTCTTAATAGGTAAACCTATCTACACCTATTGAAATCCTGATTTATCTTCATAGATGCATTCATTTAGGGTTCTCCTAGGTGTAGCCCAAGTTTGGTAGAATTTTGTGTCCGTTTGATATGCGTATCGGACACGTATCGGTGTGTATTATAACGTGTTCGATGAAATGTCTCTATGGATTGATTGTTAAACAATTTCAAAACTAATTTCATGTTTGTATAGCCTATTAGGTGGGGATTTGATTTATAGATGACTGAGTTGGTTTTGTTCTCTGTTCGTGTCCAAATTGGACACGAACCGACTGTTTGGACACTGTACAGGAGAGTACTGTGCTCCCCTGCTGTTCGAGTGTCCTATAGGACACGACACAGCTTTGTTTGACACAAAATTTAATAGACACGTGGGGGCAATGCCTGACAACATGCCCCAAAGTTTTATTAGATTTCATCAAGTATTTTAGGAGATATCTGACTTGCACTGTCTCAACCACACTGTACACGCGCGTGCACAAGTGCCTCTGATACGCACTTTATGCGCGAACACGAGGACATTGTTGACACAAAGTCACAGTCAACCAAATATTGATAACATTGACTAAATAATACTTGTAATAATTCAATACGACACACGACGACTACATCCAGCTCAAGTCAGACAACAGCTCAGTTCATGCAATGCAAGTTATTTTTGAGTCTGTATTTTATATATTCATTGAGTCTAGACTGATATAAGCTGAGTTTTGCTGAGCTCTTGAGACTTAACCTATAACCTACCCAAAATCCATAAGCTCCACACATCCAAATAAGCCCATTTGACCCTATGTAACACCCTGTTTTCTGAAATTGAGGATTTTTGAAAATTTATTATTTTTATTATTTATTAGTGGTATTTAGTCATGGTATGATTTTCTGGTGATTTTAGTTAGATTAAACCATTTTCTAAGTCATGCTAAGTCATGACTTATGACTTCGTGATTTTGGTTAGTATAACTTAGTGCAAACTCTAGTTTTCTCTAACCTAGAAGTTGCCATGACCATGATAGCTTAGCCATAGGCTTAGAATATCAAATTTGGGGTTTTTGACCAAAAGGGTATTTTGGTAATTTTCTAGATTTAATTTGTGATTATGTGATTTTAATATTATTTAATACTTGGTAGGTCTCATGATTAGTTCCTAACCTATCCTACCCTAAACTAGTAGTTAGCCACTAACCTAGAACCATTAGAGTGATGATTTGGTCATGGGGTTAAAGGGTTAAAATATCTAGATATTTGCTTTATGGATATTTTGCACAAATTATGCAAAATATCAAACCCTTTTCCAAAAAGTCCTTGACTTAGCTATTAAGGAAGACAAAGACACCCCCCCCCCATGCTATGACCAGCCAAGAACACCCCCTTGGCAGCCCACACATCCTATATTAACCCCCCACATTAATTCATGATCAATTTACATGAAATTAATTCCTAGAAAATCACATTTTCTTCAAACACCCATATCTTGATCATTCTTGATCCAAATTGACTCTAGTCTCTTGCATTAGGACCCTACAACACCAAGGGAGCTAAGGGAGGCTAGCAATCAAGAATTTGGAGGCTTTTGTCATCATCAAGTTGAAGAACAACACCCCCTCTTCTTTGAATTTCCTTGAAATTCACCAATAGGTAAATTTCCACAAACCTAGTCAAATTCCTATTTTTCTTTCATAGATGCATTCATATAGGGGTAACAATATTGTGGGTAAAGTTTGGTAGGATTTTGATGTGTTTTGGTGTCGTGTTGGACACGTATCCTACTAGTCTAGAACCCTAATTTTACTCACTGTTTGAGCACTGTCATTGTGTATTTTGATCACTGTTTTTCCAAACTCTTTGAACAAAAACCTAGCCTAACTAACCCTAACCCTAATCCTATGTCACTGGACACAATTCGACTTGTGTCGTGTCCAAATTTGGACACACAAGCTCTCGGGACACAGGGCAGTACACAGGAATTGTGTCCTGCTGCCACAGTGTCCCCACGCACTGTAGAAGCCACGTGGACACGCCAAAATTGGCACGGAGCACGGGGCAATGACTGACAGGTCATCCCCAAAGTTTGGGATGACCTCGTGTCGTGTCGGACACGGAATCGACCCCGCAAGGGTCGTTCTAAACACTGTGTACACACGCACAGACACTGTACTTTGAACGTGTCGTGTCCACTGTACACGACACGTGGACACTTGGTACTGACATGGACACGAAGCCTGTATGTAGGCGAACACATTGGACACAACCACGTGGTGTCACGTGTCCCGTGTCGCGAGCACGAGACACGCGAAAACACGACGACACAGTCTGAAACACGTAAATTGGGGCTTCTGATACGTGTGTCGTGTCCCCTCTACACGACACGTGGACACGTATCAGGCCCATGGACACGAAGCCCAACCCTAGGCGCACCTTCGGGCACGAGCACGAGGCCTGTGTCGCTTTGTGTCGTGTCCTAGACTAATTTTGAATTTACACTGTAACAGTGTACACTGGTTTACCCGTGTGACTTTAAATCCTTGTGGACACGTCGTGTCGTGTCGTGACACAGTGTCAGGCTGCTAGGGACCTAGCCTAACCTAGGGGCTTTAGTTACCAACCAAGTTTGGGTCATCTTAGGTCGTTTTGATTGATGTTTGAGCTAACCCAAGTTAGGTTTTCACAGTGCAATTTCTTATTTTCTGAAAATTACAGTTTTTGCAAAATCGAATTTTGATTCGATTTTGCTAATGATTTATGTATTATATTAATGTATTTTAATGTGTATATATGTAGTATATGTGTATGTGAGAGTGTGGGTCGATTTTGGGGTGATTTGGGTGTGTGTGTGTTAAGTTATATATATATACATATGTGTGTATATATGTATTATGTGTGTGTGTGTTTTGGATGGGTTTGGGTTCAGGAATTCCTGGAACCCCCCCCCCTGATTCATTCAGTCTCCCTCTCTCTCACTGTCTCACTCTCTCTCTCTCACTCAGTCTCTCTCTCTATGTCATATATATATATATAGTATATATAGGTTTTATATATATATATATATATATGTATATATATATATTGATATATATATATGTATTAGTATTAGATACATATATGTATATATATGTGTGTGGTTGTATTATATATGATATTCCTATATTGGGTATTGGGTATTAGATAGATTCATATATCTATATATATCATATATATATATTTATATGTTTCCTACTATAGGTTATATAGAAACCCTATACTAGCCTATGGCCTATGGCCTAGGATTACTAGCCTATGGCTTGGGGCTAGCCCTGAGTGACCCAAAACCCTTTGTGTTGACCCTTGTTGACTAAGGGTTGACCAAAGTCAACTGTAGGTCAAAGTTGACCTAGTTCACCTAGAAATGACTAGTAATGACCTAAAATAACTAGTTTGACTAGTTTGACTAAAACCCTAACTAGTTTGACTAATATTGACTTAACTTTGACTAGTTTGACTCCAGAGTTGACCAAGAGTTGACTTTTGACCAGATTGACCTAGAATCATGTAGTTTGCATAGTAGACTTCATATTTACTTTTTAGAATACATTGTGACTTGTATTGCTCTGATTAGGAGCCAGACACCTCTCCTCAGACAGTATATCCTCTTCAGACATTCAGTTATCAGGCGAGTACATTCTCTGACCGTTTCATACTTGTTCAGGCTTTACTTCTTGCTCTAGATTACTTTACTTGTTGCTGTCACGTTGGTAACACGGATTGGTACTATATGGATCTTTACATGAGATGTTATCCCCCTCGGGAGCATCGGGTACTTCATGTTATGTGTGTTTCACTATCATCATGTACTCTCATGCTTCTATTATTCATGTGCACTCATGTGATCATGTACTCTCATGTTTACTGAGCCCTCATGTATACTATCATGTGCACCCTTTCATGGGCCCCATGTGATATCATGTACAATAACGTAACCTGTACAGATCCTTGTGTATTGATTGGGGATACGGGGGAGTGCTAGTAGTCGTGTGAACAATTCCAAAGTAGTGTATTCATGTGCAAACTCGATCATGTACAAATCCGTCCGTTCACATGTGCTATCTCGTACTCTGACTCACTAGCCACTGTTAGTTCTCTATTTATAGTAGATATTTCATTACAGCTATCTCTTTTACAGCGTATATTTCCTTTCAGCAGTTCATGTATCTTACTCTATTGCCTGTATCGTATTTCCTAACCTGCTATGCACTGCGTGAGATGTATTGTGCTCGTTCCCGTCCTGATTGGACCTGTTGAAAATATTACAGAGGATGAGGATGAGGCCCTGGTGTCTACCTATTATGGAGCAGGACTAGATGACACCTATGTTGTGGACCCTCAGCAGGATCCACCTGCAGCTGAGGATGTTGTTCCAGTAGTCTAGACCAGTTTAGCCTAGGCAGTCTTTTCTATATTTACTTTTGTCTCACATCTGAGTTGTATTTTGAGATGTTGAGTCATGTATAGACTCTTAGTCTTGTATTATGAGTTGACATTCTGGATGTTATGTATCTTAGACACTTAGTCTTATTTCATCTATGCTATGGTTTCTTTTGAGTTACTATCTATCTGTTCTTCATTCTCTACCTAGATGTGATTGAGTTTATTTTCTGTTTGTCACCTCCATTCGGAGAGTATAAACTGTACAGGTACTTTATACTGTTAGATGATTTACCTAGGACAGCGTTCTACCGCCGACACTGCGGCGTAGGCTGGGCGTTGTTACGTTCTCGTATCCTAACAGTGGGTGCGGGTCGTGACACGTTTTTAGTGGTGGCCCATGCAGGTCGAGTTTATGTAGTGATATTCGAACTAGAGTATCACTACAGCCTGCGATAGGATTAGAGGAATAGGCTTAGAGAGAATGGATACTCAATCACTGCTAGGATACTTTGAGAGATTCCTGGGATGACCCTTGAGAATCTCATTGAAATTACGATTTAAACTCCTTTTCCCTTGATTGAATTTGATTTTGAAGGATTCACTGTAGAACTTTGAATCCTGGTATTAGTTGATGATTTTGAAATTTTTGTAGTTGTTGATTTTAATTTCTTAGTGTTAGATTAATATCTTTTATTTTATTTTTTGGGTACTCAATCACAATTATGAGAAAACTCTTATTTATTTCTTGCCATCTAATCCTCTTGCTAATTGCCTTTCATTAAAATGAATTGTCCTCTCTATTTGCATCTTGCTTAAACTCTTTCTACCAATCTATGTGACTGTATCCCAAACCTGACTTACTCGACATTTCCTCAAATCAAGACTTTATTGAGACCTTCTAACCTTGACCCTTGATTGATCGAACCCTAACTATATTCATCTAGTAGCCTATCTATCCCTAGGACTGTGTTCCTAAATTATTTACTAGATTCCTGATTAATTTTATTTCATGAGTTAAATTGATCTTCTTCAATTTTTGCATCAATTTGTCACGTCTCGAACTCCCACTTTCTATTCTAGATCATTGGACGTCCTTTACCGTGACTTAGATATTCAGAGTATAATACTAGCTGTTACCTCCCAACAAACTTTACGTGTAAGACCTAGACTAGCCTACCTTCATGTAGGTATTCCATGTCCCACTAAAACCCGTCTCCTTGTACTCTATTTCCTTGACATGATTTTCTGGTCAAATGGCTAAACTATAACCTCTACCATGATACTAAATTGATTCTTATTTCAATTAGAGATCCATCTTGGCACAACTCTTCCGACCTGGCATGTGATGGTGTTCTACTTGAACCCTCAAATACTTAACCTTGTACCTTACCTTGAATGCTTGACCCGATTGGTTAAGAATCTTGGACTATGTCTCTTCCTTCATCATTCCACCCTTACTTATATCTTATGCTATAAATTTATCCTTAAGTTTTACAAGCTTATCCTTTTCGAGCTTGATCATGGTATATTTTATTGGGTGTACACCCACTAATATATTATCTAATCAGAACCGGCGCATGATGGTCTGATCAACCTATTGCGTTTTGGTTCGCTTTTTCATATATTAATCTACGTGGATGGAGACACAGTTAAACTTACCCTAGAATCTTATCCACAACAGCCTTGACAATTCTCCTTGGAATTATTTTATCACCTATGAACCTCGTATTCGTATCCAGTTAAATTAACTTTAATCATGACCTGGATCTTCATCATTGGATGCTCGTGCTCATACTTGATTTCATTAAATTCCCATCTTGCCCAATCTCGATTTATCCTAAAATTGATCAACTTAGATCGTGTCAAGACTAAAATCTATTTGTGATTGTTTGTACCTAAATTTTCAATTTTCTTTTTATGGAATGGTAACTTTAATAATTTCTCATTTGTTAATGACCCATTTTCATATAGGATGGTAGACGACCCTATAGCCTTGATGATTGTTGTTTCCTTACCTTCCCAATTAGGATACCTTAGATTGCTTGTACGTTTTGATACCATAGGACAGTATTGATCTAGAATGACTAGTGCACCTAGATGAGACCGCAGACTGTTCCATTTAACCTGTTCCCCTGGTACCACTATTTCATCACGATTTTTGGTTCAATTTAGGCCATAGACCTTTCCCACTCTAAATTGTGATCATCGTAGGCACATTACCGTGACTTTTAAATTTGGAGCACCAGACTAGTTGTTTTCTCAAAACTGACTTCACATACCTGACCTAGACATGACATACTACAGCCATGACCTTAGTGTCCCACTCAGGCATACCATCGTGTGCTTCATTTGCTTAGTACGATTTTCTTGACCCGAGGCTCCATCCTGATTTACCCCATGGAGTTATTTTTTTTGGCTTCGATTTGAATTAAAACACCTTATGACCTAAAACTGTTAGCCAATTTTTGGACATGACCCAGTATAGGTCTACTATCCATATTTTGCTTGTTGACCTTGTATGTTGCCTAGGTAGTGGCTTCGTCCCTGATTGTTGAAGGTTTGACCTAGGAGGAGTACGACCATCTAAATTTCGAGGACGAAATTATTTTAAGGTGGGTAGACTTGTAACACCCTGTTTTCTGAAATTGAGGATTTTTGAAAATTTATTATTTTTATTATTTATTAGTGGTATTTAGTCATGGTATGATTTTCTGGTGATTTTAGTTAGATTAAACCATTTTCTAAGTCATGCTAAGTCATGACTTATGACTTCGTGATTTTGGTTAGTATAACTTAGTGCAAACTCTAGTTTTCTCTAACCTAGAAGTTGCCATGACCATGATAGCTTAGCCATAGGCTTAGAATATCAAATTTGGGGTTTTTGACCAAAAGGGTATTTTGGTAATTTTCTAGATTTAATTTGTGATTATGTGATTTTAATATTATTTAATACTTGGTAGGTCTCATGATTAGTTCCTAACCTATCCTACCCTAAACTAGTAGTTAGCCACTAACCTAGAACCATTAGAGTGATGATTTGGTCATGGGGTTAAAGGGTTAAAATATCTAGATATTTGCTTTATGGATATTTTGCACAAATTATGCAAAATATCAAACCCTTTTCCAAAAAGTCCTTGACTTAGCTATTAAGGAAGACAAAGACACCCCCCCCCCATGCTATGACCAGCCAAGAACACCCCCTTGGCAGCCCACACATCCTATATTAACCCCCCACATTAATTCATGATCAATTTACATGAAATTAATTCCTAGAAAATCACATTTTCTTCAAACACCCATATCTTGATCATTCTTGATCCAAATTGACTCTAGTCTCTTGCATTAGGACCCTACAACACCAAGGGAGCTAAGGGAGGCTAGCAATCAAGAATTTGGAGGCTTTTGTCATCATCAAGTTGAAGAACAACACCCCCTCTTCTTTGAATTTCCTTGAAATTCACCAATAGGTAAATTTCCACAAACCTAGTCAAATTCCTATTTTTCTTTCATAGATGCATTCATATAGGGGTAACAATATTGTGGGTAAAGTTTGGTAGGATTTTGATGTGTTTTGGTGTCGTGTTGGACACGTATCCTACTAGTCTAGAACCCTAATTTTACTCACTGTTTGAGCACTGTCATTGTGTATTTTGATCACTGTTTTTCCAAACTCTTTGAACAAAAACCTAGCCTAACTAACCCTAACCCTAATCCTATGTCACTGGACACAATTTGACTTGTGTCGTGTCCAAATTTGGACACACAAGCTCTCGGGACACAGGGCAGTACACAGGAATTGTGTCCTGCTGCCACAGTGTCCCCACGCACTGTAGAAGCCACGTGGACACGCCAAAATTGGCACGGAGCACGGGGCAATGACTGACAGGTCATCCCCAAAGTTTGGGATGACCTCGTGTCGTGTCGGACACGGAATCGACCCCGCAAGGGTCGTTCTAAACACTGTGTACACACGCACAGACACTGTACTTTGAACGTGTCGTGTCCACTGTACACGACACGTGGACACTTGGTACTGACATGGACACGAAGCCTGTATGTAGGCGAACACATTGGACACAACCACGTGGTGTCACGTGTCCCGTGTCGCGAGCACGAGACACGCGAAAACACGACGACACAGTCTGAAACACGTAAATTGGGGCTTCTGATACGTGTGTCGTGTCCCCTCTACACGACACGTGGACACGTATCAGGCCCATGGACACGAAGCCCAACCCTAGGCGCACCTTCGGGCACGAGCACGAGGCCTGTGTCGCTTTGTGTCGTGTCCTAGACTAATTTTGAATTTACACTGTAACAGTGTACACTGGTTTACCCGTGTGACTTTAAATCCTTGTGGACACGTCGTGTCGTGTCGTGACACAGTGTCAGGCTGCTAGGGACCTAGCCTAACCTAGGGGCTTTAGTTACCAACCAAGTTTGGGTCATCTTAGGTCGTTTTGATTGATGTTTGAGCTAACCCAAGTTAGGTTTTCACAGTGCAATTTCTTATTTTCTGAAAATTACAGTTTTTGCAAAATCGAATTTTGATTCGATTTTGCTAATGATTTATGTATTATATTAATGTATTTTAATGTGTATATATGTAGTATATGTGTATGTGAGAGTGTGGGTCGATTTTGGGGTGATTTGGGTGTGTGTGTGTTAAGTTATATATATATACATATGTGTGTATATATGTATTATGTGTGTGTGTGTTTTGGATGGGTTTGGGTTCAGGAATTCCTGGAACCCCCCCCCCCTGATTCATTCAGTCTCCCTCTCTCTCACTGTCTCACTCTCTCTCTCTCACTCAGTCTCTCTCTCTATGTCATATATATATATATAGTATATATAGGTTTTATATATATATATATATATATATATGTATATATATATATTGATATATATATATGTATTAGTATTAGATACATATATGTATATATATGTGTGTGGTTGTATTATATATGATATTCCTATATTGGGTATTGGGTATTAGATAGATTCATATATCTATATATATCATATATATATATATTTATATGTTTCCTACTATAGGTTATATAGAAACCCTATACTAGCCTATGGCCTATGGCCTAGGATTACTAGCCTATGGCTTGGGGCTAGCCCTGAGTGACCCAAAACCCTTTGTGTTGACCCTTGTTGACTAAGGGTTGACCAAAGTCAACTGTAGGTCAAAGTTGACCTAGTTCACCTAGAAATGACTAGTAATGACCTAAAATAACTAGTTTGACTAGTTTGACTAAAACCCTAACTAGTTTGACTAATATTGACTTAACTTTGACTAGTTTGACTCCAGAGTTGACCAAGAGTTGACTTTTGACCAGATTGACCTAGAATCATGTAGTTTGCATAGTAGACTTCATATTTACTTTTTAGAATACATTGTGACTTGTATTGCTCTGATTAGGAGCCAGACACCTCTCCTCAGACAGTATATCCTCTTCAGACATTCAGTTATCAGGCGAGTACATTCTCTGACCGTTTCATACTTGTTCAGGCTTTACTTCTTGCTCTAGATTACTTTACTTGTTGCTGTCACGTTGGTAACACGGATTGGTACTATATGGATCTTTACATGAGATGTTATCCCCCTCGGGAGCATCGGGTACTTCATGTTATGTGTGTTTCACTATCATCATGTACTCTCATGCTTCTATTATTCATGTGCACTCATGTGATCATGTACTCTTATGTTTACTGAGCCCTCATGTATACTATCATGTGCACCCTTTCATGGGCCCCATGTGATATCATGTACAATAACGTAACCTGTACAGATCCTTGTGTATTGATTGGGGATACGGGGGAGTGCTAGTAGTCGTGTGAACAATTCCAAAGTAGTGTATTCATGTGCAAACTCGATCATGTACAAATCCGTCCGTTCACATGTGCTATCTCGTACTCTGACTCACTAGCCACTGTTAGTTCTCTATTTATAGTAGATATTTCATTACAGCTATCTCTTTTACAGCGTATATTTCCTTTCAGCAGTTCATGTATCTTACTCTATTGCCTGTATCGTATTTCCTAACCTGCTATGCACTGCGTGAGATGTATTGTGCTCGTTCCCGTCCTGATTGGACCTGTTGAAAATATTACAGAGGATGAGGATGAGGCCCTGGTGTCTACCTATTATGGAGCAGGACTAGATGACACCTATGTTGTGGACCCTCAGCAGGATCCACCTGCAGCTGAGGATGTTGTTCCAGTAGTCTAGACCAGTTTAGCCTAGGCAGTCTTTTCTATATTTACTTTTGTCTCACATCTGAGTTGTATTTTGAGATGTTGAGTCATGTATAGACTCTTAGTCTTGTATTATGAGTTGACATTCTGGATGTTATGTATCTTAGACACTTAGTCTTATTTCATCTATGCTATGGTTTCTTTTGAGTTACTATCTATCTGTTCTTCATTCTCTACCTAGATGTGATTGAGTTTATTTTCTGTTTGTCACCTCCATTCGGAGAGTATAAACTGTACAGGTACTTTATACTGTTAGATGATTTACCTAGGACAGCGTTCTACCGCCGACACTGCGGCGTAGGCTGGGCGTTGTTACGTTCTCGTATCCTAACAGTGGGTGCGGGTCGTGACACCCTAAGACCTATTCTGTGCTCTGGAGACAGAGTTCGGACCGAACTCTGCCTCCACACAGAGTTCGGCCCGAACTCTGTCCCCTAAAAATTAGCACCCTAATTTTTAGGGTTAGCTGGTTGCAAGTTGTCCAACGGCCAAATTTTTGAAAATCCAACCAAAATTCTGGCCGAATTCTGCCTACCTGGTATCCTATAAATAGGCCATAAATTTTCTCATTTTCAATCATCCAATCTTCTCTTCTCTTCTCTCTAAAGCTCAATACAAGCCATACCCTTCCTCATCTACTAGCCACAAGCTTCCTAAGCCTCAAGTGCTCAGCATCTTTTAGTTAGGAGTTTGTGCAAGAGTTCAAGAAATTGCTTGAAAAATTCCAAGCATCGCCACTGCGATCCTTTGTAAGAAGTTGACGTGCTCTTCAGAAGAAAAGGTACGGGGTGTAACTACTATTTCATAAATAGTGGATTTAATCCTGAGCTAGAGTTCTTAGGCCTGGACTAGTCCTCCACGAAGGAAACCAGGTTAAAAATCGGCTGTGTTTGCGTATGCTTTCTTGCTCCTTATTTATTTTCGCATTTACTCTGATTACTTTAAGCTTGTGAAAGAGTTGAATTTTTTATTTGGCTATTATCGTAATAAACTCTATTCACCCCCCTCTAGAATTGCCATCTGTTCTTCAATTGGTATCAGAGCTCTGTTCTCTCAACAAGGACTTACATCCTAGAGCTAATCCATGGCAACCACACAATCCTTGATTTCCAATCACGGTGAAGGACAGTCCACTCATAGGCCTCCCCTATTTGATGGAACCAACTACACCTATTGGAAAACAAGGATGAAATTATACCTCAAGTTGCTAGACTTTGACCTGTGGACCATCGTCACTGATGGTTACAAAAAGCTCGTCAGGATAGTTGTCAATGGTGATCTCGTTGAGAAGCCACATGACAAATATTCTGACGAGGAGAGGAAACAGGCAAGTCTAGACGCGAGAGCTATTAATGCTTTATTCTGTGCTATAGACAGGAATGAGTTCAACAGGGTCTCAACATGCACCACCGCTCATGAAGTATGGAGACTTCTAGAAGTGACGCATGAAGGAACCACCCAAGTCAAGGAATCGAAGATAAGTCGTCTCACTCAAGAATATAAGGCTTTCAAGATGAAGCCAAATGAGACGATCACACAAATGATTACAAGATTCCTCGACATCATCAACCCCTTATCTTCTCTCGGCAAACAATATTCGAATCACGAGAAGATCCGCAAGATACTTAGGGGGCTACCAAAGATTTAGAATCCCAAAGTGACAGCCATCATAGAAGGAAACGATCTCACAACTATGTCCATGAAGACTTTGATGGGAAAGCTGATGACTCATGAGCTTGACCTCAAAGACTTCGAAGAGCCTGCTCCTAAGACTAAGGAGATCGCACTCAAAGCTCACCGACGGAAGACTGACCCCGAAGAGACGGATGACGACAACTCGGAAGGTGATGATCAAGCTCTCCTTGTCCGAAATTTCAAGAAATTCCTTCGCTTCAACCGAAGAAAGAAGGAACCATAAGAAGATGATGAAGAAGAGACAACTTGCTACGGTTGCAAGAAGACTGGACATGTCCGAAAAGACTGTCCATTCTTAAAGAAGAGCAACCGTTATGAGAAACCATACAAGAAGACTTCCTCAAAGAAATATGCCAACACAAGCATTTGGCATGAAAGCGAAGCTAGTGACTCCGAGGAAGAAAAGGACTCTCCTCAAGACGCTGTAAACGTATGCCTAATGGCAACGTCCGACAAGGTATCAAACGAAACTCTTGATGATTTCTCTTTTGATGAACTTGGCGATGCTTTCACCGATTTACTTGATGATCACAAAAAGGTTATTGATAAATATAAACATGCCAAGGAAAAGATCAAAAGTCATGAAGTTGAAATACAAAGACTCTCTTTATTGCTTGATAACATTAGAGACACGTCACCCACGGAAGTCACAAATGAAGTGTCTAAGCTTAAACTAAGCCTTCATGATGCCGAAGCACGTATTGAGCAACAAACACAAGAAATCACCACACTCAACACGGAGCTGGCTGAAGAAAAGAATAGACACAAGATTTCTATCACTAAGATATATGGTTTGAATATTAAGATTGCTGAACTGCAGGCTGTCTCTAAGAAACTAGAGACTAAATTGGGTAAACAGGTTGCTCAACCTCAAACCCAATCACATGAGACACACACAAATCACAACACTTCTCATACTACTCAAACACGTCATACACCTGCAGCACGCAATCATGCTTTCATGTACACCCACTTCAATAAAGCACACAAACCACATACACGTAGAAACAACTATCACTCTAATATGACACATGATCACCATGCTTCACATAGATACAATCATCACCATGTTGCACATAAACAAAATCGCCATCACTCTACATATAGACATCATCACCATGTTATTCCATATAGACAAAATCAGCATGCCACTCCACATCACTCTACATATAGACATCATCACCATGCTATTCCATATAGACAAAATCACCATGCTACTCCACATCACTCTATATATAGTCATCATCACCATGCTACATATCATCATGCTACTCCTCATCATTCTACCTATAGACATCATCAGCATGCTCCTAACATAAATAGGAATGCTACATGTACTTATTGTGGATTACATGGACACATTTCACCACAATGCAGAGTTAGAAGATTAGTAGATAGAAACATATATGCATGGTTTCCGAAAACTAACTTTTCAGGACCCTCAAGAACTTGGGTACCAAAGGTCACATCTACTCTTGATGTAGGTGGACCTTCCCTCCTCAACTAAGAGTAAGTGGATTCTCGATAGTGGATGCTCACGGCATATGACGGGAGACGCAAATCTTTTTGCATCACTATCGATGAAGAGAGAAGGATATGTATCCTTCGGTAACAACCTAAAAAGTTATATTATAGGTAATGGTACTATTGGTAATCCTCCCTCTCCCGTAATAAAGGATGTCTGCCTAGTGACCGAGTTAAAGCATAACTTGCTCAGCATCAGTCATCTTGCTGACCATGGTTATGACATTAACTTTGGACAAAATAAATGTCTTATTTATGATAGGTCAACGGGAGATTGCTTTTGAAGGGGTAAGAGAGGATAATATTTATATTTTCTATCTGTCTGGAGATACTAACAATGCAGGTAGATGCCTATATGCTTATAAGGATGAAAGACTACTGTGGCACCAGCGTCTTGGTCATGCCAATATGGATATTATATCCAGGCTATCGACCAAGAAGCTAGTTAGAGGCTTGCCCGACATCACATTCAAAAAGGATACAGTATGTGCCGAATGTGAATTGAATAAGGCAACCAAGTCCTCTTTTTATTCCATAAACTCTGTAAGTACTACTAGACCTTTGCAACTACTTCATATGGATTTATTTGGCCCTAGTAGAGTAGTCAGTCTTGGTGGAAAACTCTATGCCTTTGTTATTATTGATGATTTTTCAAGATTTACTTGGGTTTTTTTTTCTTACAAATAAAAGTGATACTATTTCGGTTTTCAAGATTTTTGCTAAGAAAGTTCAAAACGAAAAAGGCTACATGATTACTCGAATCCGAAGTGATCATGGAGGCGAATTCAAAAATTCTAATTTTGAAAAGTTTTGTGAGTCTAATGGCTTTGATCATGAGTTTTTTTGTCCAAGAACTCCTCAACAAAATGGTGTTGTGGAGCGAAAGAATAGGACTCTTGGCGATATGGCTAGAGTCATGTTGAATAAGTTTTTACTTCCGAAAATACTTTTGGGCTGAAGCTGTCAGTACAGCATGCCACATTTTAAATAGGGTGCTTATTAGTCTTATTACGAAGAAAACACCCTATGAGCTTTGGTTTGAAAGAACCCCAAATGTTTCTTATTTTAGAGTTTTTGGTTGTAGATGTTTTATCCTTAACACCAAAGACAACTTAGGCAAATTTGATGCCAAAGCTGACGACGGAATATATTCCTATGCTGCCAAGAGCAAGGGATATAGAGTTTTTAACAAACGCTCATTAATTGTGGAAGAGTCTACAAATGTGACTTTTGATGAAGATAACAGTGCAGCAGCTACTCTTGATGATGATGTTGAGCCATCAACTTCTACTCCAATGAATACCACAACCGAAACCAATTCTCTGGAGGGCTTGCCAAAGAAATTCTCTTTTAAGCCTTCACATCCAGAAAATTTGGTAATTGGTGAGGTTTCACGTGGAGTAACTACTAGATCATCATTAAGAGACTCTATTGCTAGCACTGCCTTTATTTCACAAATTGAGCCGAAAAATATTTTAGAAGCTTTCAATGATGAATTTTGGATTTCTGCTATGCAAGAGGAACTCAACCAATTCGAGAGGAGCCAAGTATGGGAACTCATTCCTCGACCGGCTAATCATTCGATTATTGGTACTAAATGGGTTTTTAGAAACAAAGTAAATAAAGATGGTTCAGTTACACGCAACAAAGCTCGTCTAGTAGCCCAAGGATACAACCAAGAGGAAGGTATCGACTATGATGAGACGTATGCTACTGTTGCTAGATTGGAATCCATTCGGATGCTTTGTGCATTTACAAATTTTCAAAATTTTAAATTATTTCAAATGGATGTTAAAAGTGCTTTCTTGAATGGATTTATCAAGGAGGAAGTTTATGTAAAACAACCCTCTGGTTTTGAAAATTACAAATTTTTCGACCATGTGTTCAAGCTAAAGAAAGCGCTATATGGCCTCAAACAAGCCCCTAGAGCTTGGTATGAACGGCTAAGCAATTTCTTGCTTGAAAAAGGCTTTTCAAAAGGGAAAATTGACACCACAGTTTTCATAAAATCTTTCAAAAACACTATTCTTTTAGTACAAATATACGTAGATGATATTATATTTGGTCCTACTGAAGAAACCCTCTGTCAAGATTTTGCCAAGTGTATGCAGACCGAGTCTGAGATGAGCATGATGGGGGAGCTCAACTACTTTCTTGGACTGGAAGTCAAACAAATGTCAAATGGAACCTTCATCTGTCAGTCAAAGTATACAAAGGACATGCTGAAGAAATTCGACCTTGACAACGTCAAACCTATCAGCACTCCAATGGCTACTATAACTAAACTTGAACCAGATGAAAGCGGCAAACCCGTAGACCAACGTAAGTATTGAGGTACGATAGGCAGTCTACTCTATTTAATTGCTAATCGCCCTGATATTATGTTTAGCGTTTGTCTGTGTGCTAGATATCAAGCAAATCCTAAGGAATCACACATGACTGCTGTTAAGCGTATCTTTCGATACCTTAAGGGTACGATTACAGTGGGCCTATGGTATCCCAAGTCAACATCATTTGACCTTATTGGTTACTCTGATGCTGACTTTGCCGGATGCAAGGTCGACCGTAAAAGTACGAGCGACACGTGTCATTTATTAGGAAAGGCTTTAGTCTCTTGGTTTAGCAAGAAGCAGAATTTTGTCACACTATCCACAACAGAAGCTGAATACATCGCAGCTGGGCGTTGTTGTGCACAAATTCTGTGGATGAAGCAAACCCTTGAAGACTACAACTTATCTTTCATGCACATTCCAATCTTTTGTGACAACACTAGTGCTATAAATCTCACTAAGAACCCCATCTGTCACTCACGCACGAAGCACATTGAAATACGTCATCACTTTTTGCGTGATCATCAGCAAAATGGCACGATTAACTTAGAATTTATTGACACTGATCATCAGTTAGCAGATTTCTTTACAAAACCATTATCCGAAGAGCGCTTCAATTTTCTTTGTCGTGAACTTAGAATTTTAGATGAAGCTGTTATAAATTAAAATCAACCTGCATAAATATCGAGTATATTATGATTCTCTTATGATGAACTTGCTATGGGTACAAGTCGAAAGGGCCCTTCTGACAACAAGGCGTAAAAGCCTAAGCGACACGGTGCACTAGTCCTCAGGACTACCGCTAGCTGGGATCCGGTCCCTGCAGCTAACCCATGGCAGCTTCAAATTATTGAATTAAGATATAATTCCTTGTTTATTACATGGTTTATTTTTCTTTATAACTTGCTGAAATACTAAAATTTTTAGCTTTACCTTGCTACTTCGTGTTCACTCTCTGTTATTCGTTGTTTATCACTTGGATCTTTTCATTATACTCATGCTCTTTTTGGTCTCTCTTACTTAACCATTCTTTATATCAGCCTGATTCCTGTTCTGTGACCAGAATCCGAAATTCGGGCCGAACTCTGCCCTTACCAGAGTTCGGGCCGAATTCGGCCTAACTGTTCCATAACCGGGAACAGTCTCAGCCGTTGATCAAAATTTAGATCCAATGGCCATTATTTGCTTCGACCAATTGGAAACCCTCACATATTTTCGGGTTCTCCTCCCTCTTCTTCTTCATTACCACATTTTCTACTTCTCAAACACCTTTCTCTCAAAACCCTAACCCTAATTTCTTCCTTCTAGAGCTCCTTTCTTTCCCAAACTCAAGGAGAAGGCTTCTTTTTCAATTCTCCTTCATTGTTCATCACTAGTTTGAGGTATACTTTCATACTTTTCTATATCTCAAATTTTCTTCATTATCCTTATTGTATTATGGCTCCACGTTTGTTTAACCGCGGGAAGAGACTTCGGACCGAGGGAGCATCCTCGTCGAATGCTCCTCCATGCGTTGAACCGCCCGTTGCACCACCCGTTGCACCGGTCGTTGAACAACAACTACCTATCCATCCGTTGTTCAATCCTCCATGTCCACATAATCCAAACACTTTTGACGACCGAATTTTTGTATCACTCGACGCATCAAATGATTGGTTTAGTGATTTTCGGACACGTCCGGTGTTTACGGGACACCCTATCAACTTTACTATATTCTCACAATATGATGCACTTTTTTATGACCTTTGCCTTGATGAACTTGTTACCACAAATTCGGTCATTTATCGTAGTGCTATTCAAATGTTCTACTGTAACCTCACCCATGATGATACACATATTTATTCACGGGTTGCGGGAATTAATATCTCTTTTGATGATTTTAAATTGGCCGAATATCTTGAACTCCAAGAGCCCAACTCATGGGAAAAGCTTGTTGAAGCTAGATCATTTTAATTTCTCGAAGGAATTTCACTTGAAAGCTTCAAGGACGACTTGTGTAGCCCTAACACACGTCCTCGTAAGCTTTTGGCTAAATTTCTCAATCCCTATTTCTACGAACTTCATCGTATCATTTTCAACACCATTCTACCCAAAGTGGGTTCCACCGATGAAGTCACTTATTTTGAAATCTCGGCATTATATCATCTCCACTTTCATATACCCTTTAATCTTCCATGTACCATGATGGACTGGATGATTAATTGTAGAAAGAAACCAAGATCCTTGATTTATGCTTTATATCTTCCGATGGTATTTCGTACCTTTCATGTACCTCCTGATGAGTGTCAGTTCTTACCTGCCCCTGCCTTCCTCTCTAAGGCACGGAGGCTTCAGGCAGCCGTTGGCTCACAGGTTGTGTCTGAGCACTCTGATGATGATGAGCCCGATGCACCTCCTCTTGGACAGGATGCGCCTCCTCCTCATGCTTCCTTTGAGTCCCTCCAGACCATGCTCCGCGATCGATTCACTCTTGAGGATGATCGTTGGACTCAGTTTGACAACCGGACCACCTTGCAGATGAGTGCACTCAGCAACTCACTGCACGATATTCGGTACTCCATGTCTCGCCATCCTTTCATGCCTATCCCTATGGAGCGGGATCCTGGTCGTGAGGGATATCATATCGATGACCCTTGGGTCGTTCGCTACTTGGATCCAGATGCAGCCTTCGTGGACCCCCGTCGCTCTTTTACTGATCCATCCGACGACGCTGGGCCTTCACGAGCTCGATGATGGATATGGCTTACTACTTGCTGACTGCTACTGAGGATCATAGATTATGGTTTATGCATTTTGATTTTAGTTGCTTTTATGTACTTGGTTTAAACTTATTATGAGTTGTGACTCTTGAGACTTTGGTAGTTCTATCAGTTTATTTGTCATTTCTTCTATTATGACTCTTGAGACATTTGGTTGTTATATTAGTCTATATGCAGTTTTCTCTCTTATATTGTGGTGTGTTTGCCAGTTATTAAGTGTTTATCTTAAATTGCTAAATGCCAAAAGGGGGAGATATGTATATTCTTTTTGTCTATGTATATGCTTTTTGGAAGAATGTTCTTATCAGGCCAACAAGATTCAAAGCATTATTTACGGGGGAGCTATTTTTTAAGCTCGGCACTGATTATGCGGGAGCTATGCTTTTTGTCTTTAAATGTGTCCAGGTATAAATATTGAATATACAATTATTATTTTGTCAATTATCAATATGGGGGAGATTGTTGACACAAAGTCACAGTCAACCAAATATTGATAACATTAACTAAATAATACTTGTAATAATTTAATACGACACACGATGACTACATCCAGCTCAAGTCAGACAACAGCTCAGTTCATGCAATGCAAGTTATTTTTGAGTCTGTATTTTATATATTTATTGAGTCTAGACTGATGTAAGCTTAGTTTTGCTGAGCTCTTGAGACTTAACCTATAACCTACCCAAAATCCATAAGCTCCACACATCCAAATAAGCCCATTGGACCCTAAGACCTATTCTGTGCTCTGGAGACAGAGTTCGGGCCGAACTCTGCCTCCACACAGAGTTCGGGCCGAACTCTGTCCCCTAAAAATCAGCACCCTAATTTTTAGGGTTAGCTGGTTGCAAGTTGTCCAACGGCCAAATTTTTGAAAATCCAACCAGAATTCTGGCCGAATTCTGCCTACCTGGTATCCTATAAATAGGCCATGAATTCTCTCATTTTCAATCATCCAATCTTCTCTTCTCTTCTCTCTAAAGCTCAATACAAGCCATACCCTTCCTCATCTACTAGCCACAAGCTTCCTAAGCCTCAAGTGCTCAGTATCTTTCAGTTAGGAGTTTATGCAAGAGTTCAAGAAATTGCTTGGAAAATTCTAAGCATCGCCACTGCGATCCTTTGTAAGAAGTTGACGTGCTCTTCTGAAGAAAAGGCACGGGGTGTAACTACTATTTCATAAATAGTGGATTTAATCCTGAGCTAGAGTTCTCAGGCCTGGAATAGTCCTCCACGAGGGAAACTAGGTTAAAAATCGGCTGTGTTTGCGTATGCTTTCTTGCTCCTTATTTATTTCTGCATTTACTCTGATTACTTTAAGCTTGTGAAAGAGTTGAATTTTTTATTTGGCTATTATCGCTATAAACTCTATTCACCCCCCTCTAGAGTTGCCATCTGTTCTTCAGACATTTGGACTCGTGTCAGGCTACCCAAACCCTAGCCCTAGACCTAGACTAGCTGTTGACACGTTCAAGACACTTGTGGGTTCGTGTGTCGTATCCTAGAGGGCCCGACACACGTGCACGAGCCCTCTCTTTGTGCACAATAAGACACTCTTTGATACATAGTTTCTTGACACTTTGTGTCACTTTTTGGATACAGTAAGGACACCACATCACCCCCAGGGTCGACACGAAATACCCCCTCCCCCACCTGACACGAATATTTGTTTGGTTTTGAATGAAAATTTGGGTTCGATTTATGAATTTACTGATACATGTTTAAACTGTTTTCGAAATTGGTTTAAAAATATTCAATTCAAATCCAATTTTTAAATGAATTCCACATGGTTAACTGGGTTTTGGTTTTGTTCCCAATTTTGGTTTTCATGATTTGTATTAGGTTCAAATTTAGTTGTTGGTTTTCAAAATAAGTTTAAAAGGTAAATTTGAAATGTGGTTTCAAATGATCGTTTCAAAATGCTGTTGGGTTTTGGGTCTTTATTTACAAGTTGGTTGGTTTGTTTGTACATATATCAACATGTATATCTGATACATTTAGGACTATAGGTATGTTTGTAATATATATATATATATATATATATATATATATATATATATATATATATATATATATATATATATATATATATATATATATGTATGTCTGATATATACCTGAGCAGTGCAGTAGGCATTGGTTTGACAGGGCTTGGCCTGGGCTTGCCTGAGATTGGCTTGGGATGGCATAGTATTCAGCAGCAGTTAGGAGAGGAGATTGAGAGAGTGGTGAGATTAAGAGAGTGTGATTTTGAGAGAGGGATAGATATGTGTAATTGAGAGATTTCAGTGAGTTAGTATAGGATGACTGGATTTGTGAGGATTGGAAGTATGAGTGTGAGTGTTAGTTTAGATATTAGGTTGTGGGGTTAGTATGGGTTTATGAGTTTGAGAGGAAGGAAGGATTTTCCAGCAGTGTGTTTACATTTCAGATGTATGCTCAACATTACCTTCCAACAGTGCAGCATTGATGAGAGGGATTGAAACATCAGCAGCAATGACATGAAGGCCTAGCCTACCTTGGTTTAGCTTGGGTTGAGTATGAGTGTTTGAGTAGGATTGTGAGTGAGAGTGAGTGTTACCTTGGTTTTTAAGCCATGAGATTAGAGTGAAGTTTTGGGTAGAGAGCTGGTTGTAAAGGGTTTTGTAAATATACAGGTATGGTTATAAATGATATAGGTTAGTTAGGATAAGGGGGTGTGGTAGAGTATATGTGGTATCTATATGTAAGGTAGAGGTTAGGTTTAGCCATAGGCTATGGGGGTTTGAGTTTTCCCTTTCATGTATTTTATAGTGATATTTATAGTCTATCATATATGTATTGAGATAAGTATATATTATATAGTAAATGTATGTAGATGTCTTGATTATATAGGGATACCTAGATAGTATAGAGGATGACCAAGTTTGACTCTTAGTTGACCAAAATTGACTTGTTGACCTAGTTTGACCTAGACAGTTGACCAGGTTCGACTTAGAGTTGACTTTGGCAAGATTGACTTTGAAATCATATAGATTGCATCATATACTTCATCTACCTTATTTTTGAATGCATCATAACCTATAATTGCTTTAACTAGGATCTTGGGACTCCGATTCAGACATCTGTTTTCATCAGTCATTTATGGTACCAGGCGAGTACATTCTTTGATAATATTTTTTGTTTTATGATATCGTCTTTGTTTCTAGTATTTAGTGTAGATTTTCTTGTTCTCTTGACACATTGTTCATATGGATTGATATTTGTCTGAATCCCGTTATAAGATGTTATTCCTCTTATATATGGTATGCCTTGTGCAAGTCTTCCTTGTTCCTTGTTCCTTGTTTATTGTATAGACACGATTTCTGTGAAGAAGAGCTACTTCACAGAGAATACGTGTTATGACGTGTCATGACTGGATTCACTATATTAGTCAGGGATGGGGGTGTTAGCGTAGATATGTGATCAATACCCCTACAGTACCAGCATTGTATCATCATTGTATCACTATTGTATCATCACTGTATAGTGTTAATCATACACTTACGTATGATTAGCCAGGCCAAACATTGTATCAAGTTCTAAGCCGATCACATGTTGAAACTAGTGCTAAACTCACATAGATAGCAGTTCCAGATTTTTATACATGATATACACTGTTCTCTTATCCGTCTCATTACACTTTTGATATACCCTACCAGGATGCATGTACGCTCTACTTTACCTAGTATATTCTCTCTATCTACTGCTACATTTTCAATATTGTCTAACTAGAACTGTTGTTTGAGATTTTGTACTCGTTTCCATCCTGATTAGACATCTTAAAAATATTACAGATGATGAGGAGGAGTGCCCTACCTATTACGGTCCTCATGACGTGGTTGGTATAGAGTTGGAGACCCTAGTGCAGCAGGGTCTAGCTCTAGCAGATGAGGTCTTGGTATAGTTTAGCTGGTTTTAGTATAGTATTGGACTTTGTCTCCAGATTACTTTGGCTTGTTATTATTTGTTAGTTGTTTGTATTGAGATTATTGACCCAGAGATTTTGGACTTGTATTATTCTGTGTTGGATTTTCAGAATGATATTATAAATCTTGTTATTCTTATCTTTCGGTATTATCTGTCGTCATTCTTAGAGTTTGTGATTGAGTATATTATATTGTCATTGCTTGGCCTCCGTTCGGAGTTGACCATTCTCGACAGGTTTTGATATTATAACTATTGTTAGATATTTGACCCAGATAGCGTTCTATGTTATTTCTGCAACGTAGGCTGGGACGTTGTCTCGCACTTGTGTCCTTACTCTGGGTGCGGGTCGTGACACGTTTTTAGTGGTGGCCCACGCAGGTCAGAAGTCACAATTAGTACGATGTCGTAGCAGTGCTCGACTTAGAGTACTGCTACGAGCCTTCTATAGGCTTAAAAAGATATAGGCTATAGGCTAAGGGTACTCAATCACAATTAGGAAACTTCCAATTTGCTTCTATACAACTGTCATTTCTTTATGCTGATTATTTGTACACAAATTGTCCTCCTTTGATATGATCTATCTTGTGCCATATTGACTTTTTTTCTTTCGATCTGTCTTCAGAATGGTGATGACTTGATTTCAGCGATTGGAGCTAGTGTATACTGAGTGGTCCACCACATCTCACGGGCTTGAGCCAGTCACTTCTTCTGTAGTCGGTACATCTGCAGCAGCATTCGGGGGCGCTCCTCCACCAGTTGCGAGCACTGTCCCGGAGGATGTTGCAACAGGAGCAGTCATGGGTGTTCTTCCTCCTGCACATTGGACTCCTCCGTCTGTAGCCAAAGATCTGCCTCCTCCGTCTCCATTACCTACCAATATAGGGCAGATGTTTGCCTTCGTTCGACAGATGATGGAGGCCCAACGAGTCCAGACTGAGGCTCAGCATAGGCAGACAGACGCGATGCGTCAGGACGTGAGGGATGCACACCAGTTGGCTCTAGCAGTCGTGGAGCAGAGGACTCCGCATCAGGGAGCGCATCCGAGGCCGAGCAATATCCAGGACTTCAAAAAATGGGGGCCTCGTGATTTCGGTGGGACTAAGGGCGTAGTTTATGCTGACGACTGGCTCGAGGACATCGAGCATCAGATGAGGGCTTCCCACCTAGCAGACGACCTGAAGGTCGAGGCGGTGGGGTTACAGTTGTTGGACATTGCTCGCATATGGTTCAGGAATGAGCCAAACCTTGCTGGAAAGGGCCATACCTGGGCCGAGTTCAAGGTCCTCTTCAAGGAGAATGATTGAATGATTGACTACTAGTCGTAGTTGCTAATGATTAATATAGCTTGCTTGACATCTCTAGACTCTTGATTAAATTCCGAGGACAAAATTCTTTTAAGGTGGGTAGAGTTGTCACCCCCATTTTTCGTTCTACGTATTTCCAGTATACGTATACGGAATCCCGACATGTATTTTTATTTTCCTGCCTGGCTAGTTAATTTGGTTTAATCTTGTTTACGTTCATCATGGCATGTAATGGTTCAACTTGGTTCATTTTGGAGTATGCTTGGTTTATTTTGTTGGTTCATCATGTAGAAAAACCCCTACCTACCACCATCCCCCGTTATAAATCCACCCACTTTTCTCTCTCCTCATTATTCTCCATAACTCCTCTTCCTTCTCCATTAAGACCTCTCCCCCTCCATAGGCAAGTGCAACTTGCTTCCACAAGAGAACCCATTTTTATTGTTCCATTAGCTTCTTCTCATGTTTCTAAGACACATTAGAACTTGCCATTTTCCATTTTGAAGCTTTGATTTTTATAGATCTAGAAATTAGTTATTTTTGGATTTTTGTGGTTTTGATCTATCAAACTTCTTTATTTTTAAGTTTTGATGGTTCCATGTTGTAGAGAATTTCGTTCTACCCCACTTTGACCTATGGAAGTCCCATTTTGGCTTAGAAATAAGAGTTTGGTGGACTTGGGAAGTTCTTGGATTCTTCTTGGCCATGGCTCTCAGCCTTAGTGGAGAAGAAGGCCCTGTAGCAGCCGACGCATCTCGTCGTTCGGCGCACTGTTTAATGCCCGACGCATTTTGTAGTCGTATGCACTTTATAGTGCCCGCACAACTAGCCCACCTGTGCGCTTCTTGCGTCAGAACCAGTTGGGCGCAACCCGCGCAACTGGTCCACCTGCGCGCTTCTTAGTGCCAGACCCAGTTGGGTGCATCTTGCCCCGACGCATCTTGCCTCCGGCGCATCTTTGCCCCGGTGCATCTTTGCCCCGGCGCATCTTGCCCCTGGCATAGTCTGGCCAGTGGCCTGGCATATTTTGCCAGGCGCAGCCTAGCCATGGCACCCTAATTGTCCAATTTTAATCCCCTTTCATTAGGTGCATGGCATCCCCTGTTTATATCCTTATGCCTTTTTGACACGAATTCGACACGACACGACTCGTGCTAGCCTTAGCACGATTTGGCATGTATGTATCCTTCATGTAGGCGCACAGAACCCCGTAGGCGTATAGCCTTGGGGCACACAATGATTTGGCATTTTTACATCGGTGGCCCGTTAGGGTGCACTCAGGATATGTCTTTTGCCTACATGATGATATGATCATAACCATGATATGTGAATATGAAATGATGATTGATATGTAATGAACCATGTTGGCGGCCCATCGTAGCGCGCTCCTAATAAGTAACAAGTACAAGTAAAGCAAGATGACAGTTGCCCGTCGTGGCGCACTCTAGACAAGAACATGACAAGTAACGTAACATGATGGTAACCCGTTGTGGTGCACCCCTAACAAGTAATCTTGACAGATAACTCATGAACGCTGTTGCTACAGCTAACTGGACATGACACCGTGGGTGATTGTATTGAATGTGCTTGTATAAGCTACCAGTCGAGTTTCGCATCATATCTAGGATATGTGTCCCTGGTTACCACGGTCAGGGATTCATACTGAATCTGACTAGGTTAATGACTAGATTGATCAAGTAGTTCATATAGAGAGGTATTCCGGCTACAAGCAATCCCGTTATCTGGGCGTCTTCCTGATGTACTTGTAGCCTGCCGACAAGTAGGGCACATTTCCAGCTCACTGTTATGTAGGGCACTTCAAGCAAGCAATGATTACCAAGCACACTGTCATGTGTTGCACTCAAGTCACCTAACAAGTATTGATAACTCTTAACATGAACCTTGCGCCTGGATAACCTAGATAGTCTGCAGGGCTTATGGCCATAGGAATCATCATTGCATCTTGCTAGTAACTAGGCTTGTGATAACCCTAGTTAGTTAAAGTATCAAGCCGTACTCATTGATTGACCATGACTGATTGAATGGAGTCCCATTTGTCTAGTCTTGTCTAGACCCAGTACATGTCTATCTCAAGACATGATTGTGATTGCTTACTTTACCGATAATTGGTTAGAGACTAAGCTCCGTTCAGGTGAAGGGTTACAACCCCGGTCCTTGTTTGGTTTACGGGTTGTAACTTGGTTACCGGAATAGTCCTTTAGGTCTCTTAATCGTTTCTCATCCCGTTTTATTCAACTGATCTCTATTGCTATTTCATCTATAACTTATTTACTAATGTGCTGGTTTTAGTTCTTAAGTGAAGCCTCCTTTGTGGCACTTGCTCTTCCTGGGGTCTGACCCAGTTGGTTTTGTATGGCCAGATTTCGGAGCAGCTACCGAGGATCTCCCAGCCTTCCGGCCAAATGGTGACCACTAGAAGGAATCTTGGCAACGAGTGGTTTTTATTTTGCTCTCCCACTCTATTGTAAAAATATTCTTTTGAGGCGTTTAGCCGTCGAGCAAGTGTTAGCTCGTTTGCAACTTTACTTACTGTCTGCCTACGGGCTGTAACATGATTGACAAATCCTAGGGTTGATCATGTATGACTTAAACTCTTGTTAGTCCTCACATTTTATATGACTAGCTTCATGATCATCTGAATATATAATATATGGGATGCCTTACTTTGTATGACTGATGATCTACCATCTTGTTATATTTACTTGCTTGCTTGAGATTGAGACACTAGGCTTGATATTGACCATAAGAGACTGATGGCTTGTAGTAAACCCTCGTGCATCTAGACAGCCGTGACCGTATTGCGAAGTGGGATTTACTTCAATGTACGTAGCTGGCTGTGTCTGTCCCCCGCTCTCCAGTATTCTGGTTCTGGGGCGTGACACGGTTTAAGTGGTGGCCCATGCAGGTCTTGTAAATCAAGATGAGTGAGGGTTTCACTGGATAGATGTCTCAATCAGCACTCGCCCTTGATCTTAACTCGTATCTTCTACTCTATCTGAAATCTTGACCTGATCACACGTTTATATCCTCGATCTATCATGGTCCTTCCTTATTGTTCTCTATGTCGTTTCTTCAACGGCATTATTCCTGTCGATCAGCAAGGCGGAGAACCTCCCGTGGACCAGCAGCAACAAGAAGATCAAGCCCAGCACTCAGGGGTAGCCTCCAGAGTCATGCCTACTGGGGGTCAAGAGCCACCAGTTTAGCCAGTCCAGCCTGCAGAGCCTGACGATGGAACCCTAGTGGGTCTCATCAAGGAGTTGATTGAATCTCAAGATCGTCGGGGCGATGCCCTGCACCAGACAATACAAGATGCCATGGGCCGTGTTGGCTATCAAGGGAATAATGCAGCCAACAGTTTCAAGTGCCTCAACCCTCCCTTCTTCGACGGTAGTGAGGACGCTATTATAGCGGATGCGTGGCTCCAGGACATCGAGATCATCTTGTATGCAGCCAAGACTCCAGAAGAAGAGAAGGTAGCTGTGGTGCGCCTGCAGTTATTGGACCTAGCCCGCACCTGGTGGGCGATGATAGCAGTTGGGTTGGCAACACCTGTTCCATGGGCGGTATTCAGTGACAAGTTTCAGATCAAGTACTTCGATGTTGTGGCTCGGCACGACCTACAGACGAGGTTCACCAATCTCAAGCAGATAAGCAGGACGGTCGATGGATATACGGCCGAGTTTTCAAGACTGAGTCGGTTTGCTCCCACTTTGGTGGTAACCGAGTTTGATCGAGCGCAGCAGTTTTAGCAGGGACTCCACCTAGAGATCATTCTAGCAGTGGAGCAGTTTGAGCATCAGACCTTTGATGTTGTTTTGCGAGCAGCTAAGAGGCATGAGTATACCTCCCAGAGGATAATGGACAGAACTGGAGGTAGGAAGCGATCCCATGGTCAGATGACCCAGTCCTCAGCCCCAGCCCGGGCAGCTAGGGCCTTGACCATTGGAGCTCCGAGGAGAGCGACGTCAGTTACGTCGGTTCAGCATTTGACTCCGACGTACCCTCAGCAGCAGAAGTCGAGGCAGTCTTCCACAATGGGCTGCACTCATTGTGGGAAGCCAGGGCACGTAGTATCAGAATGTCGCCGAGCATAAGGATTGTGTTTGGTTTGTGGAGCATCGGATCACATGGTAGGGACCTGCCCGCAGAGAGCCGGTTCATCTTTATCGCCCCAGACTAGTCCCTCGGTGAGGGGACCAGCACCAGTGCAGTAACAGCAGTACCAGCCTCCGAGGCCATTGCCACCTCAGGCTCAAGCATTTCATCAGGAGAGACCGCAGCAGTATGCCCAGGCCCAAGTTCAGAACCAGAACAGCCAGAGAGGTTTCCAACAGAGGGGACCAGCACCCAGAGGGCACGGTCAAGTGATGGCTTTGACCGAAGAGGAGGAGTTGGCCTCAGATGAGGTGGTGGCAGGTACCATTCTCGTCAACTCTTTTCCTGTATCAGTATTATTTGATTCGGGTGCCTCGTATTCATTTATGTCTGCACGATTCACGACACAGATAGGACTGGAGCCCGAGTCATTATCAGTAAGGCTCAATATACTTACTGGTAACGGTCTTGTAGGAGTAGATAGAGTATTTTTCTCGTATCGGATCATAGTTAGCGGTAGAGAGTTTTTCCCTAGGTTGATAGAATTTTCGATGGCCTATTATGATGTGGTCTTAGGGATAGATTGGTTGAGAGACCAGTATGCTAGAATAGATTGCCATATCAGCAAGATTATTTATAGTATTCCTGGTGAGCCAGAGTTTTTATTTCTTCGAGGCGGAGTAGAGCCCCCTTTCCCAGCATTGCGGATAGCAGTAGCAGCAGTTCAGTTGCCCAGAGTTGTAGAAGAGTTCCCTGACGTATTTCCCGAAGAACTTCCAGGCATGCCCCCAGAGAGAGAGATCGAGTTCACCATTGATTTAATTCCCGGATCAGTACCAGTGTCAGAGAGGATCTACAGAATGGCGCCTTCAGAGTTGGAGATCTTGTATAAGATGATTGAAGAACTTAGAACCAAAGGATTCATTTGTGCTAGCGGATCACCTTGGGGAGCCTCGATGCTTCTTACGAAAAAGAAGGATAGTACGTCAAGATTATGTGTTGATTATCTTACCATGAACTCAGTGACAATCAAGAACAGATATCCTCTCCCGATGATAGATGACTTATTTGATCAGCTCAGAGGAGCGGCAGTATTCTCAAAGATTGATTTGCAGTCAGGGTACCATCAGATCAGAGTCAAAGAGCAGGACATCCTGAAAATAGCATTCAGATCGAGGTATGGACATTGTGAGTTCCTTGTTATGCCATTTGGAGCAACCAATGTGCCAGCCGTATTCATGGATCTCATGAATCGTATCTACATGCCCTACTTGGCCCAGTTCGTGATAGTATTTATAGACGACATCTTGGTCTATAGCAAGAATGAAGCGGAGCATAAGCATCATCTCCGTGTAGTTCTTCAGATTCTCAGAGAGCACCAGTTGTATGCGAAGTTTAGTAAGTACAAGTTTTGGTTAGATCATATCTCGTACTTGGGTCACATCATCACCCGAGGTGGAGTAGAAGTGGATCCCCAGAAGATTGTAGCCATAGAGACATGGCCAGTTTCCAGTACCGTCGCAGAAGTTCGGAGTTTCCTTGGATTGCCCGACTATTACCGGCGGTTTGTGTCAGACTTTGCTCGAATTTTAGCGCCATTGACGCAGTTGACCCACAAGGACGTACAGTTTGCTTGGACAGCAAAGTGCCAGAGATCATTCGAAGGGTTGAAGCAGAGATTGATGACGGCCCCCATACTCACTCTTTTCGACGGGACGGGAGGATTTTTAGTTTATTGCGACGCATCCGGCAAGGGATTAGGATGTGTCTTGATGCAGCATGGTAAGGTAGTCACTTATGCATCATGTCAGCTTCATGATCATGAGAGGAATTATCCAACCCATGACCTGGAGTTAGTAGCCATAGTATTTCCATTGAAGCTTTGGAGGCATTATTTGTATGGAGATCAGGTGGAGATGTTCACCGACCACAAGAGCCTAAAGTATGTGTTTACCCAGAAGGATCTTAATATGCGTCAGAGGAGATGGCCAGAGCTACTTGTGGATTATGACATCAACCTGCAGTATTATCCTGGGAAGGCCAACGTGGTAGTAGATGCATTGAGCAGGAGAGCCGGAGTTTATTTTCTAACAGCACAGCCAGAGCTGTTAGTAGATCTTCAGAAGATGGGTATTGAAGTTGTTCTTCCTTCCAGTGTAGCATTGATGGCCAGTATGCAAGTTCAGTCCAGTATAGTTGAGAGGATCAAGTTGGCTCAGTCAGCGGACTCTAACCTTCAGCGGCTTAGGGCAGAATGTGTAGCAGGACAGAGACCAGAGTTATACAATCATGAAGATGGTACACTCTGACATGGAAGGCGTCTTTGTGTATCCAGTGGAGATATCAGACAGGAGATTATTGTAGAAACCTACAGTTCTCAGTATTCCATTCACCCTGACGGTACGTAGATGTATCGTGATATTCGACAGCATTTTTGATGGAATGGCATGAAGAGGGAGATAGCCCGGTTTGTCTCTCGTTGTTTGGTTTATCAACAAGTTAAAGTCGAGCATCAGAGACCAGCTGGACTTCTTCAACCTCTACCGATCCCAGAATGAAAATGGGAGCACATTACCATAGATTTTGTAACTGGGTTACCTAAATCCTCAGCTGGAAGAGATGCTATATGGGTTGTAGTTGACAGACTCACCAAGGTAGCTTATTTTCTTCTTTTCAGAATCGGACAGTCGACGGATCAGCTTACAGAGATGTACCTCAGGCAGATAGTCAGATTGCATGGAGTACCAGTCAGCATTGTGTCTGACAAAGATTCGAGATTCACATCTCACTTTTGGCGGAGTCTCCAGAAAAGTTTGGGGACTCGTCTCAAGTTCAGTTCAGCCTACCATCCGCCGACAGATGGTCAGTCAGAACACACGATCCAGACTCTTGAAGACATGCTGCGGTCATGTACACTTGACTTCGGTGGTTCGTGGGAAGATCACCTGCATCTCGTAGAGTTCTCGTACAACAATAATTTCCAGGCTAGTATCCAGATGGCACCTTTCGAGGCCTTGTACGGCAGGAAGTACAGATCTCCTTTAGCTTGGAATGATATCGGTGAGAGGCAAATGCTTGGACCAGAGATGGTGACGCAGACTATTAAGGTGGTCAGACAAGTTAGAGATCACCTTCGAGTTGCACAAGATCGCCAGCGTCATTGGGCCGATTTCTATCGGCGCCTCCTTGAATTTTCTGTCGGCGACCACGTATTCCTCAAGATTTCGCTTACCCGTGGCGTCATTCGATTCGGCGTACGGGGAAAGCTTAGTCCTAGGTATATAGGGCCGTTTGATGTTCTAGAGCGAGTAGGTGATGTATCCTATCGTCTCGCTCTCCCGTCGTCGTTACATGAGGTACATGGTGTCTTCCATATATCCCAATTGTGACGGTATATTCCGGATCCGAGTCATGTCCTTGATCATTCGAAATTGGTTATTGGTATCAACCTTTCGTATGAAGAAAGACCCGTGTCCATATTAGACCAGAGAGAGAAGATACTCAAGAACAAGACTATCAAGTTAGTCCGTGTTTCTTGGGGTCATCACTCTTTGGGTGAATCAACATGGGAGCGTGAGGATAATATCCGATCACGATATTCCGACCTGTTTGACTCGTAAGGTATAATGTCCTTCTTATGCCTTATGCTTTAATTCCTTGCTTGCATGAATGATTGACTGCTAGTCGTAGTTGCTAATGATTAATATAGCTTGCTTGACATCTCTAGCCTTTTGATTAAATTCTGAGGACAGAATTCTTTTAAGGTGGGTAGAGTTGTCACCTCCATTTTCCGTTCTACGTATTTCCAGTATACGTATACGGAATCCCGACATGTATTTTTATTTTCCTGCCTAGCTAGTTAATTTGGTTTAATCTTGTTTAGGTTCATCATGGCATGTAATGGTTCAACTTGGTTCATTTTGGAGTATGCTTGGTTTATTTTGTTGGTTCATCATGTAAAAAACTCCCTACCTACCACCATCCCCCTTTATAAATCTACCTACTTTTCTCTCTCCTCATTATTCTCCATAACTCCTCTTCCTTCTCCATTAAAACCTTTCCCCCTCCATAGGCAAATACAACTTGCTTCCACAAGAGAACCCATTTTTATTGTTCCATTAGCTTCTTCTCATGTTTCTAAGACACGTTAGAACATGCCATTTTCCATTTTGAAGCTTTGATTTTTGTATATCTAGAAATTAGTTATTTTTGGATTTTGGTGGTTTTGATCTATCAAACTTCTTTATTTTCAAGTTTTGATGATTCCATGTTGTAGAGAATTTCGTTCTACCCCACTTTGACCTATGGAAGTCCTATTTTGGCTTAGAAATTAGAGTTTGGTGGACTTGGGAAGTTCTTGGATTCTTCTTGGCCATGGCTCTCAGCCTTAGTGGAGAAGAAGGCCCTGTAGTAGCCGGCGCATCTCGTCGTTCGGCGCACTGTTTAGTGCCCGGTGCATTTCGTCGTCGTGCGCACTTTATAGTGCCCGTACAACTGGCCCACCTGTGCACTTCTTGCGTCAGAACCAGTTGGGCGTAACCCGCACAACTGGCCCACCTACGCGCTTCTTAGTGCCAGATCCAGTTAGGCGCATCTTTGCCCCGACGCATCTTGCCTTCGACGCATCTTTGCCCCGACGTATTTTTGCCCCGACGCATCTTGCCCCGACGTATCTTGTCCCGGCGCATCTTTGCCCCGGCGCATCTTTGCCCTGGCGCATCTTGCCCCTGGCGCAGTCTGGCCAGTGGCCTGGCACATTTTGCCAGGCGTAGCCTAGCCATGGCACCCTAATTGCCCCATTTTAATCCTCTTTCATTAGGCACATGGCATCCCCTGTTTAAATTCTTATGCCTTTTTGACACGAATTCGACACGACACGAGTCGTGCTAGCCTTAGCACGATTTGGCATGTATGTAGCCTTCATGTAGGCGCACAGAACCCCGTAGGCGCATAGCCTTGGGGCACACAATGATTTGGCATTTTTACATTGGTGGCCCGTTAGGGTGCACTCAGGATATGTCTTTTGCTTACATGATGATATGATCATAACCATGATATGTGAATATGAAATGATGATTGATATGTAATAAACCATGATGGCGGTCCATCGTGGCGCGCTCCTAACAAGTAACAAGTACAAGTAAAGCAAGATGATAGTGGCCCATCGTGGCGCACTCCAGACAAGAACATGACAAGTAACGTAACATGATGGTGACCCGTTGTGGTGCACCCCTGACAAGTAATCTTGACAGATAACTCATGAACGTTGTTGCGATAGCTAACTGGACATGACACCGTGGGTGATTGTATTGAATGTGCTTGTATAAGCTATCAGTCGAGTTTTGCATCATGTCTATGACATGTGTCCCTGGTTACTACGGTCAGGGATTCATACTGAATCTGACTAGGTTAATGACTAGATTGATCAAGTAGTTCATATAGAGAGGTATTCTGGCTACAAGCAATCCCGTTATCTGGGCGTCTTCCTGATGGACTTGTAGCCTGCCGACGAGTAGGGCACATTTCCAGCTCACTGTTATATGGGGCACTTCAAGCAAGCAATGATTACTAAGCACACTGTCATGTGTTGCACTCAAGTCATCTAACAAGTATTGATAACTCTTAACATGAACCTTACGCGTGGATAACCTGGATAGTCTGCAGGGCTTGTGGTCGTAGGAATCTTCATTGCATCTTGCTAGTAACTAGGCTTGTGATAACCCTAGTTAGTTAAAGTATCAAGCCGTACTCATTGATTGGCCGTGACTAATTGAATGGAGTCCCATTTGTCTAGTCTTGTCTAGACCTAGTACATGGCTATCTCAGGACATGATTGTGATTGCTTACCTTACCGATAATTGGTTAGAGACTAAGCTCCGTTCAGGTGAAGGGTTACAACTCTAGTCCTTGTTTGGTTTACGGGTTGTAACTTGGTTACCGAAAAAGTCCTTTAGGTCTCTTAATCGTTTATCATCCCGCTTTATTCAACTGATGTCTATTGTTATTTCATCTATAACTTATGTACTATTGTGCTGGTTTTAGTTCTTAAGTGAAGCCTCCTTTGTGGCACTTGCTCTTTCTGGGGTCTGACCCAGCTGGTTTTGTATGGCCAGATTTCGGAGCAGCTACCGAGGATCTTCCAGCCTTTCGGCCAGATGGTGACCACTAGAAGGAATCCTGGCAACGAGTGGGTTTTATTTTGCTCTCCCACTCTATTGTAAAAATATTCTTTTGAGGCGTTTAGCCGCCGAGCAAGTGTTAGCTCGTTTGCAACTTTACTTACTATCAACCTACGGGCTGTAACATGATTGACAAATCCTAGGGTTGATCATGTATGACTTAAACTCTTGCTAGTCCTCACATTTTGTATGACTAGCTTCATGATCATCTGAATATGTAATGTATGGGACGCCTTACTTTGTATGACTGATGATCTACCATCTTGTTATATCTACTTGTTTGCTTGAGGTTGAGACACTAGGCTTGATATTGACCATAAGAGACTGATGGCTTGTAGTAAACCCTCATGCATCTAGACAGCCGTGACCGTATTGCGAAGTGGGGTTCACTTCAATGTACATAGCTGGCTGTGTCTGTCCCCGCTCTCCAGTATTCTAGTTCTGAGGCATGATACTATGGCACCACATCATGCCCCACACCAGCAGTAGGATATACCACGCCAGGACAGGGCTTTTGTGATGGCAGTTGAGGAGACCCATCCTGCAGGCATTAGACTAGGAGGTTAGTTCTTGCTCTTTTCTTTTACCTGTTTTTTTCACCCATTGATGGATGATTGCTTTCTTAGTACCTTTAGTTTGCATATGTGATGATCATGCTAGATTAAATAGAAAACCCCAATAAAGACTGTAATAACATAATATTGTAGAGATTTAAAACCATGCATGTGTTCTGATTTCCTGGATTGCATGTTATATAACTTAGGAGAAAATTTAGTAGACATTGATTGTTGGAGCTTGACCTAGAGAAGAGTACAACCATTTCGAATTTCGAGGAGGGGTAGGATTGTAACTGCCTGTTTTTAAAAATCAAGGGTAATTTTGTCATTTCTCAGTTTTCCATAATTTTGGTGAATTTTAATTTACTTAATACCATTTAGATTGGTGTATTGTGATTTTGGTGTTTTGCTAGAACAACCCTAGAAACTGTTTAGCCTAGAGACTAACCATGGCCACGGAAACCTAACCAAGTGTTTAGATTAGCAAATTTCTATTTTATGGGCTAAGGATATTTTGGTCATTTGGTGACTTTTGAATTTATATAGATTTTGGCCTTTTGGTAATGTGCTAATTGATAGGTTAGGCCTTAACCTAGAATTTCCCTAATCTAGAGGTTAACCATGGGCCTAGTGATTAGATTAGAAATATCCATTACATGACAAGGTTAAGAATATCTAGATATTTGTTAAGGGTAGATAATTATTAAGGAATAGATATTTAGTTTGGGCCTATAGTTAGGAGGCTTTGAATTCAATAGCTAGAAGCCTCAAATTAACTTAGAAACTAAACCCTAACCCTAGAGGCAAACCCTAGGCTGCCATGAGGAGCCTCTCCCCCTATTTAAACACTTATTGACACACCCTTGCCTCTTTTCAATTCAAATAGAAACCCTAGTTTAGTGTTCTTCCCCAAATCACCCCATTTCATCAAATCAACTCCAAATTGAGCCTAGTCTTTTGAATTGGACTCCCCTACAATAGTAGAAGCCATTGGTGGGTAGCTAGCAAAGGTTGGAAGCTTTGGGACTATTGCAAATTGAGGGAAACATCGATACTAGGCTCTTTACATTGAGATTCCAACTCTCAATAGGTAAACCTATCTACACCCATTAAAATCCTGATTTATCTTCATAGATGCATTCATTTAGGGTTCCCCTAGGTGTAGCCCAAGTTTGGTAGGATTTTGTGTCCGTTTGATATGCGTATCGGACACGTATCGGTGTGTATTATAACGTGTTCAATGAAATGTCTCTATGGATTGATTGTTAACCAATTTCAAAACTAATTTCATGTTTGTATAGCCCATTAGGTGGGGATTTGATTTGTAGATGACTGAGTCAGTTTTGTTCTCGGTTCGTGTCCAAATTGGACACGAACTGACTGTTTGGACACTACATAGGGGAGTACTGTGCTCCCCTACTGCTCGAGTGTCCTATAGGGCACGACACAACTTTGTTTGACACAAAAGTTAATTGACACGTGGGGGCAATGTCTGACAACATACCCCCAAAGTTTTATTGGCTTTCATCGAGTATTCTAGGAGATATCCGACCTGTACTGTCTCAATCACACTGCACACGTGCGTGCACAAGTGCCTCTGATACGCACTTCGTGCACGGACACAAGGACACTTGGACTCGTGTCAGGCTACCCTAACCCTAGCCCTAGAGCTAGACTAGCTGTGAACACGTGCATGATACTTATGGGTTCGTATGTCGTGTCCAAGTGGGCCCGACACACGTGCAGGAGCCCTCTCCTTGTGCACAGTGAGACGCTCTTTGATACACAGTTTCTTGACACTTTGTGTCACTTTTTGGACACAGTAAGGACACCACATCACCCCCAGGGTCGACACGAAATACCCCCCCCCCCCACCTGACACGAATGTTTGTTTTGGTTTTGAATGAAAATTTGGGTTCGATTTATGTGTTTACTGACACATGCTGATACATGTTTAAACTGTTTTCAAAATTGGTTTCAAAATGTTCAATTCAAATCCAGTTTTCAAATGAATTCCACATGGTTAACTGGGTTTTGGTTTTGTTCCCAATTTTGGTTTTCATGATTTGTATTAGGTTCAAATTTAGTAGTTGGTTTTTAAAATAAGTTTAAAAGGTAAATTCGAAATATGGTTTCAAATGAGTTTCAAAATGCTGTTGGGTTTTGGGTCTTTATTTACAAGTTGGTTGGTTTATTTGTATATATATCAGCATGTATATCTGATACATTTAGGACTATAGGTATGTTTGTACTATATATATATGTCTGATATATACCTGAGCAGTGCAGTAGGCATTGGTTTGACAGGGCTTGGCCTGAGCTTGCCTGAGATTGGCTTGGCATGACATGGTATTCAGCAGCTGTGAGGAGAGGAGATTGAGAGAGTGGTGAGATTGAGAGAGTGTGATTTTGAGAGAGGGATAGATATGTGTAATTGAGAGATTTCAGTGAATTAGTATAGGATGACTGAATTTGTGAGGATTGGAAGTATGAGTGTGAGTGTTAGTTTAGATATTAGGTTGTGGGGTTAGTATGGGTTTATGAGTTTGAGAGGAAGGAAGGATTTTGCAGCAGTGTGTTTACATTTCAGATGTATGATCAGCATTACCTTCCAACAGTGCAGCATTGATGAGAGGGATTGAAACAGCAGCAGCAATGACATGAAGGCCTAGCCTACCTTGGTTTAGCTTGGGTTGAGTATGAGTGTTTGAGTAGGATTGTGAGTGAGAGTGAGTGTTACCTTGGTTTTTAGGCCATGAGATTAGAGTGAAGTTTTGGGTAGAGAGCTGGTTGTAAAGGGTTTTGTAAATATACAGGTATGGTTATATATGATATAGGTTAGTTAGGATAAGGGGGTGTGGTAGAGTATATGTGGTATCTATATGTAAGGTAGAGGTTAGGTTTAGCCATAGGCTATGGGGGTTTGAGTTTTCCCTTTCATGTATTTTATAGTGATATTTATAGTCTATCATATATGTATTGAGATAAGTATATATTATATAGTAAATGTATGTAGATGTCTTGATTATATAGGGATACCTAGATAGTATAGAGGATGACCAAGTTTGACTCTTAGTTGACCAAAATTGACCTGTTGACCTAGTTTGACCTAGACAGTTGACCAGGTTTGACTTAGAGTTGACTTTGGCAAGATTGACTTAGAAATCATATAGATTGCATCATATACTTCATCTACCTTATTTTTGAATGCATCATAACCTATAATTGCTTTAACTAGGATCTTGGGACTCCGGTTCAGACATCTGTTTTCATCAGTCATTCAGGGTACCAGGCGAGTACATTCTCTGATAATATTTTTGTTTTATGATATTGTCTTTGTTTCTAGTATTTAGTGTAGATATCCTTGTTCTCTTGACACATTGTTCACATGGATTGGTATTTGTCTGGATCCCGTCATAAGATGTTATTCCTCTTATATATGGTATGTCTTGTGCAAGTCTTCCTTGTTCCTTGTTCATTGTATACACGATTTCTGTGAAGGAGAGCTACTTCACAGAGAATACATGTTATGACATGTCATGACTGGATCCACTATATTAGTCAGGGATGGGAGTGTTAGCGTAGATATGTGATCAATACCCTACAGTACCAGTATTGTATCATCATTGTATAACCATTGTATCATCACTGTATAGTGTTAATTATACACTCACGTATGATTAGCCAGGCTAAACATTGTATCAAGTTCTAAGCCGATCACATGTTGAAACTTGTGCTAAACTCACATAGATAGCAGTTCCAGATTTTCGTATATGATATACACTTATACCCTGCCAGGATGCATGTACGCTCTACTTTACCTAGTATATTCTCTCTATCTACTGCTACATTTTCAATATTGTCTAACTAGAACTGTTGTTTGAGATTTTGTACTCGTTTCCGTCCTGATTAGACCTGTTAAAAATATTACAGATGATGAGGAGTACCCTACCTATTACGGTCCTTATGACGTGATTGGTATAGAGTTGGAGACCCTAGTGCAGCAAGGGCTAGCTCTAGCAGATGAGGCCTTGGAATAGTTTAGCTGGTTTTAGTATAGTACTGGACTTTGTCTCCAGATTACTTTGGCTTGTTATTATTTGTTAGTTGTTTGTATTGAGATTGTTGACTCAGAGATTTTGGACTTGTATTATTCTGTGTTGGATTTTCAGGATGATATTATAAATCTTGTTGTATTTATCTTTCAGTATTATCTATCGTCATTCTTAGAGTTTGTGATTGAGTATATTATATTGTCATTGCTTGTCCTCCGTTCGGAGTTGACCATCCTCGGCATGTTTTGATATTATAACTATTATTAGATAGTTGACCTAGACAGCGTTCTATGTCGTTTCTGCGGCGTAGGCTTGGACGTTGTCTCGCACTTGTGCCCTTACTCCGGGTGCGAGTCGTGATAGAAGAACACAAAGGAAAATTAACGTATGGAGATGGATTGTTTGAATCAAAGACTAGAGTACTATATTGAGAATATAAGAGAATGGAGATGTATTCTCCAAAAGAAAATTGGTCTTTATATAGCCTTAAAGTGCACCCCTTGTAGTGTCCCGTCCCAACATCGTGCCCATTCCTTGTTGTGACACGGAGAGCGCAGTTAAGAAACATTGCCGCTATCGATTGGTCAGAACCGGTTGAATCAAGATCATTTCCTTGTTATGGATTCACTACAAGAAAAATACTATTTTATGACGGGTAAAAACCGTCATATATGACAATTTATGACGGTATTTTTGAAGCAGGCAACCGTCATGAACACGGGTGTTATAAAAGTTTAGAAAAACCGTTATATATGACTTACACTTATATGACATTTTTTTAATTAAAAACAACATAATTAAGTCAATTATATATAACACTAAATTTGAAAACGACATTAATAGGTTATATATACATAACGCTTACTAAAATGATCTGGTTCTGAAACTATTCAGAAAGCGTTCATGAAACGTTATAAAAAGAACTTATACATAACACTTTGTAATGTTCTGTTCTTGTCATTCACACACATATATCACCTGTCAATGCTCATAATTCAATGCGTGATAAAAAGCATATTAATTTCCTGAGACAACAGAAATATAAAATTTAACTAACATTTGAAATATTTCATTAAAAATATCCAAATATCATATCATCTTAATTACATTTCAAAATATATCACTCTTTTTTCAAGTTTTATTTCACCAACATATCACCATTATATTTTAAAATCCAGAAATATATACATGTTTCCTTTTTAGGGCATCCGGACTCAAAACATTAAAACATCATTCACCAACACCAAATTGTGATATCTCTTCAAAAGCCAACATTGTATATTCCTTCAAAAGTCAATACTGTACGTACCTACAAATAAAGAATGAATAAATGAATAAAGAGAGATTATGATGATATTTACAAATCACAAGGACAATCTTTAATATCAAACAGTATGAAAGAAGAAAAGCATACAGTAATAAATAAGAAATTTCAGTCTTTATTTCTTCCTACAGGTCTCTAATCAGACAGTATGAGAAATAAAAATCTTTGATATCAAACAGTATAAAAGATGGAAAGATGAAAAGCATACAGTAATAAATAAGAAATAAGATATTCCTGATACCATAGGTATTCCTGATACCCTTTATTTCTTCCTACGGGTCTCTAATCAGAAGGTAGCAGTTAAAGGAGAACCATTCAAATTAAATAATACTACAAAAAGAAACCTAAAGAGTTTCCGACACAAACAACACATAATCAGATCCCTTATGAGACCAACAAGTACCTACCTATCCTTGATACAACTCAACACAAACACCAAAGCACAAGCCACAAAAGAAAGAATACTGATAAGAGGCTCAGAATACTAAGATCTTGATACAACTCGTCACTTACAAAATACACCAAAGCATAAGCCAAAATAAAGAATACTGATAAGAGGCTCAGATCGACAAATGTCTCTAGGAACATGTCTCGCCATGATAGGATGGTAGAGATTCACTCAATGAGAATTCTCATTGTTGTCATTATCCCATTTTTATAGATATTTTGATAAAAAAGAATGAAATAAATAGAGATTCCATAAGAATGTGGATTTTCAAATCACGTACATCTTACCAAACTGGTTGCAGCTGAGCCACCACACCATCTGGAGAGAGAAAAAAGAAAGCCAAAAACCTAATAAATAAGTACAACTTAAATAGAAATTAGCAATCTGCAAGAATCATCATTGCCTCTTTTAAAAACAGATAGCAGATATCAAAATCTCAGTAAGAGAAAGGATTAAGTCACGATGAGATGGGAGGAAATCCCCTAACAAATGCAGTATATATATGTGACATGGACAAGCTTCTATATGAGGCATTGCAAGAAGTCTTGCCGGTTCTATATAATTTTCTCTCTATCGAAAATCAATAACAGAAAAGGACATGCATAAAAAAAAGCAATCCATTGTTACTTTCTTCCAACACAACCTAGTAAGATGCATTAATGTGGATATGACACCACAAAAATGTGCAGTAGCATACCTTGTACCCATACCCGTAACTGTATCAAAACAAACAACAACCAGAGCAACTAGATACATAGATCAAGAAAGGTAAGGGAAGGAAAGCTATACCTCCAATGAGCCAAAAGAATGAGAGGCTTCTGAATGAACTGCAAAAGTTAGAAAGCATTAGCACGGACAAAATATTATACTAACAAGCGGTATGGGAAAATTGAAGTTGACAATAACATTGACTGTATAACAAATTCCAGGGAACATTATTTTGCTAAAAATCTTTTGTTGTAGAATATATCAAAACCAACCAAATGACTAAGACAAGAAACTGGCCAACAGTCTAAACTTCCATATTCTTATGTGAAACCAGTAGTGTGTTGTGAGTTAAATAAATGGAGTGCATATTACAGATTCACGATGGTTCTGCAGTATATGCAAAAAATTTAACACCTCATAGACAGAGACAAAGCGCACATTCTCTCTTCATAATTAGGAGAATTTTTCTTTCCCAAGCTAGAAAGGAAGCATAGATATACCAAAATATAGGTGCCTTTCTGTGTCCCATCGTATCAGACTCATACTCGGCATGATACAACAACCTGGAATCCGTGTCATGTCCACGCCTTTTTCATACTCAGCACGATACAACAACTCAATTCGTTCATATCAAATCTGTTTAAACATGTTTATCCTCTATATAAAATTAAAAAAAATAACTCTACTAACCCGAAAAGGCGACAAATCATTTTCTAAGTTTTATGGCAAGGCCCTCCCTATACTCATAGATCATGTGCTAGGAGTTTAACATCACAGTAGGGGGGTGATACCATGTCAACAATGCAACCAAGAAGAGCAGACAAACCATTGTCAGCTTGTACTTCAATTTAGCAAGTTCTCCAAAGAACAAAACTGAAATTCTCTAAAACAAATTAAGAAACCATTGTGACACAGTAAGACTGTATACGACTCCACAAACTGTCCATGAAATATAAATTTGTTAAACTTATGCGAAGGTACTAGCTAGTTTTAAATTTATGCAAAGATTGCCCGGTTAGTCTATAAGACAAGGTATGAAAATGAGAGGTATCAAATTGATAAATATACTCCAGTCTAGTCCCTTTAGAATTGTGGGTAATAATATTTCCAGATGAAAATATGATCATAAACAATAATAAACAACCTAAATAAGTTAATATAGTAAAATTGGAAACCAACTAGCATCCAGTTGAAGGAAATTTAACCCAAACATGAATCCAAACCCAGAAAGATTAAGGATGACATTCTGGACATTATGTACTACTGCATTTCCATTACATATGTTCCAGAATGGGTCATTAGCCATATCATGTCCATTAATATAGTAATATCTGAAATGCAACTTAGAGGCAAAGAACCTCATTTCAGAACAACCTTCAAATTTGTATCATAGATTATACTCAACTTAGAGCCATGCCAGATCATCATGGCCATGTCAACATTAACTACTGAGACTTGTAACAAATACGAAACATAAATTGTGGTATCTGTTGAGAATCAATAAGGGACTTTTAGTCCCACATCGGAATTTGTAGTATGTAGAGGAGCTAGACTCCCTATAAGTAGTGAAGTAGTCCATCAATAAAATTCATCCCAACTATTATTTTCTACATGGTATCAAAGCCATAACTCTATCTCTCTCCACACACAAAAAAAAAAAAAAAAAAAAAAAATTTAGCCCCCTCCCGGAGCAGCCCCCCCCCCCCCGACCCCCCTTCCCCCCCCTCCCGGAGCAGTCCCCCCTTTCCCCCCCCCGACCCCCCTTTCCCCCCCACCCGCTGACCCGCGCCCCACCCCCCCGCTGACCCGCCCCCCCCCCCGCCCCTTTACTGCTGCTACAGCACCCTTTTTAGGGTTTTCTTTTTGCTGTTTCCAAAAAAAAAAACAGATTTTTTCTCTTTAGAAGATCTCTGTAGTTGCCTCGAGAATCAGAGTTCCTTCTCTTTAGAAGATCTCTGTAGTTGCCTTCGAGAATTATTACCTTCTTTTTAGAAGCTCTGCTACGAATACGAAATCTCTTTAGATCTTCGTATCTCAGAAACGTTGTCTTTACAATCGTTTCTGCACGGCTGGTATACCTCTGGTTTGTCTCATGCAAGGAGGCACAACTACGTTGGTTATCCTTGAGCCGTCCGAACGCGTTATCATGACGCGGTTCTAGTTGGTCGTATAAACTACGACATATCAGTGAGGGATCTCGTTTTGTTGTTTCCCCCCGGTAGCTGACTAAGACGAAGACGACTCCAAAGAAGACGACTCCGGAAACAACAACACCTCACTGATTGCAGTTGCAGAAGTCATAGATTCCATCTATGAGAAGTTGACAGCAGAAGAAATAAAGGCCCTGGTCGAGGATCTCCTGACCAAGAGATTACCGGAGGCGACCCCACGCGTAACCCATACTGATGTGGATCCGTCACCGTACAAAATGGAGAAGTTGGACAAGCTGGAGACGAAGTTGGAAGGCACGACCAACTACTTGAAATGGTCGCGGCAGGCGATGCGGACGCTGAAGGGACGTGGCTTGGTTGGTTATGTTGATGGCCACACTACGGCCCCTGTCGATCACTCCTCGAAGGAGTTTGCTGTATGGGACATTGTCAACAATGTCGTGGCTGGTTGGTTGACAGCCTCTTTGACCGACCAAGTGTCGGGTAACGTTGAAGCAATGGAGGGAGCTGCTGATATCTGGAGAACGTTGAAGGACATGTACTCCGGTTCGGGTAACCCCATGCGAGTCTTCCAACTGCAGGATGAGCTCGATAGGGTAATCCAAGACGATCGTACCATCTCTGAGTACGCTGCCTTGTTGAAGAAGTACTGGTCTGATCTTGACCATTATGATCCTCTTGGCATGGAGGAAGCTCAGGTTGAACCGACTTTTGCCAAATATTTCCAGAAATTTCTGGATTATATTTCGCGGCAACGGATGATGAAGTTTTTGAAGGGGCTCAACCCAGCGTTTGAGCAACGGCGGAATGTCCTTCTCGCACAACCGACGCTGCCGACATTAGAGGACGCCATAGCTGCCATGGCACAAGAAGAAGCACGGTTGAAGCTGATGCCTACCAAGGGTATCTCCCAGGAGGAGCAGGCCGGAGTTGACACATCTGCTCTTGCCACTTTCACACAGCCTCCTTCTACGGGAGGCGTTTGCCACAACTGTGGTGACACAGGGCATTACATCCGCTTTTGCCCAAAACCGACACGGACTCCCTCGAATGGTCGGGGTCGTGGTCGCGGTGGACGACGAGGTGGTCGAGGCAGCTACAGTGGTGGAAGGGACACTTACTCTGGAGGCAATAAGGCGCATCTGGCGGATGAAGGTGGGGACAATCAGCTGGCGGACATCACTCCATTTGAGAGGGAAGTTTTTGAGAAGATGCGCGGCTCAAAGCTTGGTTCTGGTGAAAGACAAGTCATTCCTGGGGCGCCGTCCGCTACAGGAGATTACTGCACTTACTTCTCCCAAACCAGTGCCGGTATACCTCCGCGTGCTCTTGCATCTGTCTCTCAGCCAGCTTGGATTATGGACTCTGGGGCATCTTGCCATGTCACGGGGTCCCGAGGAGAGTTCCGGGAATACTCTCCTCTAACGCCGCCAGAAAGCATTCAGACTGCTGATGGTACCTACAGGCCAGTTACGGGTAAAGGCACTGTTGATTGCACTCCTTCCATCACTCTATCTAATGTCTTACATGCTCCTTCCTTTCCTGTCAATTTTATTTCCATTAGCGCCATTATCCTTGATCTAAACTGTATTGTTTCCTTTGATATTCCTAAGATAACTTTTCAGGAGAAGGGAACGGGGAGACGACTAGGCACTGGCACATGGCATAAGGGTCTATGGTACTTGGACAGGAACGGTCTGGATAGAGCACTGGCATCTTTGGTTGCAGACGCCCAACCGGAAGTCCGAAGTCGAAGTGTCGAAGTCGAGCTGCTCCTCCAACATCAGCGTGTAGGACATTCTTCTTTTTCCGTTATTGGTCGACTGTATCCGTCATTATATCAAAAAGCAAATAAAGAGTTGTTAGTTTGTGATTCTTGTGAGTTGGGGAAACATACCAGAAGCTCCTATGTGCATTCTGGGCATCGATGTTCTGCTGCTTTTAATATGATTCATTCCGATGTGTGGGGCCCTTGTCCTACAAACGGTGTTAACGGTTATAGATGGTTTGTTACTTTTATTGACTGCTCTATCCGCGTAACGTGGGTCTACCTGCTGAAGAATAAAAGTGATATTTTCGAGACATTTCAAAGCTTCCATCAACGGGTGCGGACACAGTATAATGCTCGTGTTAAGTGTTTCCGGTCGGATAATGGGACGGAATATACCCATAAGAGGTTTGCTGCGTATTTATCCTCTCATGGTATACTACATCAAACCTCTTGTGCTTATACACCGGCTCAAAATGGTGTTGCCGAGCGAAAGAATAGGCACCTGCTGGAGGTGGCTCGGACAATGATGCTGGCTATGAATGTCCCTAAATTTTTGTGGGGACAGGCTATCTTGACAGCCTCTTATCTCATCAACAGGATGCCCTCTCAATTACTGGACTGGAAGACGCCTTTGGAAATGCTCACGGGGACAACAGCGTACACCGTTCCTCCGAAAGTATTTGGTTGTGTATGCTTCGTCCACGATAACAGGCCTGGTGTTGGTAAGCTGGATCCTCGAGCACTTAAGTGTATCTTTGTTGGGTACACCGGGACACAGAAGGGTTACGTATGCTGGAGCCCGGTTGAACGGAAGCTGTTTGTAAGCATGGACGTTACATTCAGAGAGCTGGAACCTTATTATGGTTCGGACGAAGGTTCTGCGTTTGGGAACACGCCTCACACAGCGGGTGTTAGACGTGAGGGGGAGGTAGTACGCCCAAACGTCGTTGTCGGATCGGTACCTTGTCCTATCGTGACAGACTGGCAGAAAGGGGAGACAACATCACTGATACTGATACGGAGGATGAAGAAGACAATACGTACATTACGCAGGGGGAGAAGCAGACAAGGGAAAAGGAGCTCCAAGTTTACAGAAGAAGACAGCAGAGGTCCAGTACTGTGCCATACCCTGTGCCTATAGTGCCAAGTCCCTCGTCTACTCCTGCCCCGACTCCTGAAGATGTTACTCCCGCACCGGATCGCTCGGATTCGGAAGCGGATCTCTCCGATTCGGATGGTATGCTTTCTCCACCACCCATTGCTCCCTTAAGGAGGTCTTCTCGCATTAATGCGGGAAAGGCTCCTATTCGTTATAAAGATTATGAACATGATATCGCCAACTACCTATCTTATTCTAATATTTTTCCGACTTATCAAACATTCCTCACTTCGTTAGACTCCACTTCTTTATCTAAGAATTGGCAGGAAGCAAAAAAGGACCCAAGATGGAAAGCCGCAATGATGGAAGAACTTGGGGCACTAGAGAAAAATAAGACATGGGAGCTGGTGCCATTACCTGAAGGGAAGAAAGCTGTGGGATGCAAATGGGTTTACACAGTGAAGGAGACACCAGAAGGAAAAGTTGAACGATACAAGGCGAGACTGGTTGCAAAAGGCTATACCCAGACATATGGTATCGATTATGATGAAACTTTTGCCCCAGTAGCGAAGATGAGTACCGTAAGAACACTGGTCTCCATTGCAGCAAACTATGGGTGGAAGCTACACCAGTTAGACGTAAAGAACGCATTTCTTCATGAAGGCCTACAAGAAGAAGTTTACATGGAGACTCCTCCGGGGTGCTACTCTGTGTCAGATTCAGGTGAAGGAACGTCACATGGAAAAGTATGCAAACTGAAGAAGTCGCTGTACGGGCTGAAGCAATCTCCTCGAGCCTGGTTTGACAGATTCAGAAAGGCTGTCACTGGCATGGGGTACCATCAGACAAATGCAGATCACACGGTCTTCCTCCAGCATGCAAGAGGCCACATAACTATACTTGCTGTATATGTGGATGATATAGTAATCACAGGTGATGATGCTGATGAGATCACTAAGCTGAAGACGAAACTCGCCAAAGAGTTTGAGGTGAAGGACCTGGGGGAGATGAGATACTTTTTGGATATCGAGGTGTGTAATGGTGAACAAGAAATTGTTCTCTCACAAAGGAAATATGCACTAGATCTGCTGAAGGAGACAGGAATGCTGGAATGCCGAGCAGCAGTCACTCCAATTGACCAGAAGTGCAAGATGGGAGCAGAAGCAGGAGAGCCTGTTGATCGCGAAAGATATCAAAGGCTAGTAGGCAGACTGATTTATCTAGGGCATACTCGCCCTGATATCTCATTTGCAGTAAGTGTTGTAAGCCGCTATATGCATGATCCAAGAACGGGTCATATGGATGCAGTATTTCAGATCCTAAGATATCTGAAAGGGACGTCGGGAAAAGGACTGTGGTTCAAGAAGAATGGATGCACAGATGTTGAGGGATACTGCGATGCAGACTGGACAAGCTGCATAGACGACAGAAGGTCTACCACAGGGTACTGTGTTTTTGTAGGAGGAAACCTGGTTTCATGGAGAAGCAAGAAACAGTCAGTGGTAGCACGGTCGACAGCTGAAGCAGAATACAGAGCAATGGCTCTAGGAGTATCAGAATTGCTATGGGTAAAGGCGCTGCTGACAGAGTTGAAGCTAGACAAGGGGACACCATTGCACCTTCGGAGCGATAGTCAAGTTGCGATAAGTATAGCGAACAATCCGGTTCAGCACGACAGAACGAAGCACATCGAGATCGATCGATTCTTCATCAAGGAAAAGCTGGAACAAGGGATACTGAAGATTGACTATGTTCGCTCAGAAGAACAAGTGGCAGACTGTCTGACTAAGGGTCTTAGTTCATTGAGTCTGTCAAAGCTATGTAACAAGATGGGGATGATTAATATCTATCGCCCATCTTGAGGGGGAGTGTTGAGAATCAATAAGGGACTTTTAGTCCCACATCGGAATTTGTAGTAAGTAGAGGAGCTAGACTCCCTATAAGTAGTGAAGTAGTCCATCAATAAAATTCATCCCAACTATTATTTTCTACAGTATCCGTATCAAAATTGGACATCAAACTTTTGTTTGGACATCTCATTTTCCTTTTACCTATTCTCACTAGAAACCATGATCACGAGAACTTGTTAGGTGCACAAAAGCAAGCAGCAGGCTTTCATAGTGCTTTATAGTTGGGGTAGATGCCACCTTAAATGAAACATTTACCATCAGAGGGGAGCCATAACCCAAAGAAGGAACAAAAGTGTCCTTTGTTGTGGATTCTTCATCTCTCTCTCCCTTCAAATCTTTGTGCCAAAGATTGCAACTTACAAAAATGAGGAATGAGAAGGAACAAGCATATATGCCTCGATGTTTGAAGCAGCAAGGGGGTATGCCATCACAAGAAGAGTTTCCATGGTTTATCAAATGTAATTAACATAACTAGTGTATAAAGGCATCGGTTTTAGGTTGTCTATCAGTAGAGCATAAGAGCAAACATCTGAAGTAGAACGATCACTTAAAGCAAGTACAAACACAGAACCTGAGACCAACAAGTAAGAACCTAGAGAATCATTTTTTTATAAAGTCGAGTCTTGATAGACAATCTTTGCACTTATAATAATTCCTTGAATTAAAACTATGCAGATTAGTGATGCTATTCTAATGCAAATTGAAGTCCAGAGACAACTAAACGAACAGCTAGAGGTAAGGGCTACATACAAATGATGCTCATACTATTTTGAGAGAAGCATATTCAATTGCAATTACCATTTTAGGTAATTCTCTGGAATCTAAATTAATTTATTTCAAATATATACTCAAGAGTGATCACTATAGGATCTGAACTAATAGGTGCCATCCGTCAGAAAGAATTTCTGCAGGTTAAATTGCCTACGCATGAAAGAGGACACCGCCTAAACATGGAAAATTACCAGACTTTGTTTCTTTTAAAAATTGATAGATGCCATCCTTCAGGAAGAATTTGTGTAGGTTAAACTGTCCTTGGATATGCAAAATTTATGTTAAAAGTCAATTATACATGCATGAACTCCAGCATATGAAACCCATAATAAAATTGAATTTTTCAAGTAAAAATGATCATTAGCATTGCTGGATCTTAATCTCACAACTCATTTCATAAATCTATCAACAGAATAAATGATAAAAGGTTCTAAAGTGGAAGCTATTCTTGAATGAAACAGGTCCAAAGATGCTTGCAACTACGGATAGAGGCCCAGGGAAAATATTTGCAATCTGTGCTCGAGAAGACCCAGGAGACAGTTTATGATATAATAGACCATGTCGCACCAATATAATTAGCAATTGCAGATAAAAGAAACTCATGTCATGTATCAACAACTATTTATATTAGATATTAGTGCATATAGAATATTTCAACCATAGATATTGGCATCGGTCAATACTGATACAATAGAGATGATATATACCAATTTGGCATGTCATGATCCAATATCAACCGCTACATTGGGGTCCCTTAATTTCCAGGTCGATATGACATGAAGTTTTGGCATAAGAAAGAATGAATTGTACCACGATAACCATATGTACTTGACTCATAGAAGATGAAGAACCACGAGGATCATTTAATTAGAAAACTAAAGTAAAAAATCATTAGAGCACATTATATCCATGTAGAAGTATTTCATGTTCATAAAAAGGGGTAGCCATGGATTCACATTTAACTCATACTATAAAAGGTTGCATGTAAATAAGTTAAGGGAAACTTACATCGTAACCGTCCAAATTTGTTAATGCCCCTGTAAAAAAAAAGCTGAAGATCATAAACCAACAACCACATACATACACACATAGGGATGAGGGTCTGCACACATTTTAGTTTTTATAAAATCGTTATAAATGGTCTCTATCCACCTGCAACTGTTTCAAATCTCAATCTAATAAATAACATTTCCTATAGCTCAACTCTAAGAACATTCTTCCTTCCAACACTTCCACCGTATCCATTTCCAATCTTCATTGGTATTGAAAAAACATGAAATATGGCAAGAAATAGGGGTTGTCGCACAATATTTATGAAGAAATAGAAGAAAAAAAAGTTACTTGGATACATATAACGAGTTTACATGGAATAGAGAAGGTGTTATTAGCATCATTTCGAATGCAAGGGGTATTTTGCTCCGGATTTGGGCTGCTCGCTACCATGTGGTGTGTTAGAGAGAGCGGTCCATATTTTGCTACTGCTTTCAATCCATTGTGCTCGGTGCTCATCGCCATCGTGGAGCCTCTCCTTCTCGATGTGCATTTCTACTGGGGAAGGTGTGTTTTATTTCCTATTCTAACCTGCCTACAATTGTTTTTAGCAAAGGCTGGTAATTATATATGTTCAGTAATAAATACCTGGTAACTTAGTAAGAACCATTAGATACAATTACAAATTCGAAAGCTCAATGTTCTTGAGAACTTCCGGTTAGGCAATTGACCACCATCATGAATATTACTCAAACATATTTGTCTTCATAGGAATTCGACATTAAATAGATAACACCAGCTAACTAACATGAAATTTGTACCTTTGTTTAATGATAGTTCTCAACTTCGAGCTCTTGAGGTCCGAAAAATTACAACTTCTCCCAAAACATTGGGTTTGCATCGCTGAGCTTCTTGAGCTTGGCTGCTTGGTCATCATGATGCCTCTTGCTGACTTTTTGTCCATATAGTTAGAAATCTCCTCATTTTCCCATGAGAAACCTAGCACTTTCAGAAAAATCCATAACCTACCACTCAAAAACCCTTTCTAGAAAAGAAAACCAAAAAAATACCTAAAATTCTCCAGCGTAAGCAACTGTGTGATCTCCTTGAATAAATCCTCTGAGAAAACCTACAAATTCTTCACCAAGATATCCAATACTTTCTACCGATCGTGCCTATAGACGAAGAACCCCAAAAAATTTCAACATCCAAACCCTAAAATTATCAACATCTGATCGTGCCTCTTGCCGAATTTATTGTTGGTGTTTTTGCCTTTGGACTAGAAAAGATAGTCCCACATCGGCTACACCAAATGGTGAGTATCTCAATATAATGCATTGCTTGTGTTGAGGTGTGCACATGAGGTGTAGTGGGGCACAAGTTTGTGCCATGTGGAAGTATTTTTCTAGAAGAAAAAAGGATTAAATCCAACAAGGATGCAAGTTAATTTTTGTTGTGCGGACTCGGACTCGGACGCGGACTCCAAGATGTCTCGTGCATGCACGGGAGGGTTCGGGGGGTAGGCGTGGACTGGCACACTTCTATGCTGATTGTGGGATGATCTAAAATATCAAACTCTATTTTTGAGTATTAGTCCCACATCGGATAGGAGAAGAGGTGAAGTCTCAACTCCACTCTATAAATAGAGCCCCTTGGCCTCCTTTGAAAGATGCACCAAGAAGAGAGTTGAGGGAGTCTGTTAAGTCCAGGAAGCCCGTTCAAGTCTCAAATATTGACTTACGAGCGTTCCAGAAGTTCTCCTGAACTTGCTGGTTCCTGGGAGCTTATCCGTACTGCGGGTATAGCTTTGAGCGCCGGTGTTCAACACCCCAGCGAGATCCGCTCTTCTTCTTCCTTCCTCTTTCTGTTGCCTTCGAGAATCTGAGACTCAACTATTGTTGATCATCTCTTGTTGCCTTCGAGAAACCGCTATTGCAAACGCGATTCGATTTTTTTTAATCGTTTAGGCTACGCAATCAGCATTATTTGCATCTCTTTTTTAGGGATTGCAACTGCATTATTTGCATCTCTTTTTTAGGGATTGCAACTGCATTCTTTGCATCTCTTCTTAGGGATTGCAACTGAGTTTTTCCATCGATTGTTTGCAAATAGACTAACAATCTCAAAGCTATACGATTCGATGGAAAACACTCGTGCTTCGCTTGTCGATACCGGCTTTAACAAGTTGGAGAAATTCGACGGCGAACACTTCCAGATCTGGAAGCGAAAGGTGACTCTGAACCTTCAACTCGTGGATGTTGATCACGTGTTGGATGAGGAAGAACCAATCGTTCCAGCAACAGGATCTGCTGCTGTTCTGGCCGCTGCTACGAGCAAGCAGACGAAGTGGAAAAAGGATAACAGCATATGCAGGCTGCTGATCCTGAATTCCATGGAAGACTCTCTGGCCGAGTCCTACACAAAGAGGACTTCTGCCAAAGAGATCTGGGAGTCCGTGGTGAAGCTGTATGACGACGACGAGGCCCGGTCGAAGATGTTCATGGTTGAAAAATACCACAAATGGGTCTTTGAAGACGAGAAGACCATGCTGCCCCAAGTGAAAGAGTTCCTGAAGCTGCGCCAGAAACTGGAGGACGATAGCATGCCCCTCGTCGACAAGTTCGTCGTTGAAGGGATCGTGGCAAAACTTCCTCCAGGATGGAGCAACATCTATGCAAGGATGCATAGGAAGAAGATGGAGATTAGCCTGGATAATCTCCTCAGCGAGATTCATGTTGAGGACGAGATGCGCTCTCAACAGAAGTTGGACACCCTGTCCAAGCAACTAGCAACGGCGAATCTGGTTCAAGCCACCAGAGAGAACAAAGGAAAGCAGGCGGCTTCTCACCACAAGAAGAAGGACTTCTCGAATCTGAAAGTGAAGGGTCCAGGATTCAAGCAACAGAAGTCCAAGTCCCATGTGACTTGCTTCAACTGTGGCAAGAAGGGTCACTATAAAAGTGAATGCAAGTCCAAGCCCAAAGAGCAAGGTGAGCCTAACAAGGTTTCTTTGGTTACTAATCAGGTTGCCATGATAGCACAGGTTGCAACTGTGGGGGCAGACTTGGACTGGTGGATAGACACTGGCGCGACATGTCATGTCTGTTCAGACAAGGACTGGTTCGTCTCCTATGAGCCTACTTCCGAGAAAGTCATGATGGCGAACCAGGCACAAGCTGAAGTACTGGGGATCGGGACGGTGGAGCTGAAGCTTACATCGGGGAACATTCTGACGCTTCAAGGTGTGAAGCATGTTCCTGCAATCGCAAAGAACCTGATCTCTGGGAGCCTGCTCTGCAACGCAGGCTTGAGGATGGACATCAATGCTGGCCAAATGGTGATGTCCAAGAAGGGTACTTTCTTCGGGAAAGCTTTTCAGACTGAAGGAATGTACAAAATTCAGCTTGTTGTAACCCAGCATAATAATGTCAATGCTATCACTAGTTTGAATTACTCTCTTGAGTTGTGGCATAATAGACTAGGACATGTTCATTGTAAGCGAATAAACAAAATGTCTAGTCTAGGACTTATCTCCAAGTGTGGGGGTAAGGTAGAGAAATGTGAGATATGTGCTCAGACGAAGATCACTAGGAAACCCTTCCACAGGGTCCATCGAAGCACAGATCTTCTGGAGTTGGTTCACTCAGATATCTGTGACTTCAAACAATTCTCTACAAAGGCCGGGATGAAGTATTTCATTACTTTCATCGATGACTTCTCCAAGTATGCCTTCGTCTATTTACTCAAATCTAAAGACGAAGCATTCGAGAAGTTCAAGGAGTTCAGGGCCGAGGCTGAACGGCAAACTGGACAACAACTCAAGAGGCTGAGGAGTGATCGAGGTGGGGAATATAGGTCTCATGAATTCTCATCATTCTGCAAAGAACATGGAATCATCAACGAGACGACGGCTCCGTATTCTCCACAATCCAACGGAGTAGCAGAAAGGAAGAACAGAACGTTGACAAAGATGATGAATTCTATGCTGTTGACTGCGGGTCTCCCAAAGTGCTATTGGGGAGAAGCTGCATTAACGGCCACTTTCATTCTGAACAGAGTGCCGTATGCAACTTCCGACATAACTCCTCATGAACTCTGGTTCAAAGTCAGACCCAACCTGAATGTCATTCGAGTGTGGGGGTGCCTGGCTTATGTGAAGCTCCCGGATCTAAAGATTCAGAAGCTGGGGACAAGGACTACTAAGGCGATCTTCCTGGGGTATGCCGAGAAGAGTGATGCTCGGAGATTCCTTGATATCGAGTCAAATCATATCATCGAATCTCGCGATGCTGAATATTTTGAAGAAAAGTTTGCAAGGCACAAGAACATTGTTCTCGCGGACATTCCGGAGAATAATGAGGGTACGGAGCAGACAGAGATCTTTATCGAACCAGTAGTCCAAGATGGAGTTGTTGTCGAGGAGACACCAGCTGAACCAGAACTCGCTGAGCCGTCAACTAAGCGAGCGAGGAGGCCGAAAGACTTCGGAGATGACTTCGTCACCTATCATGTGGAAGCAGATCCGCTTACCTATGATGAGGCGATGAAGACCAGAGATGCTATATTCTGGAAGGAGGCGATTGACAACGAGATTGACTCAATCACCTCCAATAACACATGGGTATTGGTCGACCTACCAGAAGGAGCAAGACCCATCGGATGCAAATGGATCTTCAAGAAGAAGATGAAAGCAGATGGAACCATTGACAAGTTCAAGGCCAGGCTAGTGGCCAAGGGGTTTGCTCAGAAGCAGGGGATCGACTACTTTGACACTTATGCTCCAGTAGCTCGGATGACAACTATCAGATTGTTAATTGCTTTAGCAGCAATACACAAGCTGGTGATACATCAGATGGATGTGAAAACGGCATTCCTTAATGGCGAGCTGACCGAAGAGATCTACATGCAACAACCAGAAGGTTTTGTCGTCAGAGGTCTGGAAGACAAAGTCTGCAAGTTGATGAAGTCTCTGTATGGTTTGAAGCAAGCTCCCAAAATGTGGCATGAGAAGTTTGACAAGGTGATAAGGTCAAATGGCTACAGGGTCAGTGAAACAGACAAGTGTGTCTATACGAAGTTTGCTGACGGAAGAGGAGTAATCGTTTGTCTATACGTGGACGACATGCTAATCCTAGGTACGGATTTAAGCTGCGTCACAGAGACAAAGAAATTCCTCTCGACCAAGTTCAGTATGAAGGACTTGGGGGATGCCGACGTAATCTTGGGGCTCAAGATCATCCGGACAGGCACTGGAATAGCGCTGTCACAGTCTCATTACATTGAGAAGATGCTCTCTCGCTACGGGTATCAAGATCTTCCTATTATTGATACACTGTACAGGAGTGATCTGAAACTGGAGCCAAATTCGAAGGAGAGCGTCAGGCAGTTGGAGTACGCTAGCGTCATCGGAAGTTTGATGTACGCTACTACTGCCACAAGGCCTGACATAGCTTTTGCAGTGGGAATGTTGAGTCGATTTACGAGCAATCCAGGCGTAAAGCATTAGAAAGCTGTGAAGCGTGTTATGAGATATCTCAAGAAGACTCAGACATATGCACTATACTACAGCGGAGATCCGTCTGTAGTGGAAGGCTTCAGTGATGCTAGCTGGTGTTCAGAGGTGGAGAGCGAATATTCCACAGGTGGATATGTGTTCGCCATGGGTGGAGCTGCTATATCGTGGAAGTCGAAGAAGCAGACTATGTTATCTCGCTCCTCCATGGAATCTGAATTCTTTGCATTGGACGCTGCAGCAGATGAAGCAGAGTGGCTTCGGGAGCTCATGTATGACCTTCCAATGGTTGGGGCTCAGATACCGGCGATTCCGATATACTGTGACAACCAGGCGGCAGCAGCAGTGGCATCAAATGAACTCTTCAACGGGAAGAAGAGGACTGTGCGGTTGAAGCACAGAGCAGTGAACGATCTCATAAAAAGGGGCGTCATTGCAGTGATCGATGTTCGGAGTCAGGAAAACCTGGCGGATCCGTTCACGAAGGATCTCAAGCGTCAGCTGGTCGAGGACACAGCAAGGAAGATGGGCTTGAAGGCATTCTAATATTGTGTCATTATAATCCTATCAATAAATTTTATGTTATTGGTTCAAAGAGAAATCTACCAGATATCTAATTTTTTGATTCAAGGGAGGACTATTGACTGGAAAAATATTAGTTAACAGTGGGCACTTGTTCTGCGGAACATGTAAGGGTTTCGGACCCAGAACCACTGTTGTCTACTATGAATTTTCTACAAAAAATTGATCCTGTGAGAAGGATGACATAATGCCTTAATGAGTTCTCAGACTGAGTGAAGGTCTGTTATGCTTTACAGGAAGCATGGTGGCGCAACAACCACAAAGGAGTGTTACAACTCCATGCTACAGTGGGGTGACTCCACCATGAGGTTCCCAGGTAGGGGTAATGCCTCGGCTTTGTTAGCCAAGTTACAGGCGGCGTAGCACCGCATATAGGCAGGTAGCCCAATGTTGCATAATCGTAATAAAGAGATGTAGGCAGCACTACAAAGAGGCCGGTGTCCTCATGTTACAGTGGCATGACACCACGATGAGGTACCCAGGTAGGGGTAAAGCCTCGGCTTTGCAAGCCATGTCATAGTGGCGTAACACCACAAGGGAGCGCAAGGCTTCATGCTGGGTAGTTTGGCACTACAAAGAGGCTTGAGACCTCATGCTACAGTAGTATGACACTACGATGAGGTTCCCAGGTAGGGGTAATGCCTTGGCTTTGTCAGCCATGTCATAGCGGCGTAGCACCGCAAAGAAGCGCAATGCTTCATGCCAATGACTCTTTATATAGAACTCACCTATAGTGTATGGACAGAGATATCAGGCCGTCTCTTGAGGGTAAACTTGTAGACGCCCAAAAATTATACACTGAAACCAGGCTGGCACAAGGCCTTCAATGTGCAGCCAGAAGCACAGTTGATGTCACTATGTGAGTAGGAAGAATTGCAGTTATGGTGCAGAATTCAAGGCTTAGTCCATTCTTGTATCATGCTGTTATTTAACCTATGCGGGAAGATTCAAGTCGTAGCGACATCTCTCCTAATGCATGATGGACAATCACTGTGGGGAACGCTCAACCCATATATTGAGATATGTGGGGGATTGTTGGTGTTTTTGCCTTTGGACTAGAAAAGATAGTCCCACATCGGCTACACCAAATGGTGAGTATCTCAATATAATGCATTGCTTGTGTTGAGGTGTGCACATGAGGTGTAGTGGGGCACAAGTTTGTGCCATGTGGAAGTATTTTCCTAGAAGGAAAAAGGATTAAATCCAACAAGGATGCAAGTTAATTTTTGTTGTGCGGACTCGGACTCGGACGCGGACTCCAAGATGTCTCGTGCATGCACGGGAGGGTTCGGGGGGTAGGCGTGGACTGGCACACTTCTATGCTGATTGTGGGATGATCTAAAATATCAAACTCTATTTTTGAGTATTGGTATTTTAGTCCCACATCGGATAGGAGAAGAGGTGAAGTCTCAACTCCACTCTATAAATAGAGCCCCTTGGCCTCCTTTGAAAGATGCACCAAGAAGAGAGTTGAGGGAGTCTGTTAAGTCCAGGAAGCCCGTTCAAGTCTCAAATATTGACTTACGAGCGTTCCAGAAGTTCTCCTGAACTTGCTGGTTCCTGGGAGCTTATCCGTACTGCGGGTATAGCTTTGAGCGCCGGTGTTCAACACCCCAGCGAGATTCGCTCTTCTTCTTCCTTCCTCTTTCTGTTGCCTTCGAGAATCTGAGACTCAACTATTGTTGATCATCTCTTGTTGCCTTCGAGAAACCGCTATTGCAAACGCGATTCGATTTTTTTTAATCGTTTAGGCTACGCAATCAGCATTATTTGCATCTCTTTTTTAGGGATTGCAACTGCATTATTTGCATCTCTTTTTTAGGGATTGCAACTGCATTCTTTGCATCTCTTCTTAGGGATTGCAACTGAGTTTTTCCATCGATTGTTTGCAAATAGACTAACATTTATGTCCAAAATAATTCCAATGCCAAAAAAAAAAAATCAAAAATGATAATAACAAAAAAATAAAAATTGGGGAGTGCCCACAATTTATTAGCCTGCTCTGGAGCTCAGGCGTAGCCGAAGTGGAAGCAGTCATAGTTCCCGTATGAGTAGACCCTCACCGGCCTTCTATTCATCGGATCCTCCGCCGCCCCCGCCGCCGTCGTACGATCGGCAGCGGTCTCTCGAGCGTCCTTCCTTAGCATTTGTGTCATTTATCGGTCGGATCAGAAGGGATCTCGTGATCGATCTCGCAGACGTGGATGGTTAGGGTTTGTGGAGGGTTAGGGTTTGTGATTCTCTTTTCTGCAGAAGAGAGGGAGAGAGAGAGAGAGAGGGTGGATTTTGGATGGAGGATCCAAAAATTTCGAGTAAAGTGAAAAGAAGAGAGCGGGCGACCTCCAAAATTTTTGAGCTGAATGAAGAGGGGAGAGCAGGCCTCGAGGGTGATATCGGGTTTTTTTTTTTGGGTTAGTGGCGGGGAGAATGAAAATTTTGAAATTTTTTATAATGTTTATGTAATTAAGTGTTATAAATGTTTGCACTTTATATCATGTTTCTTTTAAAAAAAGTGTTATGATAAGCCAAAATTCTTCCATACCCGTCGTATTATGTGATGTTGCGGAAATTCTGTAACGCTTATAACTGAACCGTTGTAATAACCTCTTTTCAAACGTTATAACATGGTCTTTTTCTTGTAGTGAATGGCTTCTTCGAAATCAAGTCCCATATTCAGCAGGTTGTACCTCGAGTATGGACTCTGCGGCCTAGTCGGGAGAGATATTTTGTTGCTCTATTTTTCATGCCGCGCTTACTTCTTTGGCTTTGCATTTTTTGAATGTATTTTCGTGAATATTTTCGATGGATTTTATTGTTTGCGTTCTTCAAACTTTGCATTTAATATCGAACTCGGAATATAAGGGTAGAATGTTGATGCGTTGCTTGTACCATTTCAGGTGATCACGTAGGCGGCGTCTAGCGCAACAAGACCTTCTTCCATCTCTTCTCGGACAATCAAAGTGAGTGGCTGACCCTTCTTGCCTTGACCCTATTTTCACCAATCAATCGATAACATCGTTATGAATCAAAGTAGCTGCAACGGCACAAATGCTTGCGTTAAATGAATTATTGCACGAGTTCTCACTATCATGCCCCAGTCCCAAAATCCATGAGGACTAGAACATGTGGCATCCCATCAGACACATTAACTACAAGAAAGTTGGCCTATCCCAAAGTTTTATAAGTGTTGTAAAAACTGGATAAAAGGTTGGTATATGTTTAGCCAACATTTGTCCAACGATTTATCCAAACGTCGTCGTTGCCCTAGTTGGGAATTTACAACGTTTGCAATAAATGTTAGTATAGGGATTAGACGACGTTTGCATCAACATTTATAAACGTTAATAATAGTACCAAAATGGTTAACAATTTTCAACTTTTTACAATAGAAACGTCGGCATACATAACTTATTTTCAACATTTTATAAAACCTTGGAATTATTTTTACCAATCTTTGTCGAAGAAAACGTTGGGTTGTGATTTTCCAACGTTTTCCAAAAAATGGTTGGTTTTGTGTTTCCAACCTTTTCTAAAAAATGTTGATTTTTTCCAACGTGTTTCCACAAACATTGAAAATATAATTTTGGATGGTATTTTTCCAACAATTTACCAAACACGTCATAAATTTAACCTATTTTCCAACAATTTCCCAAAACGTTTGGAGTTGCGTTAATGGGTGATAATTTTCAAATAATTGGACAAACATATCGAGAATTTAACTATTTTTCCAATGTTTTACCTAACCACTGGATTTGTTACAAAAATTGGTTACAAATATCTGCTATAATCACATAAAATGTAATTGTGCTTATACATAAAAATTTCAGATCCCATCACAAACATGTAAATGCATCCACCACCAAACAATTGGACAAAATATTAATATAAAATTATTGTAAATCAAAATATTGTCAGTGTCAAAAGTCTTTATATCTTTATTCATTCTCCAAAATATAAGTTCATTCAAAGTAAAAATTAGACAATCTTCATGAACCCATATAAGTAACTTGACCATGCATGTAAACCTATAAAAAAAAAAGAAAAACTAAAATTAGGACATACAAGTAAATAATGAATATTTTAAGACTTAGTGTGCAAGTTGACGTTCTCCACAAATCAGTTCTTTTTCGCCTTCTTCATAGCCATGAGGTCCTGAATTAATGAACACAAGAAAAAAAGAGTAAAACTTAAGGATATTTAATATAAATGTCAAAGTTCAATGCTTTAAAGAGTAACTGATATATATATATATATATATATATATATATATATATATATATATATATATATATATATATATATATATATATATATATATATATATATATATGTGTGTGTGTGTGTGTGTGTGTGTGTGGTGTAATGTTCCATTTTTTAAATTCATGAAGTGAAGGAACTACGTCTAAGTTCTCTAAGACTATGGAGGTTTATAACCTAGAGAAGAAACTAATTTGCTAAGCCAAATGAATCAAGCTATCACACATTTTATTCAATGGACATTGAAAAAACAGTATAAGGTTAAGTATAACAAGGATAATCCTAATAATTTTTATGAATTTGCATACTGCCAACAAAGAACAACCAAGCTACAAATAAAGGAGAAATAAAAAAAATCTTAATAGCTCATCACCATAATATAGAAGAAATAAAAAATTCTAACCTCACAATAGCTTCGAAGCTGAGATCGTGGTACAGTGTGTGTTTGCGCTTGCTTTGGTCATTGCAATTGTGCTTGCTTTGGTGGTTGCAGTTGTATTCGCTTTGATGGTTGTGTTTGTCTTTTTGATTGAACCTCTAATTGTAAATGTGTTGACTGATGCAATATTGGAGGTGATGTGCGCTCAAAATTGTTTTCAAAAAACTAACATTATAAATACAAGAAAATGTTACATGTAATCCATCAAATAAATTTAGCTCATATACATCTAAAATTTTATAAATTCTAACCTGTTCTGTGCCAGAAGATACATCTCATGGAGATTGTGAGAAAGCACCCATATCACGCAGATGACTCTCAAGTAAATTTTGTATTTGTGCTTCCATTCTATCACTCATCCGAGATTCCACAGCAGATAACTTTTTTTGCATCTAGAGTTCCATCTTCTCTTTCATTTCAGTTTTTTTCTCTCATTTTCAGCCATCATCTCACGTCGAACCCTTCATTTTCAGCCTCCATTTCACGTCGCAGGTTCTCCAACTGTTGTTGATGTTGTGTCTCAATCTCCCTACTCTCATCCTGGGACAGTTTATACGATGGTCCGAATACCATAGTCGGGGTAGCACCAAGCCCATATGTCCCCACACGACCGTGCCTATCACGTCCCATAACTCGCCCATATATGTCGTCTCGTGCAACATCGGTCTCTGGATTTTTTGCTTTTAGTTCATCCATCTCTTGCTGCAAAATCAACTCATGTTCATATAAACGTAATTTCAATTTAGATAAACTTATGAAAAGTGTAAATAATAAAAAAATAAAATTAGAAGTAAGATCATACAATCATCTTAGTTGCTATTTCATTTACTGGCCCTTTTCCTTTAGTTACATGTGTCTCCCTGTATACCATCCTACGAGTTGGCTCGTATCCGATGGATTTAGCCATCTATAAGTATAAAGAATCAACGTGTCAGATTATTAGTGATAAACCTGCTTTTCTTGCACATTAAAAAATGTGTGAACTAATAAATAAAATAAAATTTGTTCTACCTTATTTCTAACTTCAGCATGGGGAGTTCTACCAGATGTGTGTGGTGTTGTCCATTTTTTACGAATGGCTTTATTCTTTTCACTTTTGGCCGGGTACAAAGAAAATACAAATATATAATAAAAAACTATGATAAACTGAAAACTAATGCTTCCATAAATACAAATAAACCTTTCCCTTATCAGAATCCCAATATAGTTGAGTTTTGGCCACTGACTTTCCTCGACCCTTGGGGGCAATGCTTCAACCGTTCCTCATTAGTCTTATACTTAGTATAACCCTGACGCTTTAATTCAGCCTTCCACTCCTTCTATTTTCTTCCGACAGACGCCATCATAAATTTTCTCATCTGGTCCGTGGCATTTGTATTTTCCTATTTAAATGAAATGTAAAGAAAAAAATCATGTAATTATTCACATATGTAAATTGTGACACAAAGTAATTTAATATTGCTAGGTGGTTATTCATCTACTTCACCTTAATATGTGTCCAAATTGTGTCCTTTCCAATGTCTGCTACATGCCTCCAATCAAGGTAAGTTAAAGGTGCTAGGTGGCCATTTCGTGCTAGAACCCCTAAATTTGAAGCAAGTCTGGAACATGTTTCCTCAATTGGTTGGCCAAGATTGTTGACATGAATCTCTAGAATGCCACCATCTTCTGTCAATCCCCTATGCATTAAAGTAGGACCACGGACTCGTCTATGCTCCTCCTGGCTGGAATTCAGGTCTAAGTATAAAATAGGCCAACATAAAATAATTAATGCACAATAATATTAAAACCCTGAAGTTTAACTTCAATGATATTAATATCACAAATATGTGTGATGTTAAGATTATTATTACCTGTCACTTGATCTTCTAGTTGTTCGTTGTTGCCGAACAATACTCCTGTTTACTCCTCCTCCTCAGAAATAGTTGGAGGTGGCCAATTCAAAGGAGGTTCGACCATGACAGTGTTGGCACCTACTTGCTCTTGTTCCTCAATAACGGTAGGCATAGCTCCCCTATTCAATTGGTTGCATCTACTTGCCGCCATGGGATTTTAGCTTGACTACAATCAAAGAATGTATAAGAGAAAATGCATGATGGCATAGTGGATCATATGTTACTTTTAATGAAGAAAGGATCTAAATAAACACTACAAGAAAAATGACGATTCTTGACGGTTTATAAGTTGACGTTCGTCGAAAACCGTCAACAATAGGGTTTATCTTGACGGTTTTAGGCTTACGTCAAGAGATGGCATTTTTTTGTTACTTTAGCTCATTTATAGCATGTATGTTGACGGTTTCGAGGGATCCGTCAAGAAAGAGCATCTTTTATATTTACGTTTTGTTGATAACCGTCAAGTAATGCATGTACGAAAAAATTGTCGCTATTTTTTTTTCTGCCATTATTGTAATTATTTTAAATTTTTACATCTATTGACGATTATGATTCTTTTTTTTATTGAAGAGCACAACAACTTTTTTCCGATCTCTCGTAAACTCTCCCTACTCAATAACTCGCTGCTCTCCCTTACCCCCTCTCTCTCTCTCTCTGCACTCCCTTCCTCTCTTCCTTCTCTCATTCGCAGTAAATGGAGAAGGAAAGCCCTTCTTCATCCTTTTCCTCCTCTTCTTTCTCTTCCTCCTCCTTTCTCTCTCATATAACCCTAATCCCCAAATCCATCCGATGTTATCCCCAAACCCTAACCCTAGTTCAAAGTCTTTCCTCGAGGACTTTGTCGATGGTGGCGGCAACTGTGCGGAAGAAGGTCCGGGAGCTGGTCTCGCACGTGAGGGGGCGGACGGGCCGGGCGGTGGACGTCGGGGGCGCGATGTTCGACACCGCGCTGAATCTGAGAGGTACAGAAGGATGGCTTCGGCTTGCTTGGGCCCGGTCCAGAAGTACACACGTATGAGGAAGGGTGACGGGGACTAGGACGATGACGACGGGAGCGGCGGCGGAGGGACGGGCTGCTGTAGTCGAGGGACGTCGGGAGGCACGTCGGAGGGGAGTCCTCGTTCGCGATGGTGCAGGCCAACGACTGCCTGGAGGACCACAGCCAGATCGAGATCTGCGCGGCGGCAACGTCCGTTGGGGTCTACGATGGACACGGGGGCCCCGACGCTGCGAGGTTCGTCACGAATCACCTGTTCCAGCACCTCATCAGTAAGACCTAGCGTCCCCTTCTACTTCCCAACCCCTATGGTTGGTTTTATATTAGTCGAAGAAGAAAATTTTGAGCCACTTTTGAGTTGATTAATTTTGCAGCAGTTGAGAGATGGTACCATATTGACACAATCAATTTTGCAGCATTAATTTCTCCTCATTTTACAGAATCAATTTTACAGCAGTTGAGAGATGGAACCACCACTTTCGAGCTCATTAATTTTGTAGCAGTTGAGAGATGGTACCATATTGACACAATCTCATTATTATCTATCTACTTTGCATATTTCGTGACTCGCAAATAATATGGCCTAAAGTCCATATAACAACTAAATCTAGGTCTGTAATTGAAATGATAAGAGTAGCTCCATAAAAGCTCGACTTGATTCCAACTCATATTTGTTAGTGAGAGACCGTCTTGAACGTGGATACAAGATCGATTTCCTTAACAAGCCAAGCTTGAACATAGGAAGCTCGGCTCGAAAGCTCGCGAACAAGCTCAACACGATGAGTACTAGGCTTTTACTCAAACGAATCTATTGGCTCGACTAGGACTCAGGACTCTGGACTCCAACTCCAATAGGGTTGACCCAAGTTTTATTTACTTAGTTGACTTTAGAGAGATACCAACCCAGTCAATAGTCCTAACTGAAATTGTTACTGCTAGTTTTGATGCAAATTAGCTTAGATAGTCGAAGTATACTGATCACAGGATAGGAGGATCATTTTACAACTATATAAGTTAAGTCAGTCCACCATATTAAAGGATCAGGAATAAATCTTGAGTCTTTGCGAGAATAAAGTGGATGGAATTAATCTTCTAATGGATCAAATTTACTAAATCTATTTGTGAGTTCCAATTATTTATATATTGAATTGTTTTTTCCCTGAAAATTCAATTTCAGTTCCTTGCAACCAAAAAGATACCAAAGGAAGCGAGATTGACCAAGAATTTTCTTTTCTTGTTCTGAAAAGAAAATGAGAAAACTAGAATTGGACCGATGGATTTCAAATATGCATCTTGTTGCCTTGAAATGGTTAGATGGAAGGCTTCAAGAGATATGTTGATATCTAGAACTTGTAGTCGAGGGATTTTTTTTTCTTTTCTAGTTTTTATTGTAGTTAGTGTTTCTGCTGCTATTGCATCTTTTGTGCACTTCTCCTTCATGTGTCCTCTGTGTTTAAGATTTTTATGGTTTCTCAAGTTATCTGATGGAAGCTTATTTTACATACGCTCAGGTAATATCGAATGATCCCTTTCTTGGAAAACATGCTGAAGATGCTACCTTTACCACGGTACCTTTGAGGGATGAGTTTTTTGAAAATGTTCGTCTCTTCGTTTTTGGAACTTACTGTCGCATACAAAAGTGTATTGATATCAGGTATGTGGCTTTCCTCTCAATATTACATTTGTCTTATATTAGGATATATCTGATTGATATATATTATGTCTATCGTACATTTGTAACTATCTGGTTTTGTTTGGTTCTGGCTGATTGTTCATTATTAGATGGTGGGTATTTGATCCTTGGGGTCTATTAGTGTGTGCTCATATTACTGAAATCTAGGTTTACTACCCATCTTTCATGTCCGTGACAGTTTTCTTGGTAGAAGTGGATTAGTAGAGGTTGGCTATATAAATATTGCACTATTGTTCTGACATTCTTTAAATTAGAACTGAGAATCAACTCCTGTTCAATAGCTTTCTTATAATTGCGATGCCTGGATTACAAATACAGACATTAGGATTTTATTGATTATACATGATTCCTGGAGTAGGATAGTTATGTTATTTTATTGATTTAGACTAGTATATGTGGTATTTGCTCTCTCTTTCCTTCCATGTTATGTTCTTCCATGTTATGGTGCTCTTGGCCATGGAAGGTGGCTTTTGCTGTATCTTTACTAAATGTTCCACCTTGTTTCTTTACTAAATGTTCCACCTTTTTGTCGGTGCACTTTGAGGGCCGTCAGTTCAGGTAGTAGTTGTAAGCATGCATTGATACAAACGTTTTTTATCTTTCATACTTGGAGGAGATCATTGTCTTCATCTTTGAGTTGGGGTCATCCTTAAGTTGTGCCATCTTATTGTGATAAGAATGCACTTCTTTGTTATTTGGTTTTTGTTAATGGGGTAAGGTATAGATTTGGATTTTTGTGGTGAGGGACGGGCAACTCTGAATGATATTTTTCTTCACTTCACAGAGCTAATGTTTCTTTGTCCGGCCGTTCATTCAGTTCAGCCGAGGTCTATATGGTTTTTGAGGGTGTATGGGTGTCTTAGATGAAAAATTACTCTATTGTTGATCTCTAGGAGATTGTTCACTACTAAAATAACCCCTTTTAGCGACGTCAGAATACGTCGCTAAAAAAGGAAAATCCGTCGCTAATTTCTATTAGTGACGTATTTAGCGAAGAAAATTGGAAATAATTTCTATCGTCAGGACGACGATTGTACATCCATGAGCGATTCCGCAAGTAGTAATTCATATCCATTTGGAAATAATTCTGCAAAGATGGACACACATTATCCAATAGGCACAAATTCGTATATTATGTCTTATTATGGGACACACATTAGTAGCGGACAGTCACTAATAACAATGATATGCAATCTAGGTCAAACTAGGTTGTACTAAGTCAAACAAAGTCAAACAAGGTCAAGCTAAGTCAAACAAAGTCAAACAAGGTCAAAGTAGGTCAAGGGTTGACCTATAGTTGACTTTGTCAACTCTTAGTCCAATCTAGGTCATATGCTGACTCTACTTTGACTTTCAGTCAAAATAGTCAACCTTGGTCAAACAAGGTCAAATCTAAGTCAAATATCATATTTCTAGTCATTACATACCAAGGTACCCTTTATCTTATCGCTATTGGTATCCCAATACCAATACCTTAAGTTGGTACCCTTTACCTTATCGCTATTGGTATCCCAATACCAATACCGTGGTAACATGGTTGGTACATTAAGGGTCTTTGACAAGGTGACATGTTACGAAAAGATATATCCTTATATATAGTTCTCCTACGGATTTTTTTAACATTATGTAGGAGAACTATAAGGATATATCTGTTCACAACATGTCACCTCCTCAAAGACCCTTAATGTGACAACCATGTCACCCTCTCAGTCATATCCCTGAGCTACGATGCAGCTACAGGCATTTAACATATCACGATTTATAAAAATAACTAATAAATCTCTATCCTAACTAATAAATTAATATCCTACTTTAACATCTAATAACTCTCATATTCCTGTATCTACGATACAGTTGCAGGCAGTTCCTTCTAACATAAACTAATATCCTAATCTAAACTAACCCTTTAACTGAAACTAATATCTAAACAATGCTAATCATGAACTGTACACTACTACCTAACATTCACATGAACTATCTATCTCAAACTCTCTATCCTAACTAATAAATTAATATCCTACTTTAACATCTAATAACTCTCATATTCCTGCAACTAAAAGGCAAAACCAAATGTTGACGGTATATCGTCAACATTTCAGATTCTTAAAATAAATTTCAAATGGATTTTTGATTGTATATATATGTGGATTTGTGTGTATATACATTGTATACATATATATTTATATATGTATTTGTGTGTGTATGTAAGTGTGTGAGTATATATATACATGTATATATGTAGATATGTGTATTTATATATATGTATATATCGTGTGCATGTGTGTGTCCTGTGTCCTGTGTCACAGAGTCGTGTCCGAAATAGGGTTAGGGTCCTGTCCCCTGCCCCCATCCCCCCTACCCCTGCACCCACCTACCCCTGCCCCCCTCCCCCCTACCCCTGCACCCACCCACCCCTGCCCCCCTCCCCCCTACCCTCCTCGACAGCAAGACCCCCCTCCCCCCTACCCCTGCACCCACCTACCCCTGCCCCCCTCCCCCTACCCCTGCACCCACCCACCCCTGCCCCCTCCCCCCTACCCCCCTCGACAGCAAGACCCCCCTCCCCTGCCCCCCCTAGACAGCAAGACCCCCCTCCCCTGCCCCCTACCCCTGCACCCACCTCAACCCTGTCCCCATCGACAGCAAGACCCCCCCACCCCGGGTACCCCCACCCCTCCCTCCACCCCTCGACAGTAAGACCCCCCACCCCCCTCCACCCACCCCCACCCCTCCCTCCCCCCCTCGACAGCAAGACCACCCCAGCTAGGGTTAGGGTTCTCGTGTCCGTGTCTGTGTCTAGATAGCTAGGGCTAGGGTTAGGGTTTACCTGAGGAGGGTGGCTTCGTCGGAGGATGGAGGCGGCGAGGAGGGTGGCTTCGTCGGAGGAGGAAGGCGGCGAGGAAGGAGACTTCGTCGGAGGAGAGAGGCTGGTCGTCGGAGGGAGGGGTCAGCGGGCGAACGGGGTCGCCGGGGGGAGAAGGGGAGGGTGTCGCCGGGGGGAGAAGGGGAGGGTTCGCCGGGGGGAGAGGGGAGAGGGGGATCGAGCGGGAAGAAAGAAATTTGGGTGAAAATTTATGATTTCGATCGGGGGCCAGTTACCCTATATGAAATAATTCAGCGACGTATAAAATATACGTCGCAAAACGTCGCAATACAGCGACGTAAAAAGTATGTCCATCGTAAAACGTCGCCAGTCAGCGACGTAATAAACACTACGTCGCTGAACGTCGCAACTCAGCGACGGTCAGCGACGTGTAACACTAGGAGTCGCTATAGGCAATTATCAGCGACTGCTTTTTTCGCCGTCGCTAATATACGTCGCTATTCTAGCAGATTTTAGTAGTGGTTGCTTATTGCTTGGGAATACATTCTGGTATTTTAATAAATAAATAAATTGTACCACCTTGGTTTTTATTTTTTTTATATTTTATTGATTCGTGGATGGATGCATTTGTTGTGTAGCTTTCTGACTGAAATAAGCAAATTCTCAGCTCTCCCATGGTTTTAATGCTTTTTTTTCTTTACAACAGCGTAAGTTTTTTTCTTAATGCCACTAACATATCTCCAGCTTGTTTAGACTTCACACGTTGAACGTTGTCAAAAAGTCTACAGCTCTAGGTACAAGTGAATTGTTTTCTTTTATTACAACAATTCATGTTGTGTTGTTATTTCATGACATGATCAAAGTCATGCATCTGATTTCCCTTGAAGCTTTAAATCTTCAATAGTCCTCTGCATCACTACTAGCCTAACTTTAAAACAAGAGTTATATAACTCAAATTTTAAGCTTATTGCTGGTTAAGCTAGGTCTATTGCTGGAAACTAAAAGTTGAGGAGAAATCTTGTTTAAACAAGGAGTGGTTTCAGAGATAATTTTTTTACCTTTTTGATTTTTTAAAAAACCTATTTAATTTTTAGTTTGAGATAATTTTTCAACTGATCTATCTGATTAGAAGGTTATTTGTTGGTAAGAAAAGAGTAATGTAGAAAATAGATTAGTGTAACAGAGCCTGGTTAAACCTTTGGGTTGGTTGCCCATCCTTGCATCTTCTTCATCCTCGGATGATCACACCACCGTCATCTCTTGACTGTTTACGTGCTCTTACTTGCCGAGTTTTTCTTAGTCTAGCCAGGGATGTGGACAAAACTTCAGATATGTTTGTCTTGTATATTTTGCGGTTATAATTATTTCAGTTGTTTGATACTAGCAGTAGGCTCGTCAACGATATGCTGGAAGGAAAAATCTCCCATCAGCTGTCCCTTTTGAGAGAGGATCTTGAATATGTTAGGGTAAGCTATTTGCACATTTCGTTGGATGTGGATGTTCGTATATACATACATATTAAGTAGACTTATTTTAAATCATTTACATTTTAAGTGTCCTTTGATTATGTGTTAAACACTGATAACTTCTGCATACATGTTACTACTAGTTGAAATTGTTTTTAAGGAACAAAGATTGTCCTTAGCTTATTATGTTGTATGCACTCTACTTTAAGTTATACTTACACCTCTGTAGGTTTTTTTTTGTTGAGATTATGGGGTTGTTTCAGTACTAACTGAGCTTTCTTTTAATTGCAGTTCTTTCCCAAGTCTGAGAAGTATGTGCCCATATTTGTGGGGGGAGATAATGCAGATAGTCTAGAGAAGAGAAACAAATTGCGTGAACAAATTAAGGCCGACCGCATAGCTACTGCTGCTAGTGGGAAAGATTTAGAAGGTGGATATTCATCCCATTTACATCTTAATATGTCAAAATAATATGGTTGATTACATATTTGAAATTATTATTAGATTCCTCATGGAGGCAAGTAAGGTGAGCACTCGTACTTGTTAAATAACTTATCTGAGTTTTAGTCACTAGCCTCCAATATGAATGCTCAAAGGGATTTTTTTTTCCAAATAAATGACTTCATGCCCTTTGGGGTTAAGTAGGTGATATAAGGGTCCCATATACCACAAAAACTCAACAACTATAGGATTATGGAAGTATTGTTGCTAGTCTGTAAGGAAGAAATTATTTTTTTTATTAAGTCAAACTAAATATTCTAATGCTTCAAAAAGTTTCTTGTTTGGGCAATCAAAGTGCTTGCTGAATGGAAACCACCAGTCAAATAAGGATATCTTAGTGCATCTTAGAAGTTTTTGTGAGCTATTTCTTTCTAACTTTTACACTTTTTCAATATAGCTAGCCTTCAGATTCTGTAATACTGAGTTGATACTTTGTGTTCTTGTTCTCTCAGGAACTTGCTGAAAAATGAAAGTGCATGCATGTTGTGAATAGGGGAATGCTTGTGGATATGGCTAGGGATGTGCTCCGATATGGTTTGCTACTTTTTTGTTTTATTTTTGTAGTGTTGGTGGGTTTTGTTTTGTGGTGACAAGTGATAGATGTTTGTGGTTCGGATATTTGACTGGTATGGAAACAACAGATATGAGATGTATACTTTATGGTTGGATTATGTTGTGGTTGGACAAGTGAAGAATACATGTGCTGGGATGTGTGTTGGAAGTTTTTGTTGTATGAATAATACAGTTTGTTAATATAAAATTTGAATTTTATAGTAATTTGATGTGTGTAGCTTCTGGATTGATATTATGTGTGGTTGATTGATATTATATAATTCTTGACGGAATTTTGGCATGCTTCACTTGACGGTGCTTTGGATAGCTTCTCTTGACGGTTGTCAAACGTCAACTTTAATTCATATCATGCTGTATAATAGCCGTGAATTACTGCTTTTCATGACGAATTTTGTCCATCAAAACAAATGCTTTTCTTGACGGCTAAATGCCGTCATCAAGGCTGGAGTCAAGAAAAGTTTTTGCCTACGTTGACGGTTTCTAAAAACTGCTATCTTGACGGCTAAAAACAGTCAAAAAATACTTAATATGATGGCCAAATACCGTCAAGAAAAGTCCTGTCAGCGACCGTCAAGAAAAGGGGGGGAGGGGGGGGTTTCTTGACAACGGCCTAGTTGACGGATCTGCAACCGTCAAGATACTCATTTCTTGACGGGGAATCACCGTCAAGAAAAGTCCTTATTCTTGTAGTGAAACTTGACCATGAGAGTGTGCAGTCTTACACTTATTGTTGCCATAGAAGAGGATGAGAGAATGCTTAAGAAAGATGAACTCATAAACGATGACTTAGCACAATGGGATTAAGATATACTGTTGCCATGCATAGGCAATACTTGCCCTTAGTATACTGATGACCTTAAGGAGATATTGCTTTGAGTTTGAGGTTAATGCCAAAGATTCAATTGAGGGTATATATAAATGATACCAATGCTACAAATGCATATGCGTGTAACTATGAAATGTGGGTATGTGGGTATATAAATTAATCAAGGATGGAGAATTTACATGTGAGACTTCCTATCACAACCATGAATTAGAAGTGAACTTTTGTGTAGCCTATGCATTCATGATAAAATATTATTTTGACATCTGATGCAGGTCTGAATTCAAACATCCTTGCAACTCCACAACCACACATGCATAAAATGGAATAAAAACAATGATATATGAATAGTAAACCAGTTGCAGACTATAAATGTAGGCACAAGTATTCTGCATTTAACCTATTGACAAGGTAAATGAACTGCAACACCTGGCAGCCAAATGTTATCGACAACAGGGAAAAGAGGAAACCAAGAAAGATAAAGATCACCTCGGCAAAGTTGTCTTACAAATGAACAATCAAGAAAACCAAATGCAAAAGACATTGCTATATCTAAAGAATTTGAAAGGGAGCTCTTAGTCAACATGTTCACCTCTTCCAGTTTACGCAAACCTGAGCGAAGGTTTGCGTAAGTGGAGCCCGTAATTTCAAGTAGACGAAGTCAATGAGTTGACAGCAGGAAATATGCTAAAATAGAGAAAAAAGGAAAACAGTTAGCAAAATACTCTCAGTAAAAATGGACTGAAAACTAGTTTCGACCGTAACTTTCAAATAAGAAGCCTAGCAGCAGAGTAAGCATTAACATAACCAAAACTTAAAAGCACTCTTGGTCATCACTGAACAGTTGGATTTCATAAACAACTAGTCCTAGAGAAAGATTGCAATTCATATTTTTGCCTGCAACACACAATACGTGGTGACAGTTCCTACTCATTGGTGGTCAGTGTGTGCCAAGCTGAAGTCACATTGGATGAAAATATAAGGACGCTAGCAAATTTCAATGAAGAAGTCACAGATTTTCTGAATATACAAACAAAAGTAAAATTTCAGGAACATGCATGATCTTATCATGATGACAAAATAAAACTGAAGCTGAAAAAATTTATATTTTCTAGTATTCCAATTGTTTAAAGTAAAGGAATAAGGAAACATAACGGGTAACAGGGTTCACCCAACCATTCACCATTTGCATTTTGATTCCTACAAGCAGAATAAGACTATATGCACCAAAGAAAAGTCATTTTGGAAAATAGATACTACATCAGTGCAGTTCCTTAGCCTCCTATCCTAACCAGTTAAGCAGAAATAAATCTAAATTGAACTGTTCTAGTTGTTGAATATCGGTATTCCAAGGCAGACCAGGGAAGAATGATATGAGTTGACGTTTGTGCTCTAATACCAAGTCCATGACTTCATCAACCATAGTAATCGTTCTTAATCAAAGGAGAGGTACAATGGAAACTAGGATAAAAGCAGCATGTTATGTAGGTCCAGGAAATAATAAGGCTAAAGTATTTAACTGTGTAAATTTTCCCAAACCACCTTAAGTTTTGATTATGGCAAGGAGCTGAAAAAATAGTTCACTACATTGAGCAGGCACATAAAAAGACAATTAGCCACATAATGTTCCTCTAGACTCACAACAAAGGTAACTTGCCTGCCCTACCTATGCCACCTCCAGGACCACCATTGTTGACATCACCTCCATCGTCATCATCCACCATATCCATTTCTCCACCTACCATCACCCCCCTGCCTTAAGAACTAATTACATTTACAAATGAAGAAGGTCAAGGAATACTCCAAGGGTACTCACTAGATCAAGGTTTGTTGTAGCGACATCGAAAATTGAAAATAGAAAATTGAAGGGCAAAATATAAGAATCAATGGAAGCAAATAAAGAGAGGGTTACGACCATCCATCCATCCGCCGCCGGGAGAGTTTTAGGGTTTATTGAAGTGCTACTGATTAAGTAGCCTCCTCTCTATCTATAGCCTCAGTAGGCACCAGCAAGTTAAAACAAACCAGTCTGATCAGTAAGGGGTGTCCCAGCAACACATTCAGTACATTCAGTACCTTTTTGAATAATTTAATTTTAAAACCAGGAACCAACACATTCAGTACCTTCGAACCAAGTACCTTTTTGAATGATTTGATTTAATTTAATTTAAAACCAGCAACACATTTAGTACATTCAGTACCTTTTTGAATGATTTAATTTAAAACCAGGAACCAACACATTCAGTACCTTCGAAAGAAATAAAAATATTACCAAACCAAGTAAAAACAAACCAGGAACCAACACATTCAGTAAAAACAAACCAGGAACAAACCAAGTAAAAATATTCCCAAAAGTCTGGATTCGACAACATCGTTTCTGACTGACTAACACAAACCAGCAAAATGCCGTGCTTGTATCTGTGTTCGTGCAATATACGTCTAATTAGCCACTTGGATCGAATATGACACATTCAATATAAATAAAAATATATCTTATTATTTCAGTACTGTTCAAGGTCATACATAAGCCAAAAAACAGTATGGAGTTCTAACAAAGTCTTCAAAAAAATATCAAAGAATCAATCACAAAAATGATATATGTAATTTCCTAATCATCTTCATCACCCCGCCTATTTGGTTCCTCGTCAACTTCAACTCCATCAACACCTTGTCAAACCCAACTAATATCATCATCACGTGTGAACGGTGTCTCGTCCAAATGTTGGTCACTCCATAACACTGCTTGATCTGTCATAGTTCCATTAGTTGAAAATTGCTCTCCAAACACATCAAAAAAGTCTCTAGGTTTTGTCTTCACAACTATATGCCAGTCATTATCGATGGGGTCTTGTACGTAAAATACTTGTTTTGCCTGATATGCTAATATGAAAGGTTCATCTGTTACTTGTTGCCGAGTATACAACAAATGACAAAAATTTACTAGCATGAATCCCAAATCATCTCGCTCGATGAGACCTCTATTATTATCAACTCAGTCACACTTAAACAAAACAAACTTGTACTCTTTAGAATAATGGAGCTCAATAATGTTTGTCAAAATACCATAGAAATTAACATCTCCAGATGTAGGATTTCTATCTCTTGCACTTGCATAACTTTCAGTCATTGCCTTTAACATGACTCCACTATTTTGTGTGGTTCTTTTCTGCTCACGAGCCTTTGTATGATACCGAGCACCATTTATAATATATCCGGTGAATCTTTTTGCTTCTTTAAGGGGGCCCAAAGCTAACATGCAAATTTTTTGTGATATCTCTCTGCCTTCACTATCAGAATAAGTCATATTAGCGATGCCAGAAAACGTCGCTAAAATGACAAAAAAATGCCGCTACAACTGTTTACCGACGTATTTAGCGACGTTTTCCTGTGGTCGCGGAAAGCTATGTCGCTAACAGGCAAAACGTCGGTAATCGTCGCTCTTACCGACGCTTACCGACGTCATTAAACGTCGGTAATTTACCGACGTTCACCGACGTCCCGTCGAAAATATGGCGACGTCTCAAACGTCAGTCTACGTCAGTGAATCCTACAACAGTTAGCGACGTATGTCTATTTTTACCGACATTCATCGACTGTGTAGACGAGGAAAATACTAGGACATTTACCGACGTTTACCGATGTTTACCGACACAACCTTACGTTTCACGTTAGATAAGTGTTTGTTGATATGACTTATGTTTTGTGTTTAAATTTTCAACCTCTTCAAGCTTCTTTTGTGATAATTTCTATTAATGGTTGACCTCTCTAATTTTGTATGGCCAGTTATCTTAATCGAGCCCGAGAATCTTTAACACTTCCACTCGATTATGATATGGCCATACAAAACCAGATGGCTCAACCTCTAATATTAAGTACCACAAAGGAAGCTTGAAAAGATGTTAAAAATTCAAATACAAAACATAAGTCATATCAATAAACACCTATTTAACGAGAGTAACATATATTAAAAAATAATAAATAAAACAGTAAGTAGAGAAAATTTGTTGCAGCTAATACTTCGACAATATACATGTTAATGGTGACTACCTAAGTTCATAGTATTAGTAGCTAGATAAACTAAAATAGACATTTCTTTAACATACAAATTTCGTAGAGTTCATCGTGCATAATCTATGGTTCTTGGCTCATTGTCTTACTCAAGAGGTAGATACTAGATAGAAGGTCTAGATGTCTACATAGTGTTCTCTTGCCATGGATAGGTGACCATAAGAATCTACAATGCATATATTTAACATAAGTTGCACTCGTGAGTCTTTTTCGGCCTGCAACATTTGCATTATAAACTCGGCTAAAGTGTTCCCGAATTTTGGAACAATTCTGATGATTAGGTCCTCCCCCTCTATTGTTTTTACCTCTTGAGGTTGCGTGGATTGAGATTGTGGACCTTGCAGTTGCTACGATAATTGTTCATTTTCCTCGTCATTGCCAAAAAATCGTTCTGATCTGACTTGAACCGGATTTTTTTAGAAAATTGTCAGTTTTTTTTTTCCAGAAACAGGTTTAACCGGTGAACCGGTTTGGCCGGTCACAATTGAACTAACCAATTTTGGTTTTTTTAAAAAAATAAAACTGAAAAATATTTATCGCGCTAGATTTGGTCCATTTGGTTCTTGATTTGATTTTGAGAGACCTTATAATTATAAAATTAAACCAAACCAAACATGCTACAAGCCAAACCGAACCAAGAAATAAATATGGATATAATATCTATTTGAACCAAACCAAATCAAGTCTATTTGAACCCTGGTCCGACCTATACAAAAAAAAAAATCGGTTCAATCACCGGTCCAATTTTTAAAACATTGCTCATTATCCAATGTGGACTAATATATGCAACTGTAAAACAACAATAAAACCAACCATTATCTAAATCTATTGTTATGAATCAAATCCTTTTCAATATCAACATAAGCAATTCGACAATAATAATTTCAAACATAATTTTCACTCCCAACAAAATGTTTCCACGATAACGATAAAGAACTGATTTTTTTAAGTAAAGAGCGCATTTATTACCTAACTCATCTGACTCTTGTGATCAGCGAGGTATAACTTTCTTGGATAGGCGGACGATTTTGGGAACAAATCGAGGGAGGTGTGAAAATTGGTGGTAGTAAGTTCAAATAGTATGCAATGCATCGTGCACAAAGTTTCATACGTTACGCCGGACATCATAAAAAGAAAAGCATTCATTTATTGATAAATAGCAGTAGTAGTAGTAGTATCAGTAAAGAGAGTATAACTGGACAGTAGTAGTATTTATCTACCAGTTGCTTTTAGATGAAAAGCTGATGGAACATAGTAACGCAACAAAACTTAATTCATAGGCATGAAAGAATACTGATCATAGACCGACTTGGCCTGTACATAGCCTTTAGAGGGTGAGCTTTGGTCATACTAATCCCCGAACCTTCACTCATGTCCAGCTCTTCCTCCCCAATCCTCTTCCAGTCGAAGCATTGTATCATAGTCCCCAACTCCAAGCCTACCATCCGAGTCGCGAGCCCTTCGCCGGGGCACCCCCTCCTCCCAATTCCGAACGGCAACATCTTGCGCCCTTCCCCTTTCGATTCCTCAAACCTTTCGGGCACAAACTTTTCAGGCTCCTCCCATGTTTTTGAATCCCTGTGTATGGCGTAGACATTGACCAAGAGCATCGTGCCACACGGAATGTTGTACCCTCCGACTACGCATTCCTCTTGCGATTCGTGGGGGATGAGAAGCGGTCCTGGAGGATAGAGACGGAGCGTCTCTGTGATGACGCAGTGGAGGTAGGGAAGATTGGGGAGGTCGGATTCTTGTATTAGGCGTCCGTTGCCGATTTGTGCATCGAGTTCGGCTTTGGCTTTCTTCAGCTTGTCAGGGTTGTTGAGTAGGAGGGACATTGCCCATTCGATCGTACCCAACGAAGTGTCTGTCCCTCCAACCAACATAGTCTACAAAGGCCAAATTAAATCCTATCAGTTGGAAATCACTTATTAGTTATTACAGATTTAATATATTCAGATTCGGATATTGACCTCACCATGATCTGAGACTTGATGATTTGGTCAGTGTAGTAGTCGGGATCCGACTTCTGCAACGAAAGCAAAACTCTGATCATCGTCTTCTCCTTCGTCTCCTCGTTATTGTTCTCGTGCCTCAGCTCGTCGATCAATCCTTGCAAGAACGTATCCATATATTTATGCACCCTCATCGCCTTCTTCTTCACTCCCTGAGTATCCACCCACCCCAATAATGGTAGGAAATCCCCGACGTTCGATACTCCCAACAAGGAGAGATGCTCCTCCACCTTCTTCAGGAACTCCTCATGACTCTTCCCTCGATGTCGGTCCCCAACTATCATTCTCATAATGCTGTTTAGTGCAAATTGGAAGAGCCTGGACTTCAGCTCCACTTTAGTGTATGCTCCTTCAGTCTTCGTAGACTCCTGAAAGAGTCTTCGAATCGTCTCGACAACCTCTCCAGAGCGGACCTGGGAGAAGGTTTCTAGCCGGTGTGCGGATAGGACCTCGACTGTGGCAATCCTCCGCATATTGCGCCAGTGCGGGCCGTAGTTTGCTTCGCTGAGGGTGGTGTAGTTGTAGGTGAGGGTCTGGATAGAGGGAAAGTGGACGCGGTTGGCGAATGCAATGTCATTCGTGGTGAAGCATTCCTCCGCGAGGGGCAAGGAGGAGACGAGGAGGATGGGGCGGGAGCCGAAGCGGAGATAGAGGATGGGGCCGTGGCGTGCGGAGAGGGTGGCGAGGGCACGGTGGAGGGGTTTCGAGAAGTGGTGGAGGTGGCCGATGAAGGGGAGGGAAGGAGAGCTTGGTGGGAGGTTCTTGTTAGAAGTGAAGAAGAAGAAGGAGAGGAAGAGTTTTGTTAGGACGATGAAGGAGAATGAGAGTGCAACATAAGTGAAGATTGAGTACATTTTGTTGCTGTTGTTGAAGAAAGCAAGTAGATTCAGTTGCTATATATTGAGAGAGGGAGGGAATGTGACAATTCAAAGCTGACGGATTGAGTATAGAAAGAGAAGATGTGGTGGAGGAGATGAAAGGGGATGCGGAGGAGATGGAGAGAACGTGTGCAAGTGTTTTTTTATTTAGATGGAGAGAGCGTGTGTAAGTTTAGATTTGGAAGATTTGCATGTGACAATTTATATTTAAATACTGACAACTTTTGACATTTTGTACTATATTACTATAAGTTATCTTTTTAAATAAGTTATTTTTATAAATTAGATAGAAAAATTAATGGACAAAATGAACTTAGATTGATCCTCTAAGAACCTCTTCATCTGAACAACCGCTCCTAGAGGTCTTCCACAATATATAAAAAGCTGCTTCCAAAATGATAACATACAAATTTTAGTTGCTTGTAGCCCTTAATATACATGATTAGTTCTACTTCCCCACCATCAACTCAATACAAAATTGATAGCGAGCTAATCGTCCTTTGATTATGTTTCTTAAACATAATTGATAGCGTGCTCATAGTTTCTTAAACATAATTGATAGGGTGCTAATCGTTTCTTTTGATTATGTTTCTTAAACATAATTGATAGCATGCTCATAGTTTCTTAAACATAATTGATAGCGTGATCGTTTCCTTCAATTATTTTTTTTAAACATAATTGATTGCGTGCTTATAGTTTCTTAAACATAATTGATAGCGTGCTAATCGTTTCCTTTGATTATGTTTCTTAAACATAATTGATAGCATGCTCATAGTTCCTTAAACATAATTGATAGCGTGCTAATTGTTTCTTTTGATTATGTTTCTTAAACATAATTGATAGCGTGCTCATAGTTTCTTAAAATAATTGATAGCATGCTAATCATTTTCTTTTATTATGTCTCTTAAACATAATTGATAGCGTGCTCATAGTTTCTTAAACACAATTGATAGCGTGCTAATCGTTTCCTTTTATTATGTTTCTTAAACATGCTCATAGTTTCTTAAACATAATTGATAGCGTGCTAATCGTTTCCTTTGATTATGTTTCTTAAACATAATTGATAGCATGCTCATAGTTTCTTGAACATAATTGATAGCGTGCTAATCATTTTCTTTTATTATGTCTCTTAAACATAATTGATAGCGTGCTCATAGTTTCTTAAACACACTTGATAGCGTGCTAATCGTTTCCTTTTATTATGTTTCTTAAACATAATTGATAGCATGTAGTTTCTTAAACATAATTGATAGCGTGCTAATCGTTTAGTTTGATTATGTTTCTTGCGAACAGTTAGTATCTACAAAGTATTGCTTAATGACAAGGAAGATCAAATTTGCACTTTTAGTATAGAAAATGGAAAGAAAAAAAAGAAGAAGAAAAGAAGGTCACTGATCTCAACAATATTCGATCTTTAAATATATAAAGAATCGTAATACGTTGGCAAGTAGCCGTCTGATAAAAGTAATTTTGCAATTAGATATAAGACAACTTATATTTCTATTCATAGGAACACATATGTAGGGAAAAAAATAAACGCATATTTCAATTCATAGGAATAATTATGTAGAAAAAAAATATCACGAAAACCACACCCGCCAACCTAAAACTAACAACCACAATCCAAAGCAAGAGCCAAGACAACAGTATATGTGGTGACTTCGTCACCACACAAATCTCAATTCCTCTATTATCACAATAATAAAAGATTGTTACCATATATGTTAGATCATTTGTCCCCAGATCCAACCTCTCACAAATCTCATAAAGAACGAGAGGATATTACAATAAAATCGTTCAACACCCTGTGACAACTTCCTGAACAAAGCATATGATTCTCCACGTAGATCTTTCTTCTTCTGTTGTTTTGAAGTGCGACCCTATATGAACGAGTACAATTTTTTCGTAAATTGGTGGATTGTCTTCTTGAATCTCCTCAATGAGGACTACCAAGTAGCTATCACGTCCCGACTCGGAATCACCCGAATCTTCGTCCTCGCATGGGGCATGATGCCGCACGAGCATGGAGTTGCGCTCGTGCAAGGCAAGATGACAAGTTCTCAAATGGTTATCTTTGAGTTGAACATTTACAACGAAAGGAAAACAGAGTATACGAAACGATTCTCTTTATTGATATTCGAAATCAGATTACAAAGGCTTTCGATAGCCCAACGGAATTTGTCAGATTGGCTACAACACTCAAGTTCTCTCTTGCCCACAAAGGATTTCACCGTTCCATACATCATGCCTTCTATATCTCGGCCGCATCAATCCTATCGCGAGTCCGAGCGTCAATGCGATCGCACGCTTCAATACGTTTCGGCATTCCAAGCCTCAACGCATTCAAGCGAAGCTCCGCCGCGAGCAGACTAATCCATGAACCTGCTAGCAAACTAGTGAGGGATTAGTACTTTCGTCCTCGCTGTACTGATCAAAAACCCACTTAACAAACTGACATTTAGTATTGTATTGATTCATACAAACATATAATTTAGTTCTCTTTCTATGTTCTCCTTGGGATGGGTTCATGGCATATTCGAAGACTGTAAAGCATGGCAAGTATGTTATTCAATTCGCATAAGTAAACAGGCAAGCAATCTCGTGTTTGATTCGTGGCACGACTTAGCAATATCGACGCACTCGTCCTTGCACGGACGTAAGGTGAATACGCCTATCCGTCTTCCCTGTCATGTTATAAGTGCTCGCTATTCAGGATCCATCCATACAGGATATACGCAATACCTTGCACTTTCAAACCCATCGCCCTTAACTATATGAAGGTCACTAGCTTTCCATGCTAGAATGGACTTATATTATCGAATCGAAACAGAAGACGATGTTAACTCCGTGCGGTTGCTAACCAACATTAGAGGCCATCGAAATAATCGTAGCAAGTTGCTTAACACATTCACCATAAGGTCGCTACCCCTCTGGTCGAAGTGGCGCCAACAATACCGAAAACGAATCCCTCCTAGGCCGAACGGTCCCAGCGCCCTGGTGCGCCGCGTTCGAGGGATTACCCATGCACAGAATTTTATATCTTTAAGTCCATTCGACCATGCAATGAATCTTATCTTTCATACAACCAAGCAAGTTCGCTTATCTCTATTTCAATTGGCACAACGCCCGAATGTCCTCAACGAACACCCGAAGGCCGTGAACATTTCGAAGGGCACCATGCCGCATTATTATCTCGTATTTCTTCTGTCAAACTTTCTATGTTCTTACGTTTAGTACTTCGTTTCAATGTTCAATGGCATTATGCCTCAACTCAATGTTCATCAACCGAATGACCCGAAGGTCCCGAACACCTTTCGAGGCATTATGTCATATCCGACAGTTTTGCCACATTCATGCCACAACTGTATTCTTTCGCAACGAAGCCATCTTTTATTATCTCGTGCACTGTAGAAGCATGGAATTTCACAACCAGAAAGCCCATGCGCCAGACACTACATGCGCCAGAACTCAAATGAAGAACTTCACAGCAAAGTCAATAATTATAGACATTTGAAGAAGGACTTTTTATTTATATATAAAAGTCTATTACATGTCTAGAAAAGGTTGTACAAAGGAGAATTCCTACAAAGGAAAGAGCCTAAAGTCTACAGCCAGCGGCCATCATGCGCCTTCAGATAAGCGCAAAGGCCACCATGCGTCTCCAGATAGGCACAACATCACTATGCGCCACCAATGAGGCGCAGCAGATATCATGCGCCTCCATCCAGGCGCATCCCATCATCTCTTCAGCACCTCAGTTATGTGCATCCCTTCAGCCAAATTCTTCCAGCCAGGCTCACCTGACCGAGCAGAGCCCAGTTATGTGCCGCTCTTCCAACTAGGCTCGCCCGATAAATGCTTCGACACAAAACATTTAACCCTCTGGCTGGAACCAAGGAAGAGAAGAGCACCGCAAATGCTGTGGCCAGGGGAGGCTTCGAAAGAGCCTCCAAAGCCGAAGGAAGACCGTGATCGAAACCATGGCTAAAGGAGCAGCTTTCGACACGATCAAAGTGGGGAAACCCCACTTTGCAGGAAGAGAGAGCCTTGCACCGCCATTCCGATCTACGGCTCTTCCGGAATAACGGAGACGAGGCTCGAGCATCCTTATCTTTGGATGCAACAGGCACCTTCCGCCTGCCTCAGAAGCCCTCGACTCCGTCTTTTGGATGTAACAGTCACCTTCAAGTGCATCGAAGACAACACAGCGTCTCATCTTCACCCTCGGGACCACTTCGTCAGCAGAATGCACCCGTATGTTCAAATTCATATTGGAAGTACGTGAAGAAATGAGAAGCAAATCTTCTCTCCATGCCACTATTTATAGGCCGGGCAGATCATACCCACGCGCCAAGTGGATGGCCCTCCAAATTCCGTGCAATGAATTTACATTAAATGGATGAACCGGACGCCTCGAATTCAGCCAAACGGCTATTTATAGCACTCGAAGAGCGAGACAGCCACATCATTAAAAGACATGTCCGATGCGCCAGCCAGACAGCGCATCACACGGACGCGCCCTTCGGCGTCAGGCGCATCATACAGACGCGCCCTACAGTACTCGGCGCATTATAGAGGATGCGCCCCCCACACATCTCCATACTGAGTGGAACGCCAACCGACGTGCCCACTCAGCTGTCCATCGAACGTCACCAACATTAAATGCTGAACTGACAGAGTTGGCAGCACGCCTCCCAAAGTCTGAACAGTTGACAGCTTTTTCAGAGAACGAAGCATCGGCAACGTCAGCATCATCATGACTCCGACGGCTACTGCCACGTGGCCATCCGCATGCGCCTCTACGGCCATGCGTCCATCCGCATGCGCCTCTACGGCCATGCGTCCATCCGCATGCGCCTCTACGGCCATGCGTCCAAACCCGCATGCGCCTCTACGGCCATGCATCCAAATCAGCATGCGCCTCAAAAGCCATGCGCCTCAGACTGCTCTCTGATCCCGAAAGACAGAAGGAAAGTCGCCTGCATGCGCCTCAAAAGCCATGCGCCCCAAATGGTTTGTAACTCCTAAAGGTTATGAGCCGCAGCCTCCTCCTACGCCCAATCCAAGGCACAGCCCACCAGATCACTCCTCTCCACCAAATCCGAGATCTTCGAACCATGAGTCGACGACACGTGTCTTTTGACTCAACTCGTCCAAGATTTCAGCAACGGAAAGATCTTCTTCCTGCTACGTGCCGGCTCACCACAGCAGCATGAAGAGTTCTCCCCCTCGATCAGGGCGCAGCATCCATGCGCCTCCATCAGCAACCTCCACGTGGCGTTCCCACATCGGCGTATCCTATATGCGCGCATGAGCAGCCAGCCTGCAAAACTATAAATAGAAGGGTCATCTCCTTCACACACACACACAGAGACTCAGAACATAAGACTCACAAAGAATCCACAACAGAGAATCACCAGAGAGGCAGTTCTAGACACTCAACGTCTTACTCCTCTCAGCAAGCTCCAGCACCCAGAGCAATCAACACCTTCAGAGAACCGATAACCGCCGTCAGCCGGTCAACGGAGTCAACGCATTACCACTCGCTCCATTGGCACTAAGGACCCAGCTTAAACAAAAGTGTACTCCTAGGACTACATCTAAGTCCTATATTGTATCACTGTTCTGTTTGTATTAAGATTTCAATCAAAACAATTTTAATGGCAAACAAGCTGGCGACTCCGCTGGGGACTTCTTTCTCCTCTACCGAGAAGGTTGTGTCACAGGCCGACGACGTGAAGGTGGGCTCCTCCCACAAGACGCTGGTAGTGCGCCTCAATCAACAGGCGTACGAGGAGTTCATTTCTGAAGGAAGTGCGAGTCCTTCGAAGCGGCTGTCGAAGCCGAAGAAGACCCGCGCAGCCTGGGTGCGCAAAGTCGATGCCTTGGGCACCACCGTTGAAGGGGATGTGCCCGTCCAGCCTTTCCTTCCTGCTGACGTCCTCAGCAGTCAAGGTGCGCCCGCCGATGCAGCGCATCTCTCGGGGAAGCGTGCGGCTGACCACGTTCCCCAGCCATCTTCCTCTCAGGCGAGGAAGATACGTCGACGGAGCAGGGGCGCAGCCAATGCCCCGCGCATCACTTCTGATGCGCTACAAAGAGCCTCTGTCTTTGACAGACTCACTCGCTGTAATGGCGAGAAGAATTTGGATGCTGAGTACTATGCGCCCCAGCGGGCTGGTACGAAGAAATCCAAGGCGGCACGGGCCACGCGCCACAAACGTGCTATGCCAGCAGCCGGCCAGAGACACGCGCTTACAATCACGTGCGCTGCCGATGGCAAGCTGTACAAGGTTGACTCAAGTGCTCCCGCACTGACAACGAGTCGACCTTCAAAGTCCTCATCTCACTTGGGCGCATTCACTGCGTGCACAACCAAGCCGAGAGAGGCAAACTCAGTGGTCTTGAACTCCCGCGCCTCCTCTGGTTGTGCGTTTGAGGTCCGTTCAAGTCACTTCAAATGCTGTGGTTCCTCCACTACTGATCGTGATGCCTGCTTGGTATTAGATCAGGGGGCGCAGCACTCACCCGACCACCCCGGCGCTTGGCCCTGCCATGCGCCTGACGGGGGTGTGAGGGTAGCACTCTCCCCTAACGACTTGCGCAACGTGATCACTCACAAGCGCCGGTCAGGAGAGTTGACCAACAAGCACGATGCGCCTCTCACAGGGTACACTTGTACAGTGGTCACCATCAACTGCTGTTGCAAGACGACAGTACCGCCAAAGCAGTCGGTCTTCCAACGGCTACAATCATCGACACCCCTCCGACATCACCTTGGGACAAAGGTGTCAGCAGAAGAAGAACTAAAGATTGCGTCATGCAACATGATCTCCAATTCCTCATCTGTCCGGAAGACGACTGCCAATTCCTCGTCTTCATCTAAAAGCCAGTCGAGGAAAACCAAGGCAGCTGTCACGACCTCTGGAGTGTTCGAAGGCACTCGGTCGAGGAAGAAGTCCTTGGAGGAAGCTGGGGGTAGCCAGACCCTTGTTGAGCCTCCTTCCGAAGACGAAGATGTCCAAAGCACAGCTGCGGCGGATCTTCATCAAAGCGAAGATGGCCTCCCTGAAGCCCCTCAAAATGATGATGTCCTCCAAGACACCGCCGGGGGTAGTGCTGAAAATGAAGAGGCCCTTCAAGACAAAGCTGAGGGCAGTCAGGCCCTTGCAGATGCGCCTGTCGAAGACGAACTCCAGAATGTGGCTGGGGGTGGCCAAACACCAGGAGAAGTAACTCCCCCACATGAGAGTGAGGCTGAGAGCGAAGCCTCAACTAATCCATCCACTTCCGGCCGTGTCATGACAGTATACATGACCGGGGGTGATCTTGAGGCTGATGCGCCGCCACAGGACATTGTCCAGCGCATAGACTCGTTAGAGGGAGGACTCAAAACCCTCTCTACCTCAATGCAAGCACTAACTCAAGCAGTGTTTGAGATGCAGTCGGCCTTGATCAGGACACCTTCAAATGGTCCCGACCCAGGAGCTAATGGAGAGTCGAGTGTGCCCCTCCAGCGGACACCCTCAGACACAGAAGCACCCCGGACATCGGAGCCCTCAAACGCTCCACTCCAGGTGGTACCTCCTTCCCCGGCTCCTAGCTCCACGGAGGACGTGGTCGAAATGATCAAAGATCTGCGGGAGCGCTTCGAGTCCAAGAACAGGCAGGAGGAATGCCAGAAGATGGGCATTCCCCAGCCTTATCCCCTTGAGTGGAACAAGGTGATTTATCCCCCAAAGTATAAACCACAGACACTCACGCCGTATGACGGGAAGGACTCCCCACGACGGTACTTGACGTACTTCCAGTCGCAGACAGGGCATCTTCCGAAGGAGGACGCGCTCCTCACCAGCATCTTTGTTGGGGCCCTAAAAGGGGTGGCGTATGACTGGTACTGCAGCCTCCCCGATAATTCCATATCGTCCTTCGACGACCTGACACGCCTCTTCCTCGACCGCTTCTACGACGGTGGAAAGGACATGACGATGGCGTCTCTCATTGAGATACGCCAGAAGGACAAGGAAACGGTTCGGGCATTCATCGAACGCTTCCGTCAGGCCTGCTTCAGGTTACCTCCAGGCATGCCAGAACATGCGCTTCTCTCCGCTTGCAGTATGAACATGCTGCCTGCAGTAAAGCTCTGGCTTAACTCTACTCCCCCTCCCGATTGGAGCTCCCTAATCATTGAAGCTGAAGCTGCAGAGAAGAAGGCGGCCAATGCACGTCTTCTGGGTGTTAGCTTCCCCGCCTTTGACGATAAGGGGAAAAAGTCCGCAACCAACAATTCCGGACGAGAAACAAAAGGGAAACAGGCATTGACAGTTAATGCCTCGAAGGGCGCATCTGCGCCTACTCAAAAGCCTCCATTGGCACCGAGACCCAAGGAGGTTTATTCATTCAATGATGACGACACCCTGCAACTCTTTGAGATACTGAAGCAGGGTGACAAGATCAAGCTTCCGGACCCGAAGCGGCCCGATGAAGTCGGGAAGGTGGACAACCCAAGGTACTGTCACTACCATCGGTTTGTCGGACACCCGACTAAGGACTGCTACGTCCTCAAAAATTACATCCAGCGCATGATCAATGCGGATGTAATTTCCGTCGATTACGAAGAGAAGACGGTGTCAGCTAATGTGGTGTCACTTCAGTTCGGCACCTTGCCGCCGACTACCACACAAGATGGCGTCGTCCCCATCCCTAAGGCGACAATGGAGGTGGTGAATTTGCCACCCACCCGTGACAATGTGAGTGGACTTGTCCCACTCACCACATCTCGAGGAGAGGTCTTCTGGGTTCACCCCGACCTCGTCTCCGAGGTAACTCAACCGGAGGTACGCCCTACCTCCAAAGCAAAAGACAGGAAGATCAAGTCTTGCCGTACGGTCTCTTCTTCAGCGGAAGAGGCGCTTCCTGTGCAGACGCGTGCACAACAGAACTCCCAGCCCGGTGAAGCTGCCGCCGAAGTGGTGCCTCCTGGCACCATCCCTGAGGAGGGTCCATCCAAGCCCTCAGCAGCCAATAAACAAAAGCAAGTGGAGGCCCGTTTCGACAGACCTCTGCGGAAAGAAAATGCTTCGGGGCTAGCCAAGCCCCACAATTTTGACATCCTGGCACAACTGGCCAGTACTCCTGCACGCTTGTCTCTGTTCGAGCTCCTGCGTCTCTCCAAGGACTTCCGAGAAGCTCTTTGCGAAGCTCTGAAGGATGCCGAATCCTTTCTCTGTCAGGTCAAGCAGCCTGAAGACCTCCTAACTACTTGTGCACACTGTCATTGTACGGATGAAGTTATCCCAAACATAACCTTCACCCAACAAGACATACTGCTCAAGCATCACCGATATAACCAACCGTTGTATTACACAGGATACATCGGTTCGGTAAAGGTGAGCAGGATTCAGATCGATCCGGGGTCTTCCCTGAGCATCATTCCAAAGGCGCTGCTATCAAAGTTGGGGATCCCAATGTACCGGCTAGCGCCCTCCAATACGACCATCAGCGGCTTCAACGCCAGCAAGAGCGAGCCACTGGGCAAGATCCGGCTGAAGTGTCACATCGGCAGCCTCAAAACTGAGGTGACTTGTTATGTGGTGGATGCCGAGGTCAACTACAACATCTTACTCGGACGACCATGGTTACATGAGTACATGGTGGTGCCCTCCACGCTTTACCAATGCATGAAATATGTATCCACCAACGGCGTCATCCGGACGGAGTTTGCGGATGTCGATCCCTTCAAAGGGATTGAGGCCTACTTCACCGATTCCGACTTGTACAAGCCACTTGACGAGGAGGAAGCCAACGACGCCGATGATGAAGCAGAGGCGGCAACAGAGCCGGACTTGGAACCCGAAGCGACTCCTGACGCCCCCTTGAAAATCCGTCTGAAAGGGAGACCACCCCAGAAGGCGCCTCCAATGAGCATCAAGTTATCAGGAAAAGCGCCAGCTCGCGAAGCCCCCCTGAAGATACGCCTCAAGGGGAAGCCACCACAAGCAGCGGCTCCCCTAGTGGTAAAATTACAAGGGAAGGCGCCACTCATCGAAGGCGCAACCGAGGCACCCCTCAAGGTGCGTCTTAAAGGCAAGCCGCCGCAGTCATCCAAGATGCCGGAGAGGGCTCACATAACCCTCTCAGACCCCAAAGTCGGAGCGGTGGAGGACTCTCCTGATCCGGCCCCAGTGCTTACAGATGAGGAGCTTGGCGAATATATCTCTGCCGATGTAGACGCACCCTCCTTCGACAATGTAATCCCATGGGATAAAATATCGTACTTTATCAATAATAGAGTGTCTTTCAATTATTCTTGTCTTCCACACTGGAATGCCATGTATACGTTAGACAACGCTCTACGGTCGTTGCAAACACAAGTAACGACCGTCTACCATAATCAAATAGTCCCGTCTCAAGGAGTCTTCATAGTCCCTCCACGAAACCGAGACGAAGGCACCATCATCTCGGACAAAATCGAGCGTTGTCGGAACCTCCCGTCGATCGAGCCCGAACCTGATACCGGCAGAGTACAAGTCTATCGATACACGGATGCGGCTAAACACATCATCCAAAAGATGGGCTACGACCTGAAAAGCAACAAAGGCCTAAACTACGGCAAGGGTCGGCATCTTCCTGTCCGGCTTTCGATGCCCAATGGAAAGCCACAGGATTACTATAATTGGACTCGACGGGGGTTAGGCTATGTCACGCCGCCATCAACTCCGGAGAGTTCAGACGCAGAAGACATAGAACATTCCCACTCATCAGAAGCATCGACGTGGGATTCCGATACCAGTATCGGATCAGTCTTCAGGAAAGTGCTGTCAGCTAACATGACATCGGCGCAACCTCAGAAAGATGAAGGCGAAGGCCAACCGCCGGAACCCTTCGAAGAGGAACCCTGGGCTCAACGCCTAGGAGAACAATGGGAGTCTCGTTTTGAGTTACGAGAACCTCCCACCGAAGACGAAGTCGAGCAAATCGACCTCGGGGATGGGTCTTCTTCTAAACCCATCTTTATCAGCAAAAGCTTGGAAGGAGAAGACCGAGAATCTTTAGTCCAACTCGCTAAGGAGTATATCGACGTCTTCGCCTGGAGCTACGAAGACATGCCGGGTCTCGATCCACAGATCGCGATGCATAGGTTGAACATCTTACCAGATGCCAAACCTATCAAACAACAACACGACGCTTCCGCCCGGACATCATGAACGCCATCGATCAGGAGGTGGACAAACTCTTGACCAGTGGCTTCATCCGTGAGGAACAACATCCGGACTGGATAGCCAATGTCGTCCCTGTCACCAAGAAGAACGGGAAGATACGAGTCTGTGTCGACTTCAGGGATCTCAACTCTGCTTGCCCGAAGGATGAATTCCCGCTCCTAATCACCGATGTAATGATCGACAACACATGTGGCTTTGAACGCATGTCCTTCATGGACGGGTATTCAGGCTACAATCAAATTAAGATGTTCCCCGATGACGCAAAACACACGTCATTCAGGACTCCAAAGGGTGTTTTCTGCTACACCGTAATGCCCTTCGGCTTGAAGAACGCCGGTGCAACGTATCAGCGAGCTATGAGCACCATCTTCCGTCAACATCTTCGTAAGACAGTTGAGTGCTATGTTGACGATATCGCAGTCAAGAGCCGCCTCAAAAGAGATCACCTACAGGACCTAAAGACGGTTTTCGATCTCATGCGGGCACATCAACTCAAAATGAACCCCGCTAAATCCTTCCTGGGGGTTTCTAGCGGCAAATTCTTGGGCTTTGTCATCACGGCAAAAGGCATTCATGTCGATCCCGAGAAGACTAAAGCCATCCTTAACATGGACCCTCCGAAGAACCTTCGAGAACTTCGGGGCTTACAGGGACGTTTGGCATACATCCGGAGGTTCATAGCAAACCTCTCCGGTAAATGTCAACCCTTTACTCAGCTCATGAAGAAGGGAGTCTCTTATGTCTGGTCAGAGGAGTGCCAAAAGGCTTTCGACGACATCAAGGCTTACTTAACAAGCCCGCCAGTCCTAGTGGCACCTGTCGCCGGCAAACCATTTCTTCTCTACGTCCGTGCCATGGATCATTCCCTCGGCGCTTTGCTGGCTCAAAACAACGATGCAGGCTACGAGCAAGCAATCTACTACCTCAGTCGAACACTCATCGGGGCCGAACACCGGTACAACCCCGTTGAAAAGGAGTGCTTGGCTTTGGTGTTTGCCATTCAGAAGACTCGTCATTACGTCTCGGGCCAGACAATTCACGTCATCTCCCGAGTCAATCCGCTCAGAGTTCTCATGACAAAACCAGGGTCATTAAACTCCCGGCTGGCTACATGGGCGATCCTACTAACACCATACAACATGGTGTTTGTCCCGCAGAAGGCAGTCAAGGGTCAGGCTCTGGCTGACTTTTTAGCTGCACACCCCATCCCAGAATCTTCAAAACTCTATGAAGACATCCCGGATGAAGTTCAAGAATCAAACGTCACTGAAGGAAGCCCCGTTTAGCGGATGTTCTTCGATGGCGCTTCAAGAACGGGCCCCAATGGCCAAATCATCGCAGGAGTGGGGGTAGTCTTAGTCTCCCCCGATCAGCTGGTCATCCAGCGCGCATACTCCCTTTCGAAGCCGTGCTCCAACAATGTTGCTGAGTACAATGCACTCGTCATGGGACTCCAGCTAGCACAACAGCTGGGGGTGGATCATCTGGAAGCCTACGGCGACTCGAAACTCGTCGTAAACCAGATTCGGGGGCAATACGAGGTTCGCCATGAAGATTTGATCCCTTACCATGAAGTTGCATTGAACATCATTTCAACCTTCACTGGGTTCTTCATCGAACATGTACCCCGCCTACAAAACTTGGAGGCTGACGCTCTAGCTGGCCTCGCAGCCTCATTGGTCGCGCCCCTTGGGACTCAACACTATGTCACGGTAACTGGCCGAGACTTGATTTGTCCCAGAAATAACCTATGTTTGCAAATGGCTCACGCCATGCCGACAAACACTGGGGTTAATGTCTGAGATTGGAGGTTCCCGTTCATCGACTTCGCTGTCTACGGAATCCTTCCAGAGGACCCGAAGGAAGCCGTCTCAGTCAGGAGACGCTCTCTTCGATTCTACTACGATACAGCCACTAAAACGCTGTACCGACGCTCCTTCGACGGGCTTCTCCTTCGATGCCTGTCTAACGAAGAAGCGGCCGAAGCTCTTCGAGAAGCTCATGACGGAACTTGCGGAGCTCACCAACCAGGGCCTAAGTTGCAAGATCGACTGCGACGTATGGGCTACTACTGGCCAACCATGGTTGCCGACGCAGTGGAATATGCTAAGAAGTGCCATGCATGCCAACTTCATGCAGACTTCATACATACACCATCTGAACCTCTACATCCTACAGTCGCCTCCTGGCCATTTGAAGCCTGGGGCATGGACATTGTAGGGCCAATCACCCCTCCTTCATCGAGAGGACACCGCTTCATCCTGGCCATCACCGATTACTTCTCCAAATGGACGGAAGCAGTCCCACTAGCAGAAGTAAAAAGCTCCAGGGTGGTCAGCTTTATCAAACACCATGTCATTTACCGTTTCGGGGTACCCCGGCGAATCATCCATGACAATGGTCCTCAGTTTATCAGCCACATTTTCTGCAGGTTCTGTGACAAGAATCGCATTCAAAACGTGGCCTCAACCGCCTACAATCCGACAGCAAACGGATTGGCCGAGGCATTCAACAAAACTATCGTCAGGCTACTCAAAAAAGTCGTGTCATCCAACAAACACGACTGGGACGAAAAGCTTGGCGAATGCCTTTGGGCCTACCGCACAACGGTACGGACCCCAACAGGCAACACTCCATTCTCCCTGGTCTACGGGAGCGAAGCAGTACTGCCTCTCGAGATACAGATACCTTCGCTCCGCGTGGCCATCACAAACGATTTCACAGAAGAAGACAATCAACGTCGTCGTCTGCAGAAATTGGAGGCACTTGACGAAAAGCGTCTCCTAGCTCAACAACACATCGAACTTTACCAAGCCCGTATATCACAGGCTTTCAACAAGAAGGTCAAGCAAAGAACTTTTCAAGTTGGCGACCTGGTTTTAGCAGTCAGAAGGCCAATGGTGTTAACTCACAAGACACCAGGGAAGTTCGAGCCCAAATGGGAAGGACCCTTCATCATCGAGACGGTATACTCAAACGGTGCTTACCGGCTCGCCAAACCCAATGGGGACTTGTTCATGATGCCCATCAACGGCAAGTTCCTAAAGAAGTACTACTCTTGACATCCTCCAAGACATGTATTTCCCCAAATAACCTCTTTTCACAAAATCAATCGCTTTCGGAACCCAGCTGTTCCGTGGCATCCTTCCGTAGAAAGATAACCACGTCCACATTACCTCTGAGTTGTCTCTCTACATCCTACAAAGCGGAACCTTACACTTCGTGAGCTTAAGCTATCCTTCATGTTTACCACGTCCACAATACCTCTGAGTAAACATTCCGTACAAACAACTCCTACGTTGTCGTACATTGATCGCAGAACTTCCACGTCCACATTACCTCTGAGTTGTTCAGCGTATCCCACAGGATCATTCCTACCACGTCCATAAACACCTCTGAGTAGGAAGATTCTATCATTTGAACCTAATGATTGCCATGTCCACATTACCTCTGAGCAAACATGTTGGTTCCTTTATACTTATTATCTGTACCTAAAAACCAAGGTGCGCAAAAGATAATAGGTCCACATAAATCATCAAGTTCATGAAATTAAAAATGAACACATCAAAGAGATAGTGTATTTCTTTATTTTTTAAAAAGGGAGTACAGAAATACGCTATTTCCCCAGCAAGAGTTGCAAAAATACATAAAAAAGAAGAGAAGCTACAATCCCCGATCCTCCCCAGGGTGGGATGAGAGTTCTCTGACTCGACGTCTCAGGTCGGCAGTGCGAGTTTCCACAGTCGCCTGGACTCGCAGCTCGGCTTCTTGACGCATTAACCCGACAGCCTCAGCAGAAGTTTTACTCTCATACTTCTCATCAAGCTGTCATCGCTGTTGAGCCAAAGCAAGGGTCCGCTGAGTAAGAGTCGTTTCCTCCCGTTTGAATGCCACGTATTCAGCCAGTACGCGCTCAGCCTCTAGTTGAAGTTGGGCCCGCTGGTCTTCAAGACGGCGCATCTGAGCATCAACTTCTGCGATGTTAGCATCCACCGCAGCTCGCTTCTCCGTCGTCTTCTTCATAGATTGAGACAGCTGCTCCGCCGCAGCCTCAGTCCCAGCCACTTCACGCTCCCAACTGCTCACCTCGGCTCGATGGGAAGCCTCGATCTCAGCCATCGACTTTCCTATCTCTGCATCTACCAAGACCGAGAGGTCATTTCGTTGGATGCGCTGCAGTTCCGCGAGCCGCTCGTCCAGCTCCATCACCGAAACCTCCAGAATTTCGACCATATGGTCATGGCCCTGGTGAATGCGGATCAGCTCGATACAAGGCATTGCCAAAGCTTTTGCCGCCGCAAAGCTCCCCTTGGCATCTACCACTGCAGATATACCTTTCTCCAGCATTTTGTACACTCCCTCGACGAGGAATTTCACATACCCGTCGGCTTCCGCCAGCACCTGCGGCATCATAGCAGGAGTTGAGGGAGCTACTACAGTTTGCGGATCGGAGGAAGATCCGCCGACCTCGATCTGAGAGGTTTGAATCTCGGCAGCAATAGGCTCTTCATCAACAGGGCCCAGACTGCTGGCCCGAGGAGTCAAAGGAACAGAAGGAGCAGGCATATGCGTCGTGATAGTACCCCAAGTGGAAGGAGCAACAGAGGGTTCCACACCCTTACCCTTCTCAAGACTGGAGAAATCACCGACGTCAACGGCTACCTCTTCCCCCGACATTCTATCAGCATCAGCCACCTCCCCCGGCAAAACGGGGAGGTCAACATTTATCTCTTGGCCAGCCCCAGGAGACAAGACCGGCAGAAGAGTCTCATTCTTCTCAAGTCCCTCTACAGGGACAGAATCTGTCGCTACCGCCTGATCGGTAGCCATCTCTATGTCCAAGGTTGAAGCCAAGGAAGGATTCGACAATGATTCAGCCGACCTCCCTTCATCATGACCAGGAGGGGAATCAACCCTCTCCTCTATCCCCACTGCTTCTGCTGCCCCCGCAACGGACCCTTGCAACGCTGGAGGGACGTCACCAGAAGGCGACGAACTCCAATCCACTTCATCATCAGGATGCCTCGAGTCGGTAGGACCCTCAGCGTCCAAGGCCTCCACGGCAGATGGTACTATCCCAGAAGTTGTCGCGACTTCAAAGTCAGGAGATACTAAAACCTCCGCGGGAACATCTTCGGGACCCTCCTCCACAGGAGACAACATCGTTGGTGGAATGCGCTCCTCAGAAGAGCCTGCCACCTCCTTCGGCTTACTGGTGCCCGATTTCGAAGCACGAGACTTCTTCTTCAATCCCTACAAGAAGAAGAGCATAAGTCGCCACAATGACATAAAAAAAAATGGAATTATGAAGCACTCCTTACCTCAGCGGGGGCTAAGCCCGTTGGCGTTACAAGTGGCGTTTCTGTAATCTTCGGGGTCGACGTCCTTCTCGACCTTTTCAGTACGGAAGAACCAGCTTCTGGGTCAGCTCGCCTTTTTCCGATAGACGGGTCTCTCGCTGGTGCCATAGCAGCAGCCCGATACCCCGCCAATTCTGGCGGACGATATGACCGAGCCGCCACCAACATATTCGCTGTTGCCTCCAACTGGGTTCCAATGATGAAACTAGTCTCCCTGTCATAACCAGGAGACATAGTATTCATAGTACAATACAGCTTGGCGGCCGGATATAAGATCGGCGGCCGAGGATTGCGAACTGGTGTGGTAAACTTAACGCTAGTGCATCTAGCGTTATAATACTGCCAGCCCCGGGCTCCATCCAGCAAATCCCCGATGAAGCCTAGACTGCTACTGGGATTCCGCAGCATTAGCTGAGTGTAGCCAAATTGACGAGCAAATCGGCTTGGCAAGTATGGTTCCAGATAACACCTGTTCTGATTACGGTAGACCAGATGCGAAGGCCGGATACTCTGCAACCAACGAAAACTCTATTTCGGCAAAGTAACCGCATCCTCGCCAGAATCAACCAAATCCTGGTCGGCCTCGAAATTCTTGAAGATCGGGCCAACCTTCACAATTTCCCACCCCTGAAGGAAGGACAAAACCCTTCTACAAACAGGGACGCCAGTGTAAGACCACTTCCTCTTGTAGAAGCGGCGAATGAAGGCATCTCCTTCAACGTGGTCCTCCTCAGGACCAGGACTTATCACATTCGGATGATGTAAGATCAGCCAACCCATGAGATAATGGAAAGGCAGCTCGGCCCGGGGAAAGTTGTCATTATTACCTTTCTCATGGATCACATCATCAGCGAAAGACCTCAAACCGTGCAGCAGGTTGCACACCATCGCGGGGAGGAGAGCCAGAGGTCGTCCAAAGGCCAACTTCACTGCAGGCAAAATGAGATTCCGATGTACCCTCTCAACAGCACCGGATCCCCCTGCAAATATGCAATCCCGGAGCCATATCATCAAGTAGGCCGTCAACACTGCCTTAGATGACATCCGGTGCCCGCAGTGCCAGAAACAGCTGTACGTGTTCTTTCCGCTCTCATTTGAATGTGGGGTCCTCTCGTCCAGCCGGGTTATTTCAGAACTCACTTCTGCGGGTGTCAAGCCCTGCGGAGTCGCAAATTGGATCCTCGAAGGATCCGCCAAATCCTGTCTGAAAACATAGTCCCTCCAAGCAGTCACGTGAGGTTGGGTCTTACCCTTGTCCCTCCGGTGCATCAGATAATGATGGCTCGTCACCTCCTTGAAAACGGCCATCATCTCCGGGTCCTTATCTTCCAAGACCTGGATCTCTTCATTCGATGGGAAATATTCCTCGTATGGTTCCGAGCCCCAAGGAAGCTTGGACACTTCGTACATCTCATGAAGGGCCAATCCCAACTCCCCCACTGGAGTAAAGAAGCTACCAGTCTGGGTGTTGAAAAGCTCCAATAGCGCAAGGAACATCGGCTTATTGAGGTCTACGTCTGCCTGAGTAGCCCGAATGGCGGCAGTCAGCCCTATCTCTTTAAGCTCAACTTTGAACCTGGAAAGCACCCAAGAAGTCAACTCGTCCTACTTTGGGATATAGTGACACCAACCTTCGACTCTAAAACCAGCTGTCGGATACGTGACCTTCGACGTCAGCATCCGATTTGCAAAAGTCGGGGCACTGAAGGGAAACGTGTCATTGGGGACTTCACTATAGATGCTCCCGGGACGCAAAGCTCGGTAACTGAACGAAGAACCAGTTCGTGAAGCAGTCAAGGTGTCTCGCTGGTTCGAGGTGGTGTCAATCGAAAGGGAACCCCCCAAGGCACCCCCTTGAGAAGGCGTAAGTTTCCAACCCATCCTTCTCTTCGAAGCTAGACGACAAAAGGCTGTCAATGGCAACTGGCGGTCAACCTGCCGCATCGAACCTGGAAAGCACCCAGGAAGTCAACTCATCCCACTTTGGGATATAGTGACACCAACCTTCGACTCTAAAACCAGCTGTCGGATACGTGACCTTCGACGTCAGCATCCGATTTGCAAAAGTCGGGACACTGAAGGGAAACGTGTCATTTGGGACTTCACTATAGATGCTCCCGGGACGCAAAGCTCGGTAACTGAACGAAGAACCAGTTCGTGAAGCAGTCAAGGTGTCTCGCTGGTTCGAGGTGGTGTCAATCGAAAGGGAACCCCCCAAGGCACCCCCTTGAGAAGGCGTAAGTTCCCAACCCATCCTTCTCTTCGAAGCTAGACGATAAAAGGCTGTCAATGGCAACTGGCGGTCAACCTGCCGCATGTAAAACATCATGCCCTTAGCAGCAAAGAACCAGTCTTCTCTGATCTTCAATATCTTCGCCTCGGAAGAGACTAATCGATCGCCAAACAGAAAGGCTGGTTTTAAGAAGGTCACACCTTCAGAATCAGCAGACTTCAGTTTACCACTCTCCATCATACTCTGGAGGAAAAGCGGCAACTGGACCTGGATTTGTAGCATCCTCTCACGAGGTTGGTCCTGAAGGATAGCATCCTTTGCAGGGTTGATCACCGCCTCATCAAAATCAACTCCCATCTGGCAAAGAGAAGCGTCCAGGAGGACCTCATTCAACAAAGGGATCGTCATCGACACTGGCACGATAAAAGTGGAAGTCAGGCAAAAAGACAAAATATGTCAAGAACCCATGCGCATCTGCTTCGGCGCATCATCAGGGCACAGGCCCATGCGCGTCAGCATGTCTCGGCGCATCATCAGGGCGTAAGCCCATGCGCTTCGGCGCATTATCAGAGCGTGAGCCCATGCGCGTCAACAAAGGCTTCGGCGCATCTTCAGGGAATAGAACCCATGCGCGTCAGCCATTAAAACCTCGGTGCATGATAAAGGTATAAACCTATGCACGTCGGCAAGATAGAACCTCGGCGTATCATTAAAGACCGAAGTCTATACGCGTCGGTAGTTAGGGCACAGAGCCCAAAGCAGAGACGAAACCCACCTGTCACCTCAGGACGAACGTCGGCAAGAGGCACAAGAGTGATAGGTACATCCTCATCCGCGGACTCTTTCGCTTTCTCCTTTCCCTTGCCGGCAGCGCCACGAGGAGTCTTGGGAGCCATTCTCTCGAAGAAGGAGAAGTTAGGGTTTTAAAGAAGAAACTCTAAAGAAGCAGAGGCACAGAGAAGAAAAACTCTTTCTCTCTCCGACTCTTACCTATTTATAGGGCATGGTCGCACGCGTGAACATATGACGTGTGATCTCAGCCGTCGCCTCGGGTTCTGTGCAAGGATAGCAGCAAATAAAACCAAAAGATCATCATTAATCTTTTCGGTTACCGAGACACCATCATCATTAACTGAGAAGAGCATGCGCCCGAACAGGCATGCGCCCAGAAATCATGCGCCCTGACCTCCATGCTTCTTATTCAAAGTATTCCAAAACTTACTCAAAAGTTTTAAAAACTTTGAAGGGGGTCTTGTAGAAGCATGGAATTTCACAACCAGAAAGCCCATGCGCCAGACACTACATGCGCCAGAACTCAAATGAAGAACTTCACAGCAAAGTCAATAATTATAGACATTTGAAGAAGGACTTTTTATTTATATATAAAAGTCTATTACATGTCTAGAAAAGGTTGTACAAAGGAGAATTCCTACAAAGGAAAGAGCCTAAAGTCTACAGCCAGCGGCCATCATGCGCCTTCAGATAAGCGCAAAGGCCACCATGCGTCTCCAGATAGGCGCAGCATCACTATGCGCCACCAATGAGGCGCAGCCGATATCATGCGCCTCCATCCAGGCGCATCCCATCATCTCTTCAGCACCTCAGTTATGTGCATCCCTTCAGCCAAATTCTTCCAGCCAGGCTCACCTGGCCGAGCAGAGCCCAGTTATGTGCCGCTCTTCCAACCAGGCTCGCCCGATAAATGCTTCGACACAAAGCATTTAACCCTCTGGCTGGAACCAAGAAAGAGAAGAGCACCGCAAATGCTGTGGCCAGGGGAGGCTTCGAAAGAGCCTCCAAAGCCGACGGAAGACCGTGATCGAAACCATGGCTAAAGGAGCAGCTTTCGACATGATCAAAGTGGGGAAACCCCACTTTGCAGGAAGAGAGAGCCTTGTACCGCCATTCCGATCTACGGCTCTTCCGGAATAACGGAGACGAGGCTCGAGCATCCTTATCTTTGGATGCAACAGGCACCTTCCGCCTGCCTCAGAAGCCCTCGACTCCGTCTTTTGGATGTAACAGTCACCTTCAAGTGCATCGAAGACAACACAGCGTCTCATCTTCACCCTCGGGACCACTTCGTCAGCAGAATGCACCCGTATGTTCAAATTCATATTGGAAGTACGTGAGGGAATGAGAAGCAAATCTTCTCTCCATGCCACTATTTATAGGCCGGGCAGATCAAACCCACGCGCCAAGTGGATGGCCATCCGAATTCCGTGCAATGAATTTACATTAAATGGATGAACCGGACGCCTCGAATTCAGCCAAACGGCTATTTATAGCACTCGAAGAGCGAGACAGCCGCATCACTAAAGACATGTCCGATGTGCCAGCCAGACATCGTATCACACGGACGCGCCCTTCGGCGTCAGGCGCATCATACAGACGCGCCCTACAGTACTCGACGCATTATAGAGGATGCGCCCCCCACACATCTCCATACTGAGTGGAACGCCAACCGACGTGCCCACTCAGCTGTCCATCGAACGTCACCAACATTAAATGCTGAACTGACAGAGTTGGCAGCACGCCTCCCAAAGTCTGAACAGTTGACAGCTTTTTCAGAGAACGAAGCATCGGCAACGTCAGCATCATCATGACTCCGACGGCTACTGCAACGTGGCCATCCGCATGCGCCTCTACGGCCATGCGTCTATCCGCATGCGCCTCTACGGCCATGCGTCCATCCGTATGCGCCTCTACGGCCATGCGTCCAAACCCGCATGCGCCTCTACGGCCATGCGTCCAAATCAGCATGCGCCTCAAAAGCCATGCGCCTCAGACTGCTCTCTGATCCCGAAAGACAGAAGGAAAGTCGCCTGCATGCGCCTCAAAAGCCATGCGCCCCAAATGGTTTGTAACTCCTAAAGGTTATGAGCCGCAGCCTCCTCCTATGCCCAATCCAAGGCACAGCCCACCAGATCACTCCTCTCCACCAAATCCGAGATCTTCGAACCATGAGTCGACGACACGTGTCTTTTGACTCAACTCGTCCAAGATTTTAGCAACGGAAAGATCTTCTTCCTGCTACGTGCCGGCTCACCACAGCAGCATGAAGAGTTCTCCCCCTCGATCAGGACGCAGCATCCATGCGCCTCCATCAGCAACCTCCACGTGGCGTTCCCACACCGGCGTATCCTACATGCACGCATGAGCAGCCAGCCTGCCAAACTATAAATAGAAGGGTCATCTCCTTCACACACACACACAGAGACTCAGAACATAAGACTCACAAAGAATCCACAACAGAGAATCACCAGAGAGGCAGTTCTAGACACTCAACGTCTTACTCCTCTCAGCAAGCTCCAGCACTCAGAGCAATTAACACCTTCAGAGAACCGATAACCGCCGTCAGCCGGTCAACGGAGTCAACGTATTACCACTCGCTCCATTGGCACTAAGGACCCAGCTTAAACAAAAGTGTACTCCTAGGACTACATCTAAGTCCTATATTGTATCACTGTTCTGTTTGTATTAAGATTTCAATCAAAACAATTTTAATGGCAAACATGCACGAAGGCACGTTTCCGACCGTATTTTCGATGTTCTATGACTAAGCATTCAATGTCTGTAGCTTGCGCACTAGGGCGCCCGCCTATTGTCTTTCAATGTTCTAGCCGTTCTAACTCGTGCGCGAAGGCACGGTATGGTTCGTGCACTAAGGCACTCGTCGAGTACAGTTATCCCACGTTGTTGCAGCTTGCGCACCGAGGTGCTCGCCTTTGCGATATCCAATGTTCCATAGTGACTCGTACGTCTGCCGTATGATTCATTTTAATTGTTCTATCTAGTGTTCGACACGCACTACGTTTATCTCTCTATCGAGCCACGCCCGTGGCGTTGATAGGTTAACTCAGCATTCAATGATATGTGTTTTACTTAAGCATAACGGAGTAGGAAAGAGAATTAATGTCCCCACACCTTGAATCTATATGCCTTGTCATTTCGTCGAGCCGTTGTGGCTCGATTTTATAACTTCGTTGCACGGCCACTCTCCTGACTTAGCCATTCGAGCAAATCGTGCTTCATTGAGTTATACGTCCGATTTGCCTTAGCGTGCCAACGCTTCCGTCCGTCGCAAGGCGACGATTTGCTTTCGCGGACCCCTTACTGAATAAGGCAAAAGATCGATCTCTAACATTTCAGCGTAAACGTATAGCCTGTACATAAAACCAACTAAAATCAATACTTGTATCGATTCGGACTTGCGCCTTGGTCGATTCGATTTCTTAGAATCTTCGAGCCGTCTCAACGCACTTATCCTTCGAGGCAACGCGGTGCTTCGCATCGATTCACTCGATACATTCTTTGGGACAAGGCAACTCTTCGTATCGACTTAGTTCAATGCATCGCTCGGGACAACTTAACACTTTGTATCGATTCGCATCGATACGTAATCGGGTCAACGCAACTCTTCGAGTCAATGACTCAGCATAATGCACCGTACGAAGTGGGACATTACATAATATACCCCTCAAAACAAGGTTCGTCCCGAACCGAAACCAATACTAAATTTCTAAGGATTTCATTAGATCGTTTCACGATCCCGTCTCACTATCGTTTGGATCGTACAACTTAGTTTGGAATCATACACATATTTTAGGCGTCCCACCAATATATACATTTCAACCAAGCTCAGTTGTAAGATATCGGAACAACGCAAACATGTAACTTTTATTTTTAATAACTTGCCATCTCGTATTCTCGATCGAATTTGGCTCTATTACTTGTTCTCGCATTTCTAGCGCACATGCATATTGATACATACGCGATCCTCCAACGAAAGTCAAGGCACACGATGCGATTCAAAATCATATTTCTTACTTTGTATGTTTCATCGGGACTATCAATTCTACGCGTCGCGTTAAGCCGTCGCGCATCCGATCGCCACGATCCTTCGCAACGCCTTGCGTTCGGCGTCACTATCCAGCGATTTCTGATGTTTCACTTCATATCCTATCTCGACATGATTCTCTTTTGTTGGCTTGTGCAAACATCAACATTCAGGACTACGTCCACTAGGTGACTTACCTAAACACCGTGCTCAAATCTTCCGACGTAAGTTTAAATTGACATTGCACAAAGGCCACAATCTATCCGACACAAAGTTTACATCAGGGCGACGGTGCTCAAGACAACGATCGCCTTGACACGAAGGTCTTTACGATGCGTCTTACGTTCGATTCCTAACGAGTAGGAATTCACTAGCCAAATTTCCAACTTATCCGTCTCGCAATATCGAACATAAGTTTTCGATTCACGCAAGCTAAATTGTAAGGTAAATCCGAATCTAATGACATGACTCATAAGTCATTCTCTTATCGTTCTCTCTCGTGCATAGCACGACTCTCGCACTCGCCTATCTGAATCACCACGTTCGTTGGTGAATTTCAAGTTCTATCGTCGACCAACATAACCATTCGAGCATTCATCCGATGAATACTCAAAATCTAGCGACATCATTCTCAATCGAAAGTCGTTCCAACAATTCTCGATCGCCTAGACTTATCGTCAACATGCACCATGTTATATTTGTTATCGATGCAATCTCATATGCGATATCGTATGGGTCATCTTACGGTCTGTAGCATTCAATTTGATTTGGCGGTCAAGTCTTCTAGGGTCAGCTGCTTCGAAGCTACGCTCGATAATTGTGGATCATCACCGAAGGACAGTTTACTACTAACCATGCTATATCTTATTTCGGAGCCAAATCACGTTCCGACATAACCATTTCTATGCGACTATCCAATCCGTACATAACCATTTCTATCGGCGCTACTAATGCGCAACTATCCTCCAAGTAGAGTCATGCACGGCCGTCGATGATTTTACAATTTACGAAATATCTACTCGTATCGAGTTCGAGTCTATCTTATTTTGCGGTCGACACACGAGATGCCATACGCATCGAGCAATCATCGATGACTTATAGTCTCGTCCTGATCAATCACAAAATTTACGATCAACCAAGTTCGTTCATTCTCGCATCGTTACTTACAAAATTTCATAGCACAAGGCACACTCTATTTTGGATTCTCACATCGTTTACGTTTGCTTACGTATCGATCTCGATATGCTGTATCCATTTCGATAACGTAAGGGTCAACTTTGAATCCTTTTCAACGTCAACTTAACTCGCATCGCATACTTCCAAGTTTGCAACGAACTTTTCCATACGCATCGACTCGTTCTCCGATTTGCCGTATCCCGCTATACTTTGATCGCGTAATTGAGTTACCGATTATCCAACAACCAACCCTCAAGTCATACGATCTCGCCTTCTAAGTTTCGCGTGTTTTCAGTCGTACTCAAATGAGTTTCGTCGTAACGTAACCAACTATTTCTTAGGCATGATAACTCGCGTCAACCAACTCTTCACCGAAGTCGCACATCGTGCGATCCGATTATATTTCGTCTCGTCCAACATTCCTATCAAAATCGCAAGTCATGCGATTTGATTCGCCTAGCTGAACATTTTTATCGAAATCACAAGTCATGTGATTCGATTCGCCTCGCCCAACATTTCAATCGGGATCGCAAGTCGTGCGATTCGATTATAATTTGTATTGCCCAACATTTTCATCGAGCTCGTAAGTCGTGCGGTTCGATTTCAACGTCTCGAGTTTCCGATCCCGTCGATTCGATTGTTGCCTCAAGGCATAATCGTTTTGCTAGTTCCCGTCATTCGACCGACACATAAAATTTTCAATCGATGTTTCATTCAATGTTACGAGTCTCGCCTTACCGTTCTAACCGATCATCGAAGAACACTTGCATCAACATTCCGTCGTATAAATTCTTATTCGAGACTCGGTGCTATCCCGTCCGTTGCGGATAAACCTTCCGCAATTCTCATAATACGTCGATGCAATTCATCGCACAAATGGTATTACATATACCACTCGAAATCGAGCCATTCATTGCATCGGTGGTATGCCATATACCACCCAGAAATTAAGTTACTTCCGTCGTAACGTACTCTTTACGAACCAACGATCTCTTCCGACTCACGATTTCCGCAGTGATCGTTCTTGATCACAACCGTAACTTCGATTAAATCAAATCCAAAATTACTTGGCGAATGTTTTCATTTGCCAACACAAGCTCGGTGCACAACCGAACCGATTTCGTTTCTCGATTTATAACTTTTGTTTTCTTCCATTGCATCTTTGTGCAAAAATTCATTCTCGATATTCGTTGTACTTTGTGCAACGATTACTTTGATACGCGTTGCACCAAGTGCAATAATTTTACTTCCGATACGCATTGTACCTCGTGCAACATTTTATTTCCGATATTCAAAGTCAATGCTCAAATCCGTTCAACACATTCGATATTGACTTATTGCTTTTCATCGCAACGCACATTCGAAATCGATATGTGAATCCGTTCGACACATCCAATATCAACTTTCATTTTCTTTCCAACGTATCATTTACAATCAACGCGTGGCAATTGCTGCAGCAACATTCTACGACTATCATCGTATCGATACAACCAATATTTCTCGTATCGTTCGTTGCAGCCAACGAATATCTCGAATTATAATTCACGACGTGCTGTATCCGCGGCAACAAATCCTTGAATTTACATCTCGCAACTTGTTGCACTTATAGCAACAAACCTTTTCTGACTTTTCCAACAAACACCATGTAATTTCCAAAATAACACGCGACAAAATTATATGATTTGTATTAGACTTATTGTATGGAACATCCAGTGCGGCATCGAGTAGAGTCAAGAGTGATTTCGATTGATGGTGGGCAACGTTTAGAACTGAAATAAAGCAAGCGTCCAGAGGAATTGAGCCTAGAGCTCTGATACCAATTTGTCACGCCCCGACTCGGAATCACCCGAATCTTCGTCCTCGCATGGGGCGTGATGCCATACGAGCCTGGAGTTGCGCTCGTGCAAGGCAAGATGACAAGTTCTCAAATGGTTATCTTTGAGTTGAATATTTACAAAGAAAGGAAAACAGAGTATACGAAACGATTCTCTTTATTAATATTCGAAATCAGATTACAAAGGCTTTCGATAGCCCAACGGAATGTGCCAGATTGGCTACAACACAAAAGTTCTCTCTTGTCCATAAAGGATTTTACCGTTCCATACATCATGCCTTCTATATCCCTGCCGCATCAATCCTGTCGCGAGTCCGAGCGTCAATGCGATCGCACGCTTCAATATGCTTCGATATTTCAAGCCTCAACGCGTTCAGGCGAAGCTCCGCCGCGAGCAGACCAATCCCTGAACCTGCTAGCAAACTAGTGGGGGATTAGTACTTTCATCCTCGCTGTACTGATAAAAAACCCACTTAACAAACTGACATTTAGTATTGTATTGATTCATGCAAACATACAATTTAGTTCTCTTTCTATGTTCTCCTTAGGATGAGTTCATGGCATATTCGAAGACTGTAAAGCATGGCAAGCATGTTATTCAATTTGCATAAGTAAACAGGCAAGCAATCTCGTATTTGATTCGTGGCACGACTTAGCAATATCGACGCACTCGCCCTTGCACCGACGCAAGGTGAATACGCCTATCCGTCTTCCCTGTCATGTTATACGTGCTCGCTATTCAGGATCCATCCATGCAGGATATACGCAATACCTTGCACTTCCAAACCCATCGCCCTTAACTATATGAAGGTCACTAGCTTTCCAGGCTAGAATAGACTTATATTATCGAATCGAAATATAAGACGATGTTAACTCCGTGCGGTTGCTAACCAACATCAGAGGCCATCGAAATAATCGCAGCAAGTTGCTTAACACATTCACCATAAGGTCGCTACCCGTTTGGTCGAAGTGGTGCCAACAATACCGAAAACGAATCCCTCCTAGGCCGAACGGTCCCAGCGCCCTGGTACGCCGCGTTCGAGGGATTACCCATGCACAGGCTTTTATATCTTTAAGTCCATTTGACCATGCAATGAATCTTATCTTTCATACAACCAAACAAGTTCGCTTATCTTTATTTCAATTGGCACAACGCCCGAATGTCAACGAATGTTCGAAGGCCGTGAACATTCCGAAAGGCACCATGCCGCATTATTATCTCGTATTTCTTCCGTCAAACTTTCTATGTTCTTACGTTTCGTACTTCGTTTCAATGTTCAATGGCATTATGCCTCAACTCAATGTTCATCAACCGAATGACCCGAAGGTCCCGAACACCTTTTGAGGCATTATGTCATATCCGACAGTTCTGCCACATTCATGCCACAACTGTATTCTTTCGCAACGAAGCCATCTTTTATTATCTCGTGCATGAAGGCACGTTTCCGACCGTATTTTCGATGTTCTATGACTTAGCATTCAATGTTCGTAGCTTGCGCGCTAGGGCGCTCGCCTATTGTCTTTCAATGTTCTAACCGTTCTAACTCGTGCGCGAAGGCACGGTATGGTTCGTGCACTAAGGCACTCGCCGAGTACAGTTATCCCACGTTGTTGCGGCTTGCGTACCGAGGCGCTCGCCTTTGCGATATCCAATGTTCCATAGCGACTCGTACGTCTGTCGTACGATTCATTTCAATTATTCTATCTAGTGTTCGACACGCACTACATTTATCTCTCTATCGAGCCACGCCCGTGGCGTTGATAGGTTAACTCAGCATTCAATGATATGTGTTCTACTTAAGCATGACGGAGTAGGAAAGAGAGTTAATGGCCCCCCACCTTGAATCGATATGCCTTGTCGTTTTGCCGAGCCGTTGCGGCTCAATTTTATAACTTCGTTGCACGACCACTCTCCTGACTTAGCCATTCGAGCAAATCGTACTACATTGAGTTATACGTCCGATTTGCCTTAGCGTGCCAATGCTTCCGTCCGTCGCAAGCCGACGATTTGCTTTCGTGGACCCCTTACTGAATAAGGCAAAAGATCGATCTCTAATATTTCAGCGTAAACGTACAGCCTACACATGAAACCAACTAAAATTAATACTTGCATCGATTCGGACTTGCGCCTTGGTCGATTTGATTTCTTAGAATCTTCGAGCAGTCTCAACGCACTTATCCTTCGAGGCAACGCGGCGCTTCGCATCGATTCACTCGATGCATTCTTTGGGACAAGGCAACTCTTCGCATCGACTTAGTTCGATGCATCGCTCGGGATAACTTAACACTTTGTATCGATTCACATCGATACGTAATCGGGTCAATGCAACTCTTCGAGTCAACGACTCAGCATAATATACCGTGTGGAGCGGGGCATTACAGTAGTAGGCCCATTAGCCTTCTTCAATAGACTGGAAAAAACCTAATTTAGGATAGAAAATTCTAAAGTTAGCCTCAGACCATCTTGGTTATCTAGATCCAATACAGAGGCCCACGACGTACTAAGAGATTGCCCAAATTGTACCAAATTCCCATAGAAGGCGTATTTATAGTATATTGTGTAACACCAAAAATAGGTTCTGGAACAAACTTAACAAATCTAGTATATTGGTAGTTTACTATAAGTGTATTGATGTTGATGTTTTGGCTTTGGTCCACACCGATCCAGCATCATTTCATCGCAACTCTCATCGAAACTAAGTGACGCTCTAGATTTTTTGGGTCCACACTAACCTCGAATCAAGACTGGATTTTCAACAAACTCCTCCTGCAGTTTGATGAGAGGTGTTGGGCCCATGGCTTCTTAATCTGACTCCATGTCTGTCTGTCGCCTCACGATATATTCCTACGCCCTCATATTACTGATCTTGAATCCCCTTGGCTGTTTTGTATCACCTTACTTTGACTTCTTTCTTCCTACGTGCTCCCATTTTGTAAGGTTCATCACCCTTGGTTGTGCCTGAAAAGCAGATGGTACAGTTCTTCCGAGATTCAAGCACCTGAACACGTTCATCTTTGTGTCTGACACTGAAGCACCCTAGTACAAATGCATCTACGAATAGAACATCATGCATAATACACGACATCGATAACCCGTACCTTCCTGTGAGCTATGCAAATAGAAGTGTACAAATCGTTTCTTGAGTTGGTTGCACCTGATCTCCTCCCCGACTTCAAACTTAATATGAAATTGTTTACACGTCGTTTCTTTAGTTGGCTGCTACCCATCAAGACGGTTGGTCTAATGTAAGACCCATCTCCTGAATTTATTTAAACATAAATCTTTTAGCTATTTAAATTATTATAAATTTTGAATAAATTAATATTGGTATTATTGTTATCTTATTTGTTAATGTAATAAAAATAATAAAAATAAATAATAATAATAATAATAATAATAATAATAATAATAATAATTATTATTATTTTATTGTTATTATTATATATATTGTCACTCTCCGTTCCAGGTATATGTATTTTATTCTACATTGATCATGTATATGTATCTGCTATTTGTACAGGTGCACATGTATCATGTATTTACACCGATCATGGCATGGAACAGTTTTTCGTTGTGGAATCGTGTGCCACCCCGTGTCCTTGTCTGGTTGTAGGTGTGGTTTGCTGCTTCGATGATGAAATAACTGAACCGTGTTGTGATCCAGATTTAATTAATTATTTTATAATGTAGAATGGCATGTAGAATGGATTAGCCTAGTTAGGATTAGGGTTTAGTGGAACCATCACTACCTCCATATAAATACTCTCTTTTCAACTCTCTTTCCTTATTCACTCTCATTTCATTTTCTCACCAACCCACCTAGGCAAGTATACCTTGCACTGATGGAGAGACCACTCGCAATTTTATTTTTCTTGATTTCTTTACATATTATTAGCCTATATTGTGCATCTAAACTTTCTCTATATGTTTAGTTCTTGGAGCTTTCAGATTTAGTAGCTAGTTTAGTGTTGTAAGCCCCCTATTTTTAGATTTTTCTTATATTTATAATTGTATATAAATATTTTCCTTATTAATTAGTTGGATAATTTGCTAGAAATATATTGTGTATAAAATATAAGTATGATATATTAATTTAATATAAGTATAAGATTATTTCTTTATAAGCTATAATATGAATTATTGTACAAAAAAATGTGTTTGGATATTTTAGATTTTTAGGAATTTTTAGAATTTTTTAGAATTTTATTCTTTTGGATTTTAGAGATATATATTTCGATTTACTTTAGAACTTTTACTGATAAATAAGTAAATGTATAAAATGATGTTATCGTTATCATAATTAATTTTTTTAGAAATATATATTTATTTAAAATTATTTGTATCATATTTGGTCATATTCTTAGTATTTCATTTATTATTTGGGAAGTGGATTTTATTATTTAAATTTTTGTAGCATCTTATATAGGAGTTTATAATAAATAAGTTTAAATTTATACATAAATAGGAAGAAAAAACAACTATATTGTTACAATTATTATGTACTATAGAAAAAAATTTAGAGTAATTTTACAAATATTTTATGATTTATTTGTGTGTGTGTGTGTGTGTGTGGGTATATATATATATATATATATATATATATATATATATATATATATATATATATATATATAAATATATATATATATATATATATATATATATATATATATATATATATGTTAAGAATAAGAAGAAGAAAAAACTAATATGGAAGAGTGCTTTCCCTCTCCCAACAAAACAGGGTCGAGCCCGACAACATCCCCCCTCCCTTTCCGCGAAGAAAGGAAAAAACAGAGACTCAAAAGTGTCGATTAGATTCAACTTCAAACTCCCTCAATTCTTCACCAAATCTTTTCAAACTTTTTTCTATACAATCCGATATAGATTCTCCTCCGAATAAGTCAAAGATTTAATCAAAATCCTGAATGAAATTGTATTTAATTAGGTTTGAAAACTTGGGTATAAATATAACCCATCCGATAGAAATCATTAGAAAACCCTAAGAATTTTCCTTTGAACTTTGCGCGAGCACACCCCGACCCCCGCCGAACTTCCCTCTGCCTACACGATGCCTGCGCGCCATCATAGGAGCCGCCAGCCGCTGTCGCAGCACCCGAAAACAGAGACTGCTCTATTTTAAAATACAACCTGCGGTACCCTACTTCACCTTCAATTTTTTCAGTCATTTTCTTATCTATAAGATCTTCTGCAAAGCCCATATAACTCTCAACAACTCCTTACAATTAGTATTGATTAAACTGCAACAAATTACAGGGAAAATCATTATGAAATCTCGAGAAAAAAATTGAATATACAGTATATGTATGACAGTTTTTCATGTTAATGATACTGACTTTGAAGATAGATTTTTATCAATCCCTTAACACTTCTCGAAATTTAGTTGAACCAACCTGTAGCCAACCTATACGACATCATAACCCAGTTTTCTGTTTTTATTTTTATTAATTAAATTGGAAGAAAAATCATGTTAAAAATTGACAAAAAATAGTTTTTCAAAACCTTAAAAAACTACGATACAAGGTCTGTCCCGACAAACTGGACGACTCCGTCGCAATCCGAGGGCATCGAAAGGTGCGTATCGACTTTGCGGACGTGTGGATTTGACGGAATTCGAATTGGTTGCGTGTGCGCGACGAATTCGACTTGTATCCGTCGAAGAACGCCATATCGCCCCTTTTCCAAATTACCCAATTATTTTGTGCACACTTGTCACATCTAGACGAAACTTGCACCATCAGGACGTGTCATTTTTCTAGTCCTGTATGCCAAGTTTGGTCTGATTTGGAGACAGTTAACCGGATTACCGTTTTACGGACCCCACGATCTGATTCAACGGATGATTTTTTGCACGGCTCATCGAAATCCAAAATTGCACATACCATTGAGTTCATTTCGAAAAATCAAACCCGTAGACATATAATTTGACGACTTTAGAGACCATAGGGTTTGACACGTATTTTGGTGCAAAGCGGGTCCAACAACGGACATCGTTTTGATCCAAATTTATGATTTTGTTCCTGTGTCCAGAATTGGACTTTTGGGTAGACATTTTAGGACATTTTTTTATTCTAATATTGTTGGTGATGTTTTTTTCAGCATCCAAGGACGATTGCGGAAGTTCCATCCTTGTAGCTTCTTTTGACTTGTCGATTTCATCTGCTGGACGTCGTCAAAATATCCAATAACCATCAGGCAAGTATACCTTGCAATATTTACTGTCATATTATTTATTTTCAGCATTTATTTACTTTGTTTCATATTTGTTAGTTTCTTATGTTATAAACTGCGCGTCCAAGCTATACTTGGGTGCAAGCGACTCCTGTCACGACCTGCACCCAGTGTAAGGGTACAACTACATAACAGCGCCCAGCCTACGCCGCAGAATCGATAGTAGAGCGCTGTTCTAGGTCGCTAACTAACAACTCACATAATATATATAATGTATCTGTCATGGATCTCAACTCCGAACGGAGGATAAGTATAAGATATGATATAACTCAATCACAGTCTAAGCACGATAAGATAACACAGAATCCAAAACTAAACTAAACTCAAAACAAGAACAACTGAAATAAACTACTAAAATAATAATATCTCAAACAATCTCAAAACAAGTCAAGTATTTCAAGTTATTACAACACAAGTTCAAAATGAAAGTCTACTAAACTAATCTCGCGATCACTCCTGAGTGTCGGGGTCCAAAGTAGCTAATCCCTCTCCAGGTCCATAGCATGTAGGGCAAGTGTCCTCGGGGAAAACATCTGTAATATTTTCAATAGTTCCAGTTAGGACAGGAATGAGCACAACTCATCTAGAAATCCTAAGTAAATGGCAAAGACTATAAAGCAGTTTTAGACAGTTATATTGATGGACATGGCAGTTTAGACATTTAATGAAAATAGAACGACAGTTAGAACAAGAAAAGTAAAGCTGAGAAAAATAGAAGAACAAGGCAATGGAGAGTGTAAAGTAAAATTAGCTAAACTAGAGTAATAATGATATAAGTCCAGACAGTATGATATAGTCAAGTGTAATCCCAATGTGAGTCTAATACAATAGGGTCCAATGTGAGTCCAATGGGTCCAGACAATATAAGTCCAGACAGTAATTCCAGGGTGAGTCCTAAACATGACACTAACCAGTGTTTTAAAATATCGAGAACAACATGTAAATGGCTGTAGGTAATACGGCACATCGCACACTGATCAGGTGAGGGATGGCTAGCTTTCTAGTATAATTTCAAGGGAGATGTTTCCAGTATAGGAAATGTTCACATGTCTACTCAAATATTTTTCCGCCCAAAAAACACAATGAATCCATAATCCGACACGATAGTAAGTATTTGTCTAGCCAGCACATGATGTTGCCAGTAAGTATTTCCAATAGTGGTTCTAGTAATGGAGGCCATACATGAATAGGTGAGTGTCGCATGCAATGGATCCAGTAATATCAATCCGTGTTTGTAACAGTAGAATCAAATAGAACTAACTAGAACTAAATACATAAATCGATAAGTAAATGAAAGAATTATCAGAGAATGTACTCGCCTGATACTCTGAATGGCTGATGAATATCAGATGTCTAAACCAGAGTCACACTGTCCTAATTAGAACAATATAGGTTATGATGTATTCAAAAGAAGGTAAATGAAGTATATAATACAATCTACATAATTTTAAGCTATTTTAGGTCAAAGTCAACTCTTGGTCAACTACGGTCAACAGTCTAGTCAAACTAGTCAACTCTAGTCAAACTAGTCTAGGGCCAGTCAACAACAAGTCTAACCAACCTCCTATGTATATATGCTATATATATATATATATATATATATATATATATATATATATATATATACACATAGACAAATATATCTATAGGGCATAGTCTAATAGGATAACCTATACACCAAGCCTATATACAAATACTATATATAAAACCTATATATATCCTAGGCTCATAAATCACATACATACATTACCTACTTACTTATATTCATACATGTAATCATATCATTTATAGATATAAATATATACTCATGCATACATATTATCTATATATCACATATTCATACAACATGTATATATATAGAGAGGGGAGAGGGAGACAAGGCAAGAGGGTGATGTGTATGTGTGAGAAAGAAAGCGAGGGACCAAAATCTGAGATTTATACTCAGGTTGTCACGATCCACACCCAGTATAGGGGCACGAGAAGTGGGTACGTCTAGCCTACGCCGCAGTCTCGACGGTAGAACGCTGTTCTAGGTCACTATATAATCAATAACTCACGCAATTATATAATGTACTTGTCAAATCTCAACTCCGAATGGAGGACAAGTATAGATATAATGAAATCTCAATCACAGTCTGAGCACGATAAGATAACATAGAAGTTTATAACTAAAGACTAAACAATAACAAATATAAACTACTAAAAATTAATATCTCAAACAAACTCAAATACAAACTCAATATCTAAAGTTATTACAATTCAAGTTCTAAACATGAATCTAAAGCAAGTCTACTAGCTAGTCTCCTGATCACTGTTGAGTTTCGGAGCCAAATGTAGCTAAATCATCTCCTGCTCCATAGTAAGTAGGGCAAGTGTCCTCGGGACAAGCATCTGTAATATTTTGTCAACCTATCTAATCAGGATTGGAACGAGCACAACTCATCAAGAAATCTCAAGTAAATGACAAAGAACTATAAAGCAGTTATAGACAGTTATATTGATGAACATGGCAGTTTTATATAGATAGTGATGTAGAGAACAGTTAAAGTACAAGAGAAGTAAGGTAACAGAACAAGAAAAGAAACATTGGAAGGAAGGCTGTAAAACAAAATCTAGTTGAACTAGAGTAACATGATATAAGTCCAGACAGTACAACGTAAGTCAAATATAAATCCCAATGTAAGTCCAGACAATATAAATCTAATACCAGATGAATCCAGTACAAGATGAGTCCAGTCAGTGATCAATGATTCCAGGGTAAGTCCAGACTCTATACTAACAGCGTGTTTTAAAATACCGAGATCGACATATAAATGGCTGTAGGTAATAAGGCATATCGCACACTCGGCCAAGTGTGGGATGGCTATCTTTCCAGTATAATTCTAAGGAAGTGGTTCCAGTATTTGAGAATGTTCACATGTCTACTCCAATATTTCTCCGCCCAACAAGTACAAATGAATCCATAACCCGACACGAAAATAAGTACAAGTCCAGTCAACACATAAATAATACTAGTAAGTGATTCCAGTAGGTGATGCCTGTAGTGATTCCAAAAATGGAGGCCAGACATGAATAAATGAGTGTAGCATGTAATGGATCTAGCAATATCAAATCGTGTTTGTAACAGAGAATCAAATAGAACTAACTAGAACTGAAGTAAAGTAATCGATAAGTAAATAAAAGAACTATCAGAGAATGTACTCGCCTGATACTTTGAAGGACGTGATGTAATATCATATATCTGAACCGGAGTCACAATGTCCTAATTAGAGAAATATGGGTTATGATGTATTCAACATAAGGTAAATGAAAGATATAATGCAAACTACATAAATTCTAAGCTAATCTAGGTCAAAGTCAATACCCTGGTCAACTCTCAAATTACACTAGGCTAAACTTGGTCAGCAAATTCAATATTGGTCAACATCTATGGTTTAGTCAACTCTATAGCATACCAAGGTCAACCTTAGACCATTGGTCAACATCTAGTCAAACTCTAATCAATTAGTCCTAAGGCCAGTCAACTCAAATCTACACTCTACACTCTAGGCCTATATACCAATACCACAACACATACATACATACATACATACATACATACATACATACATACATACATTATTCATGCATTCATGTATGCCTATATTACCAATACACTAGCTTACCTATATGCATATGTAGGTACTCATATTACACTACATTGCATTCATTCCATATACATTATGCATTGCATAGAGGCACACAACATGCATACATTATATTCATATATATATATATATATATATATATATATATATATATATATATATATTACAATATATACTTAACATATATATGCATTCATTATATATATGGAGAGGAAAAGGGGCATCAAAATGTGTGTGTGTGTGTGTGTGTGTGAACAAGAGAGTGAAACACAAACCAATCCTAGATAAACACATATCAACATCAACTCAAACCCTCTACAACACATATACCACAGTATATAATATACATACAGACACACATATTTATATATACATTACATATATACCCTCAGTTTTACACTGATCTAAACATTCAGTTTACTAATAAAACAATTCTCAGTTTTCAACTGAATCCTAACATCAACTCATATATGTACTACATAATCATATAAGTACATTCAAATATCTTAGTTTACAGTGACACATCAAATAAACTCAGTTAACATTTGAATAATTCCCAGGTAAATCTCAGTTTTAGCTTATAAGTCGAATGTGGATGAACTCAACATTGAAGGCATATGAACAAAACCTAATCCCACACAATCCCAGTTTATATAACTATCATTACAGTTCACAATTGCCATTTAAATTCATATTAAACAAATCAAATTGATTTTTAAACATATTAAGATACCTCATTCACTTCTCAGTATCAGAATTACATGAACTCGACAGCAAAAACTAATATTGATTTAAAAACTAAACAAAACTCAAATCACATTTAAAACCTAGTTATTACATATCATAGCAGTTCGTATCTAACATGTAATTTCATTTTTAAACATTTAAAATTAATTAAATCACATTAAACCTCATTCGAATACACTGTACAATAAATGTCTATTCGAACTGAACATTATCCCAAAATTCGAATAAAAAACCTAATATTGCATCAAATTGATGTTCATAGAAGCTCGGTACACATGTGTACGTGTCAATGGGTGCATTCGTGTCCAACAAACAAGACACGAAGTGTCTATTTTACTAAACAGAGAGTATCAAAAAGTTTTACTGAACACCGTACGCGCGGGCGTGTCCCAGCTCTCATGGGCACGACACAGTATGCCATTGGCCACGTGCTCGTGTCCACGTGTAGCTGACATGTAGGCCTACGTGGTTGATACTCAAGTGAGTGTCCATGTCATGCCTACACGCCACACGAGACGCGTGTCAGACTAAAAAATTCGTGTGTGTGCAGTTTTCGAAAACCCAGTGCGATCGTGATTTCTCACAAACCCCTTGATGAAACCTCCTCAATTTTGTGTGCAAGGTGTCAGTGTTGTCCCGCACCTTCCCTTAAAATATCATTTCAAACCGTGTCGTGTCCAGTGCACATGACGTGTCTAGCAGCAGGGGATCACAGTATCCCCAGTGCAGTGTCTCGTGCGTGTGTGCGTGTCCAATTTGGATAAGAGAAATGCACAAAAATCAACTCAGTCAAATACAAAATTAATCCCCACATATAGGGATATAAATTCAAGAAAATAGTTTCAAAAATGGTTATCAAAACATTGGTTTAGGCATTTCATCAAACACTCACACATAGACACTGATACGTGTCCGATACGTACATCAAATGGACACGGATTCCTACCAAACTTGAGGAACAGCTAGGGTATACCTAAATGAATGCAACTATGGAAAGAAATTGGAAATTTGAATGAGTTTGATAGGTTTTACCTATTGTGGGTGAACCTTGATGTAAAGCTTAAGGAATGAGACCTTCTCTCCAACTTGCAATGATCCCAAGCCTCCAAATTCTTGCTAGCTACCCACCAATGGTATCCTCTACTGTAGGGAGTTCAATGCAGTTGGTTTGATCCAATTTGGAGGAGAAATGAAGAATTGGTGAAGGTTTGGGGAAGAACACTATTAGGGCTTTGTGTAGGTATTAAAAAGAGGCAAGGAATTTATGAAGAGATGTTTAAATGGGGGGGGGGGGGGGTGGCCTCTTGATGGCTGTTGGAATAGGGTAGGTTTAGGAGTTTGCAATTCTTAGATGAGTGGCTAAGGCTTCTCCACATGAATTCAAGCTTAATCAAAGGCTCACATCAAAAGTAGGTTTTTAACACTAATATCTAACCAAAATATCTAGTAATATAATATCTAGATATTAATCTAACTTAGCCATTAAGTCTCTAACTTTCTAACTAAGCCTCCATGAATATCATTAACATCTAGGTTAGGTAAAAACTAGGTTTGTCTCTAATAAAAAGAATAGCACCATAATAATAAATCCAAATTCATTTTCATTAATAAGTCAAAAATGACCAAAATACCCTTAGGCTAAAAAGTTGCAATTAGTCATCCTAATCACATGGTTAGGCCTCCTTGGTCATGGTTAGTCTCTAGGTCATGCAGTCTCTAGGGTCACACTAGCAAAACATCAAAATCACAAGTAATAGGTTTAAATAGTTTTAAATTGATTAAATTTACCAAAAATCACAATATGATTTAAATATCATTATTTAGTAATTATAATTACAAAAGTTCAAAAATACCCTTATTTTTGTAAAGTGGGTGTTACACAGGTGAAACCTTACAAGGCCTACAAATATATAATACATAAATATATATGGTATCATATACATAAAGAAAGGAAATAGAAAGTATATCTATATGTAAAACAAAATTGGAACAATAATCAAAACCTGTTGTTTGCCATTAAAATTGTTTGATTGAAAACTTTAATACAAACAGAACAGTGTTACAATGTAGGACTTAGATGTAGTCCTAGGAGTACACTTTTGTTTAAGCTGGGTCCTTAGTGCCAATAGAGCGAGTGGTAATACGTTGACTCCGTTGACGGGCTGACGACGGTTATCGGTTCTCTGAAGGTGTGGATTGCTCTGGGTGCTGGAGCTTGCTGAGAGGAGGAAGATGTTGAGTGTCTGTATCTGCCTCTCTGATGATTCCTTGTATGTTCGTTATGGATTCCTCTGTGTGTGAAGAAGAAGATCCCTCTATTTATAGTTTTGCAGGCTGGCTGCTCATGCGCGCATGTAGGATGCGCCGGTGTGTGGGGACGCCACGTGGAGGTTGCTGATGGAGGCGCGTAGATGATGCGCCCTGATTGAGGGGGAGAACTCTTCATACTGCTGTTGTGAGCCGGCACGTAGCAGAGGAGAAGATCTTTCTGTTGCTGAAATCTTGGACGAGTTGAGTCAAAGGACACGTGTTATCGACCCATGGCTCGAAGATCTCGGATTTGGTGGGAGGGTGATCTGGTGAGCTGCGCCTTGGATCTGGGCGCAAGAGGAGGCTGCGGCTCATAACCTTTAGGAGTTACAAACCATTTAGGGCGCATGGCTTTTGAGGCGCATGCAGGCGACTTTCCTTCTGTCTTTCGGGATCAGAGATCAGTCTGGGGCGCATGGCTTTTGAGGCGCATGCAAAGCTTCAACTGGAGACTCTTCTTCTGTCTTTAGGGATTAGTGAAGGGTCTGAGGTGCATGGCTTTTGAGGCACATGCTGGTTTGGACGCATGGCCGTAGGGGCGTATGGCGATTTGGACGCATGGCCATAGAGGCGCATGCGGATGGCCACGTGGCAGTAGCCGTCGGAATAGAGTCATGATGATGCTGACGTTGCCGACGCTTCGTTCTCTGAAAAAAGCTATCAATTGTTCAGACTTTGGGAAGCGTGCTGCCAACTCTGGTGTCAGTTCAGCATTTAATGTTTGTGACGTTCGATGGACAGCTGAGTGGGCATATTGGTTGGTGTTCCACTTGGCATGGAGATGTGAGGGAGGGCGCATCCTCTGTGATGTGCCGGGTACTGTAGGGCACGTCTGTGTGATACGCCTGATGCTGGAGGGCGCGTCCGTGTGATGCGCTGTTTGGCTGGCGCATCCGACATGTCCTTTAATGACGCGGCTGTCTCGCTCCTCGAGTGCTATAAATAGCCGTTTGGCTGAATTCGAGGCGTCCGGTTCATCCATTTAATACAAATTCATTGCACAGAATTTGGAGAGTCATCCACTTGGCGCGTGGGTTTGATTTGCCCGGCCTATAAGTAGTGGCATGGAGAGAAGGTTTGCTCCTCATTCCCTCACGTACTTCCAACATGAACTTGGATATGTGGGTGCATTCTGTTGACGAAGTGCTCCCGAGGGTAAAGATGAGACATCGTGTTGTCTTCGATGCACTTGAAGGTGACTGTTACATCCAAAAGACGGAGTCGAGGGCTTCTGAGGCAGGCGGAAGGTGCCTGTTGCATCCAAAGATAGGGATGTTCGGGCCTCGTCTCCGTTGTTCTGGAAGAGCCGTAGATCGGAATGGTGGTGCTAGGCTCTCTCTTCCTTCAAAGTGGGTGCCGCCCACTTTGATTGTGTTGAAAGCTCCTTGTGCCATGATTTCGATCACAGTCTTCCTTGGTCTTTGGAGGCTCTTCCGAAGCCTCCCCTGGCCACAGCATTTGCGGTGCTCTTCTCTTCCTTGGTTCCAGCCAGAGGGTTAAATGCTTTGCTTGGCGAAGCACTTATCAGGTGAGCCTGGCTGGAAGAGCGGCACATAACTGGGCTCTGCTCGGCCAGGTGAGCCTGGTTGGAAGAGTTGCTCATAACTGAGCTGCTGAAGGGATGCACATAACTGAGCTACTGAAGAGATGGTAGGATGCGTCTGGCTGGAGGCGCATGACATCTGCTGCGCCTGGCTGACAGCACATGGTAACTGCTGCGCCTATCGGAAGGCGCATGGTGGTTGCTGCACATATCTGAAAGGCGCATGGTGGCTGTTGGCTGTAGATCTAGGATCCTTCCTTTGTAGAAATTCTCCTTTGTATAACCTTTTCTAGACATGTAATAGACTTTTATATATATAAATAAAAAGTCCTTTTTCGAATGTCTATAGCTTATTTGATTAGCTGTCTGAGTTCTGGCGCATAAAATGCCTGGCGCATGGGCTTTCTGGTTGTGAAATTCCATGCTTCTACAAGACCCCCTTCAAAGTTTTCAAAACTTTTGAATAAGTTTTAGAATACTTTGAATAAGAAGCATGGAGGTCAGGGCGCATGATTTTTGGGCGCATGCTTGTTCGGGCGCATGCTCCTTTCAGTTGATGATGATGACGCCTTGGTAACCCAAAAGATTAATGATGATCTTTTGGTTGTATTTGTTGTTATCTCCTCACGAAACCCGAAGCGACGGCTGAGATTACACGTCATCGGTTCACGCGTGCGACCAAGCCCTATAAATAGGTAAGGGTTGGAGAGAGAGAGAGAGAGTTCATCTGCTCTGTGCCTTTGCTTTCTTTAGAGTTTTTCTTCAAAACCCTAACTTTTTCTTCTCTGAGAGAATTGCTCCCAAGACTCCTCGCGGTGGTGCCGGCAAGGGGAAGGAGAAAGCGAAGGAGTTCGTTGATGAGGATGCACCTATCACCCCTGCAACTCCGGCCGACGTTCGTCCTGAGGTGACGGGTGGGTTTCATCTCCTTCACATAAGCTTTTGGGCCAGACTGTGCCCTAACTCAGATTTGCTGACGCGTATGGACTTTTGTCCTGATGATACGCCGAGGTTCTACCCCGCCGACGTGCATAGGTTTACACCTTTATCATGCACCGAGGTTTAATGGCTGACGCGCATGGGTTTCGTACCCTGATGATGCGCCGAAGCCTTCGCTGACGCGCATGAGCTCACGCTCTGATGATGCGCCGAAGCTCCAATGCTGACGCGCATGGGCTTACGCCCTGATGATGCGCTGAAGCAAGTTGCTGGCGCGCATGGGCTTACGCCCTGATGATGCGCCGAAGCTATTTGACATTTTTGCCTGACTTCCACCTTTGTTGTATCAGTGTCGATGACGATCCCTTTGTTGAATGAGGTCCTTCTGGACGCTTCTCTTGGACCTATTATCTTTTGTGCACCTTGGTTTTCAGGTACAGATAATAAGTTTGAAGGAACCATTATGTTTGCTCAGAGGTAATGTGGACGTGGCAATCATTGGGTTCGAAATGATAGAATCTCCCTACTCAGAGGTATTATGGACGTGGTAGGAATGATCTTGGGGGATACGCTGAACAACTCAGAGGTTATATGGACGTGGAAGTTCTGCGATAAATGTACAATAACGCAGGGGTTGTTTGTACAAGATATTTACTTAGAGGTAATATGGACGTGGTAAACATGAAGGGTAGCGTAGGCTTACAAAGTGTAAGATTCTGCTTTGTAGGGTGTAGAGAGACAACTCAGAGGTAATATGGACGTGGTTATCTTTCTACTGGAAGATGCCACGGAACAGCTGGGTTCCGGAGGCGTATGAGTTTGTGGAAAGAGGTTGTTTGAGGAAGTACATGTCTGAAGGATGTCAAGAATAGTACTTCTTTAGGAACTTGCCGTTGATGGGCATCATGAACAAGTCCCCATTGGGTTTGGCGAGACGGTAAGCACCGTTTGAGTATACCGTCTCTATGATGAAAGGTTCTTCCCACTTGGGCTCGAACTTTCCTGGTGTCTTGTGGGTCAACACCATTGGTCTTCTGACTGCTAAAACCAGGTCGCCAACTTGGAAAGTCCTCTTTTTGACCTTTTTGTTGAAAGCCTGTGATATACGGGCTTGGTAGAGCTCGATACGTTGTTGAGCTAGGAGACGCTTTTCGTCAAGTGCCTCCAGTTCCCGCAGACGACGACGTTGATTATCCTCTTCTGCGAGTTTGTTTGTGATTGCTACGCGGAGCGAAGGTATCTGTATCTCGAGAGGCAGTACTGCTTCGCTCCCGTAGACCAGGGAGAATGGAGTGTTGCCTGTTGGGGTCCGTACCGTTGTGCGGTAGGCCCAAAGGCATTCGCCAAGCTTTTCGTCCCAGTCGCGTTTGTTGGATGACACGACCTTTTTGAGCAGCCTAACGATAGTTTTGTTGAATGCCTCAGCCAATCCGTTTGCTGCCGGATTGTAGGCAGTTGAGGCCACGTTCTGAATGCGATTCTTGTCACAGAACCTGCTGAAAATGTGGCTGATAAACTGAGGACCATTGTCATGGATGATCCGCCGGGGTACTCCGAAACGGTAAATGACATGGTGTTTGATAAAGCTGACCACCCTGGAGCTTTTTACTTCTGCTAGTGGAACTGCTTCCGCCCATTTGGAGAAGTAGTCGGTGATGGCCAGGATGAAACGGTGTCCTCTCGATGAAGGAGGGGTGATCGGCCCTACAATGTCCATGCCCCAGGCTTCGAAAGGCTAGGAGGCGACTGTAGGATGTAGCGGCTCCGATGGTGTATGTATGAAGTCTGCATGAAGTTGGCACGCGTGGCACTTCTTAGCATATTCGACAGCGTCGGCAGCCATGGTTGGCCAGTAGTAGCCCATACGTCGCAGTCGATCTTGCAACTTAGGACCGGGTTGATGAGCTCCACAAGTTCCGTCATGAGCTTCTTGAAGAGCTTCGGCTGCTTCTTCGTTGGACAGGCATCGAAGGAGGAGCCCATCGAAGGAGCGTCGGTACAGCATTTTGGTAGCTGTATCGTAGTAGAATCGAAGAGAGCGTCTCCTGACTGAGACGGCTTCCTTTGGGTCCTCTGGAAGGATTCCGTAGACAGCGAAGTCGATGAACGGGAACCTCCAGTCTCGGACATTAACCCCAGTGTTCGTCGGCATGGCGTGGGCCACTTGCAAGCACATGTTGTTTCTGGGACAAATCAGATCTCGTCCTGTTACCGTGATATAGTGTTGAGTCCCAAAGGGCGCTGCTAATGAGGCTGCGAGGCCGGCCAGAGCATCGGCCTCCAAGTTTTGTAAATGGGGGACATGTTCAATGAAGAACCCGGTGAAGGTTGAAATGATGTTCAACGCGACTTCATGATAAGGGATTAAATCTTCATGGCGAACTTCATATTGTCTCCGAACCTGGTTTACGACGAGTTTTGAGTCGCCGTAAGCTTCCAGATGGTCGACCCCCAGCTGTTGTGCGAGCTGGAGTCCCATGACGAGTGCGTTGTACTCGGCAACGTTGTTGGAGCACGGCTTCGAAAGAGAGTACGCATGCTGAATGACCAGCTGATCGGAGGAGACTAAGACTACCCCCACTCCTGCGATGATTTGGGCTTTGGGGCCTGTTCTCGAAGCGCCGTCGAAGAACATCCGCCAAACGGAGCTTCCTTCGGTGACGTTGGATTCTTGGACCTCATCCGGGATATCTTCATAGAGTTTTAAGGATTCTGGGATAGGGTGTGCAGCTAAAAAGTCAGCCAGAGCTTGACCCTTAACAGCTTTTTGCGGCACAAACACCATGTTGTACGGTGTTAGCAAGATCGCCCATGTAGCCAGCCGGGAGTTCAATGATCCTGGCTTCGTCATGAGGACTCTGAGCGGATTGACTCAGGAAATGACATGAATTGTCTGACCCGAGACATAATGACGAGTCTTCTGGATGGCAAACACCAAAGCCAAGCACTCCTTTTCGACGGGGTTGTACCGGTGTTCGGCCCCGATGAGTGTTCGACTGAGGTAGTAGATTGCTTGCTCGAAGCCTGTATCGCTGTTTTGAGCCAGCAGAGCGCCAAGAGAATGATCCATGGCACGGACGTAGAGGAGAAATGGTTTGCCGACGACTGGTGCTACCAGGACTGGTGGGCTTGTTAAGTAAGCCTTGATGTCGTCGAAAGCCTTTTGGCACTCCTCTGTCCAGACGTAAGAGACTCCCTTCTTCATGAGCTGAGTAAAGGGTTGACATCTACCGGAGAGGTTTGCTATGAACCTCCGGATATATGCCAGACGTCCCTGTAGGCCCCGAAGTTCTCGAAGGTTCTTCGGAGGGTCCATGTTGAGGATGGCTTTGGTCTTCTCAGGATCAACATGAATGCCTTTCGTTGTGATGACAAAGCCCAAGAATTTGTCGCTAGAAACCCCCAGAAAGGATTTAGCGAGGTTCATTTTGAGTTGATGTGCCCGCATGAGATCGAAGACCGTCTTCAGGTCCTGTAGGTGATCTCCTTTGAGGCGGCTCTTGACTGCGATGTCGTCAACATAGCATTCGACCGTCTTGCGAAGATGTTGACGGAAGATGGTGCTCATAGCTCGCTGGTATGTCGCACCGGCGTTCTTCAAGCCGAAGGGCATTACTGTGTAGCAGAAAACACCCTTTGGAGTCCTGAATGACGTGTGTTTTGCGTCATCGGGGAACATCTTGATTTGATTGTAGCCTGAATACCCGTCTATGAAGGACATGCGCTCAAAGCCACATGTGTTGTCGATCATCACATCAGTGATTGGAAGCGGGAATTCGTCCTTCGGGCAAGCAGAGTTGAGATCCCTGAAGTCGATACAGACTCGTATCTTCCCGTTCTTCTTGGTGACAGGAACGACGTTGGCTACCCAATCCGGGTGTTGTTCCTCACGGATGAAGCCGCTGGTCAAGAGTTTGTCTACCTCCTGATCGATGGCATTCATGATGTCCGGACGGAAGCGTCGCTGCTGTTGTTTGATAGGTTTGGCATCCGGTAAGATGTTCAACCTATGCATTACGATCTGTGGATCGAGTCCCGGCATGTCTTCATAGCTCCAGGCGAAGACGTCGATATACTCTTTAGCCAGTTGGATTAAAGATTCTCGATCTTCTCCTTCCAGGCTTTTACTGATGAAGATGGGTTTGGAAGAAGACCCCTCCCCGAGGTCGATCTGCTCGACTTCGTCTTCGGTAGGAGGTTCACGAAGCTCAAAACGAGATTCCTATTGTTCCCCTAGGCGTTGGGCCCAGGGTTCTTCTTCGAAGGGTTCTGGCGCTTGGTCTTCGCCTTCACCTTTTTGAGGTTGTGCTGACGTCATGTTAGCTGACAGCACTTTCCTGAAGACTGATCCGATACTGGTATCGGAATCCCAAGTCGATGCTTCGGACGAGTGGGAACGTTCTGTATATTCTGCATCTGAACTCTCTGGGGTTGATGGCGGCGTGACATAGCCTAACCCTCGTCCAGTCCGATTATAATAGTCCTGTGGCTTTCCATTGGGCATCGAAAGCCGGACAGGGAGATGCCGACCCTTGCCGTAGTTTAAGCCTTTGTTGCTTTTCAGGTCGTAACCCATCTTTTGGATGATGTGCTTTGCCGCATCCGTGTACCGATAGACTTGTACTCTGCCGGTATTGTAGAAGCATGGAATTTTACAACCAGAAAGCCCATGCGCCAGACACTACATGCGCCAGGACTCGCACAGAACACTTCACAGCAAAGTCAATAACCATGGACATTTGAAGAAGGACTTTTTATTTATATATAAAAGTCTATTACTGTTTGCAAAAACAAAAGTATAATCTTTATTTCACAAACTTTGTAAAGAATATTACAAGAATTCTGGGAAAGTACAACTATAGGAATCCGATCTGAATGACGATCGCTTTATCCCTTGGACGATGTGAACTTTGAAGACTTGAATCTCTGAAGAACGCAGCAGCACTTGGACAAAAACTCTGATCTCTCTTGATCTTGTCCGTCCTCTTGTTGAATGGAAACGAAACTCTATTTATAGAGTTCTGAAATAACTGTTTTGGGGCAGTTATTCTGAAGTGCGCCTGGTTGAAGTGCGCCTGATTGGGCACGTTTGGCCAGACTGCGCCTGTTCTGCATTCAGTTGTCACGAACGTGTACTAACTGCTTTAGACACGTGGCGTTGTTTGATTGAAACACATTTGGTCGTGTGCAATTAGTGGGACACGTGTTGGACATGTAGAATGGCAGTTAGGCGTTGAAATGGTCAAAATGCGCCTGCTTTTAGGGACACATGGCAGGCTCTGATTTGATGTGTTATTGAACTGTGTCTGTTTTACTTGAGAAGTAGGCGCAATCTACGAAGTGTGCTTGATATAGTCAAAAGTAGGCGCAGTCTGTAGATAGCGCCTGATTCTTTGAAGTAGGTGTGATCTGTCTAGACAGCTGTCATATCTTCTTCGAGCGCCGCGCCATCAGAGGAATGATAGCATCGCCTTGATCTTCGTGTTTGTCAGGTAATGATGACTCCACGTCAGCTAAGCGCAGTTTGTGAAGTGCGCCTCTGTGATGCAAAAATAGGCGCGTTCTGAGTTTGTTGGTGAAGTAGGCGCCATTTGTTTGTAGGCGCATTCTGATTAATCTGTTGAACTTAACTTAGGCGCGGTTTGATTTTGATTTTTTTTTTTGGACCTACAAGACCCCCTTCAAAGTTTTCGAATTTTGAATTTTCAAAAGTTCGAAATACTTTGAATTTCCATATGACCAAGTCAAATCGCGCTTGATATTTGAAGAAGTTGCGCAGTTTAAGGCGAGAACGGATCTTCAGGCTGAATAGGCGCAATCTGTTTAGGCGCGTTTCGTTGTAGCTGTTCGAAAACTATAAATAGCCCACAAAATCCTTCGTAAACCCTTTATTGTCTTCAAGAGTGAAATTTTTCGAGTTTTCTTTTCTGATTTTCTTTCTTCTCCGACGAGCTTTTCAAATCAACTCCGATGGCGCCTCGACGTTCGGATAAGGGGAAAGAACCCGCTCCAATTGAATCTTCAAAGAAATCCAAGAAGGCCATGCCACATCCCATGGTTGAATCGCACGGTTCTCTTCAAATCCGAGAGCCTGAACAAATTCGTGTTTCTCGACACGAAACTGCACATCCGGCCATTAATGGTGGGTCATAGGAACGTACACTGGCTCTTCTTAGGGCTCAGTTGTATTCGCCAACTCTTTTTAGGGTTTGGTGATTCTCTAAACTTCATGTTTATGAAGTTTAAACATTCTACCAAATAGCGCCTAGAAAATTAGACTCTGTTTGTTCGATCGCGCCTAGTAACAAAGCTAGGCGCTATCGGATATAGCTTTGTCTGATAAAACAGACGCTGTTTGTTGTTGAATGAAAGTTAGGCATAATCTGCCCTATTTGACAGAAAACTAGGCGCAGTCTGCCCAGATTCATGAATTAGGCGCAGTTTAATCTAGTTGGCTGAAAACTAGGCGCAGTCTGTCTTTAAGCAGTCAACTAGGCGCAATCTGATAACTTTGTTGTGATGTTGCTCTTTTCTGTTTTACAGTTGATATCAGGGAAGATCCCAACTTCGAGATCTTCCAAGGAACTATGTCTGAACCTGAATTCAAAGAGGACTTGTCACACGTTAAGTTCCCTCATTATGAACTACCAGAGTCTCGAAGAGCAATCCTGACTACTCAGGATAATGAGACTCTTCTGTGTTTGATGAACGGCCAGCCCTTACAGTCACTGGATGCAGCTATCCACAAGAAACCACTCTTCTTGTTTGGAGATGCCTTTGGCAGGGAATCTCAGCCAAAACAGCGGGTGGAAGAGAGGATTTTTAAGAAAGGTGAAAAGACTATATATTTGCCAGATATGCTTAGGAGTTTACCTCTTTCCAGATATGAGTTTGCCAGTTATTCCCGCCAAATGGCGTGGGATATCACTCCCGTTCAGCAGGCTCGGGTGGGCAAAATATGTTATAAAAAGGTGAACAACAGAGATATCTTCTATAGTTCATCTGATATTTACGCAACTCATCTCAGGGGTTTGAAACCAGGTTGCATCCCTCCCGAGAATTCATCTCGTCTATTACCAGTGAGAATACCAATTTTTGCAAATGAGTTTGCTAGAAAAGGTAGGTATTATACTGATAACACCTTAAGGATACAAGGTTTAGTCAACCCAGATTATAAACGATGGAGTTGCATTGCCAACTGGGTTTTAGAACATTATGAAGAAGAGCTTCTTAATATCAGTCTGTATGAAGCTGTTTATTCTTTAGTACATGGCTTCCCTCCAAATCCACACCTATTCCTTTCACTGATCGAAAGGTACAATTATAGGACGGGAACCTTCATGACCCCAAAAGGAGAAATCGGTTTCGCTCTTCACGAGATGAATCATATCTCCAAGCTGCCTATGGGAAATTTTCCTTATGAGGAGTATGTTCCCACTGAAGATGAATTAAACAGGCTGAAATCTGAAAATGCTGAAATGGTAGAAGTCTTTGATGAGCTGTTATGTCACTATCACATCTGTTGTTGTTATTTTGAAAGCTCAGGCTCCTGCTATCTTACTAAATGGATATCTTATCTCTTCCTCAAACATGATGATGAAGAGAAACAAATTAGTGAGAAGAAAGCTGTTGATCCGCTTACCTTTCAGCGTTTCAATGAGGAAGAGATAAATGAGTTGATGGCAAGGTTTCGCCAAGAAGATATAATAGTTAAAAATGATGAAGATTATCCTCCCCTCAAGATAGGAGATAAAATAGAAAGTTTCATGAGGATGGGATACAGACGTATGTCTAAGAAAGCCCATCTGGCAGGCTTTCTTGCTTTTTGGCTACGAAGGTATGTAGTCCCTGGAGCAAGTGCAGTCGATCGCTTCCATAGAGGTGTTCTTTTTGCTGCAGTCCGCCTAGTGTTCGGTTATCGGATGGATATTTTATCGACGATGACAAGCCGACTTAATCATAGTCTGCGTTGCTTTGTGGACGGCATGCTAAATAATAAGAAAGATGGCTTTCCACGTACTGAAGTCGCCCATACTTATTTATTTGGGTGGCTTCTACTCCACTGTCCAGTTTTGATGAGCCCTGGCGAAAGAGCTATTGGAGGAAACTTTTTAAGAAAGTATGAAGGGTGTAGATGGAATCACACCTCCTTGATAGATTGCCGGCGAGTATTGAACCGCGGCGATAACTGGGATTTTTATTGTGTTGATCCACCAGCTGGCTACGAGTTATTGCCAGCTAATATCCTAGATTCAGTGAATACTCTACCAACAGATCCAGCTATATTCAATTGGTTGAAGTCGATTCGACCTTCACATCTCGTACATCGATTTGAAGATGAATGTATTCTTGAACCATATTTACCTAGCCGTTTTGCACGCCAATTCGGCTATGATCAATTCCATGTAGGGAATGCCACAACATGCCTACAAGGGAAAGGATATTTGATTGATGGCGCCAGGGCTTGGTACTATTATAATGCTAAAAATACGAGGGCCGTTTTCTCAATGCCTGAGAATACAAATCATGGACCGCGAATGTTATTCACCTATTCAAGGTTTTATACTTCGGCCAATACCTTTGTGGAGACTTTTGATTTAGCACATAGCTTCGCTTCTGACAAACGAGCCAAGAAAGGAAAGCCGAGCATTCTTTATAAAGATCCAAATGACGAAGAACCTGCTGACGAACCTTTTGAAATCTCCAGAGACATGAACTTCCTTGAGGAGTTTATTGAACCCTTAAATATTTCTCTCCGAGTAACAAAATCTTCTATGAAGGATAAGAAGAAAAGAAAAAATGATAATCCTGTTGCTTCTCCAGATCCAAAGAAAAAGAAGACCACCGCAGAATCTCCAGAAGGAGTTACCACTAGGTCACAATCGAGACAACGGGCAGAAGAATCTGTAAGGAGTGAAGAGATAACTCCTACGTCTTTACAGAAACAACAGGGCATTTCTGCTGACCAAGAAAGTCCAGATGTGTCTCGTCAAAGAAGGCCGAATTTGAAGAAAGTGGTTAGTAGAAAATTAAGATTATTGAGTCCGTCTCGTGCTGCATCCATCCTGGCTAGTGCTGCTACTGGGCATATGATGTCTTCCCCTACTCCCATCTCTGGACCAGAACCAGTAACTACAGAAGAACCAACAACATCTGATAAAGAGGTTATGGAAGTAGACACATCTTCTGTGATTGGCCAGCCTTCAACTCTGGCAATTCTTCCTGAAGTGCTTCCAGAAACAGTGTCCAAAACTATTCCGGTCGATACATCAGATCATCTTCGAACTCATGTCGATGATCCAATATATTCAGATAGCGAAATGATTGATGTATTACAGGCATGCGCTGAATACCTTGAGGATACTGTTACTGATCCAGAAGCTGAAAATACAAATGAGCCATCTGACGCTCATAAATTGAATGAAGAGAATATTGAGAGCATTGCTAATGAACCATTGGAAGAAGCACATGTCAATATTATGAATACCCCTACTAGAGAAGATCAGCCTTCACTTAGTACTTCCGATGCAGGAAGTAATCGTGCAGAGGAAGTCTCAGAAGAAATGCCAGCTCAAATTCCTCAGGAGGTCACAGTATTGGTGGATACACCATACATACCCGATCCAGGTTAAATTTCTTGAATCCTGTAGATTGTTATCAATGATGATACTTGTTTTTGTAGCATATTGATTCCTTTTCTTTAATAGCTGAAGGTAATGTACACCTATCAGGCGGTTCAGAGGCGGGTAGTAGTCAAGCAATGGTGACATATACTATTCCTGAGATAGGCACCCCTGCTCGAACAATGGATACTGGTAAATTGCTAGTTTATTGTTCTGAACTTCATAACTTTCTTAGAAAATTAACGCAATACGTTAACTTTCAGGAGAACAAATGAGGAGTGTAACTAGCTCGAAAATGGCTCCATTGGAGACTCCTGTCATAGAAGAGAGCTCTACAGAGATGCCTATACCTGGGCCATCACAAGTCCAGATTGAATTGCCTCAATCAGATAAAGCTTTAACTTTGTCGACTTTGTAAAATAAAACTTGCTAATGAGAATATTTCGCAGAAGAACCAGTCAAAGCTGCTACAAGCTCTACCACGGCTCCTCCAATAAAGATAACCCAGATACCAAAAGAAAGATCTTCTGAAATTATTGCTTTGACGACGCCATCTGTCGCAACTGAAGTTACTCCAGCCGAGATAGCAGAAACTCCCATCACTTCTGAGGCAAACAGAATCGTTATAAGATCTTATACAAACGCATTCTATCTAACACTCAAGCCGATGGTGGAGAGTGAGAACATTCCTTTCTCCAAAGTCAGGAAATCCGTAAAATATTTGATCAACGGGATTCGTGACCACGGAGATGAAGCTCATGCCGTTTATCTGGAACATATCCTCAATGAGCTTGAAGAAGTGAAGACTGCAATGAAGAATCTATCATCTGGGAATATAGATTCACTAATTGAAGAAGAATGTCAAGCTTTGGCTCGGGAAGCTGAACAGAAGGAAAAAGATCTTGAAGCATTTTTGGCAGCCTTTGCTCAGTTTACTGCTGATATGGAAACCCAGATTGAAGAAACATCTTCGAAGCTGGAGACCAATGAAGCTGAAATAGCAGAAGTTGACGAAGAAATTGCCAAGCTTCAAGAACGTCTGACTCTGGCAAAGCGGAAAAGGGAAGAGAAGGTTCTCTTAAACAAAGAAACTGCAGATCACCTCGTTGCGCTGAAGCGTCAAAAGGAGCTTAATACTAAGACTCATCATGAAGAGCTGACTGCTCGTTTTGCCAATCTAAAACCCTTTGACTTCGAGTCAACAAGGAATCAAATTAGACAAAGGATTTTGAACTCTCAAAATGAAACGATAGCTGCTTTGAAAAGACGTGTTGCAGAACTCAGTACCCGGCCTTCTGAATAACTGAATTTTTGTGATGTCTTTCTTTGTTTTGACCAATTGTAATGGACCTTATTTTGAATGAAATGGAATGATATTTTGGATGATTCTATTTACTTGTTACATACCCTATTATAGGAGATAAGCAATATAATGAGAAGACATATTCAGAGGTACAGGACGTGATATATTTTCTTGATGTAGAAAATAACTATATTCTTTATATCTTGCTCAGAGGTAATGTGGACATGGCAAAATATAAATATCGAATATTAGTTATTTCAATAGACAACTTAGTCAGAGGTAATAGGGACGTAACAAGTTGCAATAGAAAATATGTAGAACTCAAAGGTAATATGGACGTGAATTCTTTTTTGATGACGATGATGATATGATGAACGGTTAAAAATGAACCGTCAGAATGAATGATTCATCAAAAATGTCTGCTGGGGATTTTAATGAATGAACCTTTAGATTCATCGAAGGGGGGTGAACAGTCACCTTGATTCACGAAGAGTTAGTAGACTAGTATAAATAGTACAGGACTCATGAAGAATTTTATCACTGCCTTCAACAGGAAAGATGTCTTCCAACAACATGTCTAAGGAGACTGAAGTCGTGCCGAAAACCGAGAGCGTCACCGGGGAACTTTCTGCTGGAACGGAGAAGGGCGAAGGGTCGTCTGCACCCAAGCCTCTCGTCGACTCAGTCTTATCGGATCAAAAGGAGATGGGTGAAGGCTCCTCTGCACCAAAGCCTTCACAGGATATCCTCGACTTTCTGATAGAGCCGGGGAAGACGGCGGAAGAAGAGGTAAAGAGGATAGCTTTCCTCAAATTCTTGCTGAGTTCAGACAAAGATGTCTTCGACTCCTTTGCTGATTTTGCTTGTGAGAAGGAGGGGCTTGGCCCTCGTCCTAAGTTTGATAGGGATGATAGTGATCTCCCTTAATGTAATGTAATATCTTTTTTTTTGAAAATAAAAAGAAATTTTATTTACATTGTCTGTCAAGAAATCTTTACACATTTATACATAGTATTTCTTAAGAAATTTGCCATTGATAGGCATCATAGCTATTCTGCCATCCATCTCTGCTAACTGGTAGGCACCATTAGAAAACACTTTGTTTACAACAAAAGGACCTTCCCACTTGGCATCGAACTTGCCTTTACTCATGTGAGTCATAGTCATAGGACGTCTGACTGTAAGGACCAAGTCACCTTTTTGAAATGTTCGTACTTTAACTTTGCGATTAAAGGCTTTTGAGATACGGGCCTGGTATAACTCAATGTGCTGTTGAGCCAAAAGCCTCTTTTCATCAAGTGCCTCCAACTCTTGCAATCGAAGTAGATCGTTGTTCTCCGTTGTAAGTTCATTGGCAATGGCTATCCGCAGAGACGGGATTTGAATTTCCAGTGGCAGAACTGCTTCACAACCATATACCAAGGAGAAAGGTGTACAGCCGGTAGGATTGCGAACTGTAGTGCGATAAGCCCATAAACATTCGCCAAGCTTCTCACTCCAATTCCGTTTGTTAGTAGAGACAAACTTCTTGAGGAGTTTGATAATGGTTTTATTGAAAGCTTCAGCTAAACCGTTTGCTGCAGGGTTATAGGCTGTCGAAGCAACATTGTCGATGCGATGATCGTCACAGAACCGAGTAAACTTTTGACTAATGAACTGAGGTCCATTGTCATGAATGATTCGCTGCGGTACACCAAACCTGTATATCACATGGTGTTTGATGAAGTTGATGACACTGCTGGTTTTGACTTCAGCCAGAGGTATGGCCTCAGCCCACTTAGAGAAGTAGTCTGTGATGGCCAGGATAAACCGGTGCCCTTTAGAAGAAGGAGGGTTGATTGGGCCTATGATATCCATGCCCCAAGCTTCAAAAGGCCAAGAAGCAGCCGTAGGATGTAGAAATTCTGATGGTTGATGAATAAAATCTGTATGAATCTGACATGCTCTGCATTTCTTTGCGTATTCAATAGCATCGGATACCATAGAAGGCCAGTAATAGCCCATACGACGAATACGATCTTGCAATTTAGGACCAGGTTGATGCGCTCCACAAACACCATCATGAGCTTCACGTAGTATTTGTTTTGCTTCATTACCAGCAAGACAACGTAATAGTAGACCATCATAAGTTCGTCGGTAGAGAGTTTTTGTTGTATGATTATAATAGAAACGGAGAGATCGTCTTCGAATGCTGGTGGCCTCTTTGGGATCCTCAGGCAATATTCCATAAACTGCAAAATCAATGAAAGGAGTTCTCCAATCTTCATTGATGATATTGACCTCAGCAGAATGACTAAACTCAATATTGTGATTATTTTCAATACAAAATAACTCTCTATTGAAAATAACAACCAATTGCTGTCTTTGGACAGGAATCGCCAAGACTGCTGCAAGGTTTGCTAGAGCATCTGCTTTGGTATTGTAAGCCCGACGAACGTATTCAATATAGAAAGCTTTGAAGGAAATGGCCATAGCAATGGCTGCTTCATGATATGGAATCAAATCTTGATGACGAACTTCATATATTCCTCTAACCTGGTTAACAACCAGTTTAGAGTCACCGTATACTTCAAGATATTGGATGTCTAATTGTTTAGCCAGTTGAAGGCCGATAAGCAAAGCATTATACTCTGCAACATTGTTGGAACAAGGCTCATCCAAAGAATAAGCCCGTTGAATAGTTAATCCTTCTGGCGAAACGAGCACAATCCCTACTCCTGCTATAATAATCCCATTTGGTCCAATTCTGGAAGCTCCGTCAAAGAATAGACGCCATGTGGGAAATTCTTCCGAGATCAGATTTGTTTCAAGCGTCTCATCAGGAATCTCGTCGTAGAGTTTAGAAGTCTCAGAAACAGGATGAGCAGCTAAGAAGTCAGCAAGGGCTTGTCCTTTAACTGACTTTTGAGGTACGTAAATCATGTCGTATTGGGCAAGTAAGATAGCCCATGTAGCCAGCCTTGAATTGAGAGTGCTGGGCTTCTTCATGAGTACCCGTAGAGGGTTAATTCGGGAGATGACATGGATTGTTTGACCAATTATATAGTGTCTTGTCTTTTGTACAGCGAACATTAAGGCTAAACATTCTTTCTCAACCATGCTATATCGATGTTCGGCACCGATCATAGTACGACTGAGATAGTAGATAGCCTGTTCATGTCCTTCTTTGTTCTTTTGGGCAAGTAAAGCACCCAATGAGTGATCCATTGCTCTGACATACATTAAGAAAGGTATGCCAGAGATTGGTGGCACCAAGACTGGTGGGCTCATAAGATATTATTTTATGTCATCAAATGCTTGTTGACATTCTTCGGTCTAAACGAAAGATACACCTTTCTTCATGAGTTGTGTAAACGGTCTGCATCGTCCAGATAAATTTGAAATGAATCTCCTGATGTACGCAATTCGACCTTGAAATCCTCGTAGCTCTTTTAGGTTGCGTGGAGGACGCATCTCGCGAATGGCTTTGATCTTCTCAGGATCTACGTGTATACCTTTAGAGGTAATAACGAAGCCGAGAAATTTACTACTAGAGACACCCAAGAATGACTTGGTGGGATTTATTTTGAGTTGATGTTGGCGCATGAGATTGAAGATAGTTCTCAGGTCTTGAATGTGATCTTCCTTCAGACGACTTTTGACAGCAATATCATCAACATAGCATTCAACAGTCTTTCTCAAATGATCTCGAAAGATAGTGCTCATGGCTCGTTGATAAGTTGCACCGGCGTTCTTGAGACCAAATGGCATCACAGTGTAGCAATAAACTCCTTGAGGAGTACGAAAAGAAGTATGCTTTTCATCGTCAGGATTCATCTTGATTTGATTATATCCAGAGAATCCATCCATAAAAGATAACCTCTCGAACCTACAGGTATTGTCAATCATGACATCAGTGATTGGGAGGGGAAACTCATCCTTTGGACAAGCGTCGTTCAGATCCCGAAAATCAATGCAGACTCTGATTTACCCAGTCTTCTTCAAAACTGGAACAACATTAGCAACCCAATCTGGATGTTGCTCTTCACGAATAAAGCCACAAGCGATGAGCTTTCGAACTTCTTCATCAATTGCATCCATCATTTCAGGTTTAAAGCACCGTTGTTGTTGTTTAACAGGTTTCGCATTAGGTAATATATTCAGCTTGTGCGTAGCAATTTTGGGATCTAAACCTGGCATGTCTTCGTAGCTCCAAGCAAAGACATCAATATATTCGCGAATGAGAAGAATCAACTCCTGCTTATCATCTTCGGGGAGATTCTTACTAATGAATATAGGACGGGATATACCGTTTTCTCCTACATCAATCTGGATTAGTTGATCTTCAGTAGGTGGTTCTCATTTTTCAAACCGGAGCTTCCACTGATTGTCCATCTTTTGTACCCAAGGATCAGTTTCAGGGCTTTCTTCGAAGTCATCATCAGTAGCATCGTTGTTGATATCTGGAAATTCAACTGAGACCATGTTGGAGGATATGGCAATACGATGTACATGACCAATGCTAATGTCAGAATCCCATGAAACTGTATCAGAAGAAACAGTGCGTTCATCATCATCGGATTCAATTATCTTAGGAGCTGTAACCATAGCAGGAAATGTAAATACATAACCAAGGCCGAGTTTATTCTTCTTGCTAGTAACATGAATAGGGGTTCGTCTCCCTCTTCCATAGTTGAGTCCACTCTTGAAATTATATCCCATTTTACGAATGATCTCTTTAGACTGAGTGCTGTAACGACGGAGTTGTAAATGTCCCGTGTCATCGTTTTTGCAGTCTTCGGTATAAGAAAACTTTTGTTCTGGTCCTCTAATAAAGATTATTGGACTTTCGTCAGCTTTTCGAGCAGGAACTATAAAGTATGAACTATCCGTTGATTCCAATGATACATCTGTTTGGTAAGATTGTACAACTTCAATTGTGAGTGGCTTCAACCTATCTAACATATTTAAGTAACACTCAGCATGATATAACACATCAGTATACTGTAAAGGAGATGCATCTTTATTGATATTTACAACAGTGTTTACAGTAGGACCTTTAGCCTTAGCAGGCTTAGTCAAATTGATAACAAGAGGGGGAGAAGAAGAACGAGGAGGAAGAGAAGGCTTGTTACGACGAAGGTCGATAACAAATGGCTCAGAAGAGGTGAGCTCCCTTTTTCCTTGGTCAGTCATAGAAATTGTCTTCTTGGCAGGAAGTCGAATGACCAGTGGTTCAGCATGCGAGGGCTTAGAGACGCGCCCTTTGACAGGAATCACAAGAGTATCCTGTGACTTTGGTTCTTGTTCCTTTTTGCTAGGAGGAAGATAGATGGTTAGTGGTTCAAAAGAAGAGGGTTGAGAGACGCGCCCTTTAACAGGGATTACAAGAGTGTCTTGAGATTCAATCCCCTGCTCTTCTTCAATGTCTAAAGCCAAGACAACTTTTATGAACTCGTCTTTGTACATACGAGCATCGTTGCAGTATGCTTCGACGCCCTTGAAAGGATAGAGATCTGCAACTTCTTTTTGGACTTCTCCTTTGTCATCAACATATTTGAAACATTGATGAAGAGTTGATGGCACAATATTATGCTCATGAAGGAATGGTCTTCCCAGAAGAGCATTGTAGGAACAACCATGGTTATCAATGATGTAAAAGGTAACCTTTGTACGAAGATTGCCTATTTGGAATTTTAGGCGAATCTTGCCCAGAGGTTCACTTCTTCCTTGATTGAACCCCAGAATAGTAGTGATTGTGCCAGTAAGACTGCGTACGGGAATTTTCAAAGCATCTAACATTGTTTTAGGCATAATGCTGAGTGCAGAGCCTGGATCTATCAGGATACGATCGACCTTCATGGTATCAACGTACCCTGTGAAATACAAAGGGCGATCATGTCGATTATCTTCCAGGAGCATGTCATCTTGCGTGAAGGTAATATTTGGAATTAATTCCAACACGCTATGACAATGGAGACAAGAGAGAGGCTCTTTCTCCGGCTTCTTCAGAATTTCAAGACAATTTTCTGCCTGCAACAAAGCTTCACTTAATGTCTCTCGAGTTTCCTTAGAGAGGCGCAAGAGCTCGAATATTGACAATCTGGTAGGAGTATTGGCCAGTTGAGCCAGTATGTCAAAGTTATACGGCTTCTCGAGTCCGAGAGAAGTGGACTTTTTGAGAGCTTTATCGAAACGAACCGGTTGTTTCCCTTTATCAGTAACTACTGGTTTAGCAGGAGGAGGAGTTGGATTAGTTGAAGATGAAGATGGTTGAGTTTCAGGAGGCGTGCCAGGAGTGGAAGATGAAGCTGGAGTTTCCTGATTTTCTGGGTATTCCCGTAAATAGGGTTTACCAGACCTGGTACCCAATAAGATCTCTTCTTCATTTAATGGTTCAAGAGAAACCATATTACAACTTTTAAACTTGCCTTTGGAATTTTTCTTTTGTTTAGATGAAGAAGAGGCGGAGGATTCAAAATCTGAGACCAGATCTGGATGAATCCACATGATTTCCCCTTTAGAAGTAGATAAAGGGACTAGTCCTTCATTTCGAAAAGGTGGAAGGTTTACAAGCTCGAGAGTGGTTCGAGGAATGGGAACTACACCATCTTCTATCTGCATTGGTGGAAATTCGCCGAACTGAACAGAGACGACATTAGCCGTCACCGTCTTTTCATCTTGTTCGAGGGTTACTGCTCTGGATTTGATCATCTCTTGTATTTTTCCTTTAAGCACATAACATGCTCGAGTAGGATGTCCGATAAATCTGTGGTAAACACAATACTTAGGATGATCAGTCTTACCAACCTCTTCCGGCCTTTTAGGGTCGGGTAATTGCAGTTTGTTGCTTTTTGTAAGACATTCAAAGATACCCATGATGTCATCTTCATCGAAAGAGTATTCTTCTTTAGGACGTGGTGCTCTTTGAGGTTGTTGTGATGGAATAGGTGCAGATTGAGCAACATTGACAGCCAGTGCTTCTTTGCTTCTCAAGTCAATGGCCAAAGTTTCTTTAGGAGTAGATGTATCTTTGCCTTTTCTATTATTATTCTGGCGATTGTTGTTAGAGTTTGAGCCATGATCGCCTTGGTCAGGATTCATGTGAACCCCCAATGTCTTGAATTTTTTAGCGCTGAGTTCTGCTGCCTTAGCATTGATAATGAAAGAAGGCCAGTCTTGGAATTGAGTTGCCCCTGTCCACATACTGATAATTGGCAAGAGATTATTCTTGCAAGTATCAATTGTAACAGCAGATGGAGTTCCCATTGGCATTTTGAGAGCTTCGCGACGGAACCTCTCGATAAATTGCTCAGCAGGCTCATTATTTCTTTGTTTAATTTTAATGAGGGCTGACATAGTCATGTCATTGACGCCTTCATAAAATCGTTCAAGGAACATCTGTTTGAAACCAGCAAAAGAAGTGATACATCCGTCTGGTAGACTTCGGTACCAGTCATAAGCAGCGCCATTTAAGCAACTGATGAATACCCGAGTAAGAAGGGCATCATTAGGCTGAAGAGGATCAGTCATCAATTCAAAATGATTAATATACTGATTGGGAGATGAAGTACCATCGAACTGCATAATGGTGAGGAATTTGTATTTTGGCGAAAACTGCATTTTCTTCCATTCGGCAGGATAGGGTTGTTTAATGCCCAACCGTTGTAAGCCTTCCCTTTGTGTATAGGCTTCAAATTGATTCCGCAATTGTTCAACAGCATCATTAGCATTCCCTGAAGATTGAGGATTGCTAGATTGATTAGTAATAGCCGGAGGAGGAACCGCATGGTAAGCATCACCCCCAGCACCAGTTTGGCTAAAAGTAACCTGAGCTGGTACTGTGATGTTTGGAAGAGGTGGTACCCCCAGGCCAGGGTTCTGAGGAGTGGAAGAAATCAATGGTTCAGGAGTTATGACCGGTGGAGTGTGCTGAGCCATAATAACATCATGCATTTTAGCCATCATTTCGGCCATAGTCTTCAATTGTTCTTCTAGTGCAACAATCCTTTGATTCTGATTGTTAGAACCAGAAGCATCTTGTTCTTCAGTAACGTATGCTGTCACTTCTCGTGCCATGACAGATGACACAGTTTGTTCAGAGCCATCACTGTCGACATCAAAGTCTGAATTACCCCCATCATGAGAAATAGACCGATCACTGTAAGAAAGATTCCTTTGACCGATTGTTTCTCGGCTTCGAGATCGAGTATGCTGGTAAACACCATCATCTGATTCTCTAAGTCGGTCAAGATAGTGCTGGCTAGGTCTCCGGGTCTTTCCGTGCTTGCATTTTCTACCCCCAGAGTCTCTGGAAGTCATGTTGACGGAGGCAAACATTACCTCTTCTTCATCATCACTCTTTTGATCAACAGAAGGGAAAGTTAGACGCTCGAAGACAGAACGTTTGGTTGTTTGGCAACAACATTTGATAACCACTTCATGAGGATGATTGCAATGATGAACTTGTGATTGTTTGGGAGAACTGGGGGTGATATTCCGTTTCTGCCTGAGATGATCCCGAAGATCAGAGACAATGGGACGAGAAGAAGTAGCAGGGATATACTCATAGATGACATTTGGAACATGATTCCGATTTCGTAAACGTTCGATTCCATGAGTATAAAGAGAGGTACTCATCTGATTGGCGTAATTGTCAGGATTCCTTGCCCCAAAAGGTTGATATTGAGGTAAGTTAATCTTAGCATATTTGCATTTCACAGAGGTAGGTTTTGATTGGTTTTTTTTTATTGAGATATGCCCGTAAATCATTTAAACCGCCCCTGAGAACCTCAGTTTGTGAAACTTGTAATTTGCCTTGTTCGGATCGTGAAATCCGCAAATTAGGCAATTCCTGAATATTTGCCTTGGGAGTAGGTAAAATGCCTCTCTGATTAGTACGAAAACCCTTGTTAAGGGGGATATTCGTACTAATAGGTGCAGAGGCACCATCAGTTGGATCCTCCTCGATAAGAATCGAAGAAGACTTGGAAAAGGCCAGAGGACCCTTTCCATTGTTTTGAGATGAAGGGATAGCTAAAGAGCCTTTTCCTCTGTTATCTTCCAAGTTTTGCGCTTGGAAAGATTGGGAGAAGACCAAGGGGCCTTTTCCTTTTGATAGAATCGAAGAAGGAGCAGCCAAAGGACTGTCCTCAGCAAACTACGCCTGTGCAGTTTTGGGTTTCTGGATTCTGGAATGATCCGGAGCAGACTGCGCCTGAGCAGACTGCGCCTGAACAGACTGCGCCTGTTTAGTCAGGGCAGCAGATGCATTGGACTGCGCTTGGGCAGCAGCAGAAGATTTGACTTGTACCAATTAGGCACAAACTGTGTCAGAAGGAGGTTTGGTGTCAGACTGTGCCTGTTTCCCTAAGGAGAGAACGGACCGCGCCTGATTGCGAGGCAGAGATTGTGATGTTTTGGCATGAACTGTGCCAGAAGATGGGTTGACAGCAGACTGCATCTGGTTCACAGCTCTAGTCTGTTTCCCTAAGGAGAGAACAGACTGTGCCTGGTTGGCATGTTTGGCCGCAGACTGCGCCTGAACAATCTGTTTCCCTAAAGAGGGAACAGACTGCGCCAGGTTGCTAGAGACAGGCACTGGTGTCTTGGAAACAGCAGGTTGTGCCGAAGAAGTGGCAGCGTTCTTCATCAGAGAAGGAGCAGAATTCTTGGGAGCCCACACTGAGCGAGTCTTACTCTTGACGGAAGTCGTAGTGCGACGAGGAGGGCTTTGTGCATTAATCATTGCTTCATAAGCCGTTTGGTCGACTTTCACGACTAAAGTCTTCTGCGTCTTGCCGATAGACGCTGTGTCACATTGAGTTGTCACCTTTTCATCAGAGGAAAAGGTCGTCCCCAGCAGAGTCGCCATTTTGTTTGCAAAAACAAAAGTATAATCTTTATTTCACAAACTTTGTAAAGAATATTACAAGAATTCTGGAAAAGTACAACTATAGGAATCTGATCTGAATGACGATCGCTTTATCCCTTGGACGATGTGAACTTTGAAGACTTGAATCTCTGAAGAACGCAGCAGCACTTGGACAAAAACTCTGATCTCTCTTGATCTTGTCCGTCCTCTTGTTGAATGGAAACGAAACTCTATTTATAGAGTTCTGAAATAACTGTTTCGGGGCAGTTATTCTGAAGTGCGCCTGGTTGAAGTGCGCCTGATTGGGCACGTTTGGCCAGACTGCGCCTGTTCTGCATTCAGTTGTCACGAACGTGTACTAACTGCTTTAGACACGTGGCGTTGTTTGATTGAAACGCATTTGGTCGTGTGCAATTAGTGGGACACGTGTTGGACATGTAGAATGGCAGTTAGGCGTTGAAATGGTCAAAACGCGCCTGCTTTTAGGGACACATGGCAGGCTCTGATTTGATGTGTTATTGAACTGCGTCTGTTTCACTTGAGAAGTAGGCGCAATCTACGAAGTGTGCTTGATATAGTCAAAAGTAGGCGCAGTCTGTAGATAGTGCCTGATTCTTCGAAGTAGGTGTGATCTGTCTAGACAGCTGTCATATCTTCTTCGAGCGCCGCGCCATCAGAGGAATGATAGCGTCGCCTTGATCTTCGTGTTTGTCAGGTAATGATGACTCCACGTCAGCTAAGCGCAGTTTGTGAAGTGCGCCTCTGTGATGCAAAAATAGGCGCGTTCTGAGTTTGTTGGTGAAGTAGGCGCCATTTGTTTGTAGGCGCATTCTGATTAATCTGTTGAACTTAACTTAGGCGCGGTTTGATTTTGATTTTTTTTTTTTGGACCTACAATTACATGTCTAGAAAAGGTTGTACAAAGGAGAATTTTTACAAAGGAAAGATCCTAAGTCTACAGCCAGCGGCCACCATGCACCTCCAGTTAGGCGCAGCAGTCATCATGCGCTGCCAGTCACCATGCGCTGTCAGTCAGGCGCAGCAGACATCATGCGCCTCCAACCAGGCGCATCCCACCATATCTTCAGCAGCTCAGTCATGTACATCCAGCTCAGTTGTGTGCATCCCTTCAGCAGCCCAGCTATGTGCATCCCTTCAGCCAAATTCTTCCAGCCAGGCTCACCTGGCCGAGCAGAGCCCAGTTATGTGCCGCTCTTCCAGCCAGGCTCACCTGATAAGTGCTTCGCCAAGCAAAGCATTTAACCCTCTGGCTGGAACCAAAGAAGAGAAGAGCACCGCAAATGCTGTGGCCAGGAGAGGCTTCGAAAGAGCCTCCAAAGCCGAAGGAAGACCGTGATCGAAACCGCGGCTAAAGGAGCAGCTTTCAATACGATCAAAGTGGGGAAACCCCACTTTGAAGGAAGAGAGAGCCTAGCACCGCCATTCCGATCTACGACTCTTCCGGAATAACGGGGACAAGGCCCGAGCATCCCTATCTTTGGATGCAACAGGCACCTTCTGCCTGCCTCGGAAGCCCTCGACTCCGTCTTTTGGATGTAACAGTCACCTTCAAGAGCATCGAAGACAACACAGCGTCTCATCTTCACCCTCGGGAGCACTTCGTCAACAGAATGCACCCGCATGTTCAAGTTCATGTTGGAAGAACGTGAGGGAATGAGAAGCAAATCTTCTCTCCATGCCACTATTTATAGGCCGGGCAGATCAAATCCACGCGCCAAGTGGATGGCCCTCCGAATTCCGTGCAATGAATTTACATTAAATGGATGAACCGGACGCCTCAAATTCAGCCAAACGGCTATTTATGGCACTCGAAGAGCGAGACGGCCGCATCATTAAAAGACATGTCCGATGCGCCAGCCAGACAGCGCATCACACGGACGCGCCCTTCGGCATCAGGCGTATCACACAGACGCGCCCTACAGTACTCGGCGCATTACAGAGGGTGCACCCTCACACATCTCCATACCGAGGGGAACGCCAACCGACGCGCCCACTCAGCTGTCCATCAAACGTCACCAACATTAAATACTGAACTGACAGAGTTGGCAGCACGCCTTCCAAAGTCTGAACAGTTGACAGCTTTATTCAGAAAATGAAGCGTCGGCAACGTCAGCATCATCATGACTTTATTTCGACGGCTACTGCCACGTGGCCACTCCACCATCAGCATGCGCCTCTACGGCCATGCGTCCAAATCAGCATGCGCCTCAAAAGCCATGCACCTCAGACTGCTCTCTGATCCCGAAAGACAGAAGGAAAGTCGTCTGCATGCGCCTCAAAAGCCATGCGCCCCAAATGGTTTGTAACTCCTAAAGGTTATGAGCCGCAGCCTCCTCCTGCGCCCAATCCAAGGCGCAGCCCACCAGATCACTCCTCTCCACCAAATCCGAGATCTTCGAACCATGAGTCGACGACACGTGTCTTTTGACTCAACTCGTCCAAGAGTTCAGCAACGGAAAGATCTTCTCTCTGCTACGTGCCGGCTCACAACAGCAGTATGAAGAGGTCTCCCCCTCGATCAGGGCGCAGCATCCGTGCGCCTCCATCAGCAACCTCCACGTGGTGTCCCTACACCGGCGCATCCTGCATGCGCGCATGAGCAGCCAGCCTGCAAAACTATAAATAGAAGGATCATCTCCTTCACACACACACAGAGACTCAGAACACACAAGACTCAAAAAGAATCCATAACAGAGAATCACCGGAGAGGCAGTTCTAGACACTCAACGTCTTCCTCCTCTCAGCAAGCTCCAGTACCCAGGGCAATCAATACCTTCAGAGAACCGATAACCGTCGTCAGCCGGTCAACGGAGTCAACACATTACCACTCGCTCCATTGGCACTAAGGACCCAGCTTAAACAAAAGTGTACTCCTAGGACTACATCTAAGTCCCATATTGTATCACTGTTCTATTTGTATTAAGATTTCAATCAAAACAATTTTAATGGCAAACAAGCTACGTCCTCAAAAATTACATCCAGCGCATGATCAATGCGGATGTAATCTCCGTCGACTATGAAGAGAAGACGGTGTCAGCTAATGTGGTGTCACTTCAGTTCGGCACCTTGTCGCCGACTACCACACAAGATGGCGTCATCCCCATCCCTAAGGCGACAATGGAGGTAGTGAACTTGCCACCCACCCGTGACAATGTGAGTGGACTTGTCCCACTCACCACATCTCGAGGAGAGGTCCTCTGGGTTCACCCCGACCTCGTCTCCGAGGTAACTCAACCGGAGGTACGTCCTACCTCCAAAGCAAAAGGCAGGAAGATCAAGTCTTGCCGTACGGTCTCTTCTTCAACGGAAGAGGCGCTTCCTGTGCAGACGCGTGCACAACAGAACTCCCAGCCTGGTGAAGCTGCCGCCGAAGGGGTGCCTCCTGGCACCATCCCTGAGGAGGGTCCATCCAAGCCCTCAGCAGCCAATAAACAAAAGCAAGTGGAGGCCCGTTTCGACAGACCTCTGCGGAAAGAAAATGCTTCGGGGCTAGCCAAGCCCCACAATTTTGATATTCTGGCACAACTGGCCAGTACTCCTGCACGCATGTCTTTGTTCGAGCTCCTGCGTCTCTCCAAGGACTCCCGAGAAGCTCTCTGCGAAGCTCTGAAGGATGCCGAATCCTTTCTCAGTCAAGTCAAGCAGTCTGAAGACCTCCCAACTACTTGTGCACACTGTCATTGTGCGGATGAAATTATCCCAAACATAACCTTCACCCAACAAGACATCCTGCTCAAGCATCACCGACATAACCGATCGTTGTATTACACAGGGTACATCAGTTCGGTAAAGGTGAGCAGGATTCAGATCGATCCGGGGTCTTCCCTAAGCATCATTCCAAAGGCGCTGCTATCAAAGCTGGGGATCCCAATGTACCGGCTGGCGCCCTCCAATACGACCATCAGTGGCTTCAACGCTAGCAAGAGCGAGCCACTGGGCAAGATTCGGCTAAAATGTCACATCGGTAGCCTCAAAACTGAGGTGACTTGTTATGTGGTGGATGCCGAGGTCAACTACAACATCTTACTCGGATGACCATGGTTACATGAGTACATGGTGGTGCCCTCCACGCTCCACCAATGCATGAAATATGTATCCACCAACGGCGTCATCCGGACGGAGTTTGCAGATATCGATCCCTTCAAAGAGATTGAGGCCTACTTCACCGATTCCGACTTGTACAAGCCCATTGACGAGGAGGAAGCCAATGACGCTGATGATGAGGCAGAGACGGCAACAGAGCCGGACATGGAGCCTGAGACGACTCCCGACGCCCCCTTGAAAATCCGTCTGAAGGGGAAACCACCCCAGAAGGCGCCTCCAATGAGCATCAAGCTATCAGGAAAAGCGCCGACTCACGAAGCTCCCCTGAAGATACGCCTCAAGGGAAAGCCACCTCAAACAGCGGCTCCCCTGGTGGTAAAATTACAAGGGAAGGCGCCACTCATCGGAGGCGCAACCGAGGCACCTCTCAAGGTGCGTCTTAAAGACAAGCCGCCACAGTCATCCAAGATGCCGGAGAGGGCTCACATAACCCTCTCAGACCCCAAAGTCAGAGCGGTGGAGGACTCTCCTGATCCGGCCCCAGTGCTTACAGATGAGGAGCTTGGCGAATATATCTCTGCTGATGTAGATGCACCCTCCTTCGACAATGTAATCGTACGGGATAAAATCTCGTACTTTATCAATAATAGAGTGTCTTTCAATTATTCTTGTCTTCCACACTGGAATGCCATGTATACATTAGACAACGCTCTACGGTCGTTGCAAATACAAGTAACGACCGTCTACCATAATCAAATAGTCCCGTCTCAAGGAGTCTTCATAGTCCCTCCACGGAGCCGAGACCAAGGCACCATCATCTCGGGCAAAATCGAGCGTCGTCGGGACCTCCCATCAATCGAGCCCGAACCTGATACCGGCAGAGTACAAGTCTATCGGTACACAGATGCGGCTAAGCACATCATCCAAAAGATGGGCTACGACCTGAAAAGCAATAAAGGCCTAAACTACGGCAAGGGTCGGCATCTCCCTGTCCGGCTTTCGATGCCCAATGGAAAGCCACAGGATTACTATAATCGGACTCGACGGGGGTTAGGCTATGTCACGCCGCCATCAACTCCAGAGAGTTCAGACGCAGAAGACAAAGAACATTCCCACTCGTCTGAAGCATCGACGTGGGATTTCGATACCAGTATCGGATCAGTCTTCAGGAAAGTGCTGTCAGCTAACATGACATCAGCACAACCTCAGAAAGATGAAGGCGAAGACCAACCGCCGGAACCCTTCGAAGAGGAACCCTGGGCTCAGCGCCTAGGAGAACAATGGGAGTCTCGTTTTGAGTTACGAGAACCTCCCACCGAAGACGAAGTCGAGCAGATCGACCTCGGGGATGGGTCTTCTTCTAAACCCATCTTCATCAGCAAAAGCTTGGAAGGAGAAGACCGAGAATCTTTAGTCCAACTGGCTAAAGAGTATATTGACGTCTTCGCCTGGAGCTACGAAGACATGCCGGGTCTCGATCCACAGATCGCGATGCATAGGTTGAACATCTTACCAGATGCCAAACCTATCAAACAACAACAGCGACGCTTCTGCCCGGATATCATGAATGCCATCGATCAGGAGGTGGACAAGCTCTTGACCAGTGGCTTCATCCGTGAGGAACAACACCCGGACTGGGTAGCCAACGTCGTCCCTGTCACCAAGAAGAACGGAAAGATACGAGTCTGTATCGACTTCAGGGATCTCAACTCTGCTTGCCCGAAGGATGAATTCCCGCTCCTAATCACCGATGTAATCATCGACAACACATGTGGCTTTGAACGCATGTCCTTCATGGACGGGTATTCAGGCTACAATCAAATCAAGATGTTCCCCAATGACGCAAAACACACGTCATTCAGGACTCCGAAAGGTGTTTTCTGCTACACAGTAATGTCCTTCGGCTTGAAGAATGTCGGTACAACATACCAACGAGCGATGAGCACCATCTTCCGTCAACATCTTCGCAAGACAGTTGAGTGCTATGTTGATGACATCGCAGTCAAGAGCCGCCTCAAAAGAGATCACCTACAGGACCTGAGGACGGTCTTTGATCTCATGCGGGCACATCAACTCAAAATGAACCCCGCTAAATCCTTCCTGGGGGTTTCTAGCGGCAAATTCTTGGACTTTGTCATCACGGCAAAAGGCATTCATGTCGACCCCGAGAAGACTAAAGCCATCCTTAACATGGACCCTCCGAAGAACCTTCGAGAACTTCAGGGCTTACAGGGACGTCTGGCATACATCCGGAGGTTCATAGCAAACCTCTCCGGTAAATGTCAACTCTTTACTCAGCTCATGAAGAAGGGAGTCTCTTACGTCTGGACAGAGGAGTGCCAAAAGGCTTTCGACGACATCAAGGCTTACTTGACAAGCCCGCCAGTCCTAGTGGCACCTGTCGCCGGCAAACCATTCCTCCTCTACGTCCGTGCCATGGATCATTCCCTCGGCGCTTTACTGGCTCAAAACAGCGATGCAGGCTACGAGCAAGCAATCTACTACCTCAGTCGAACACTCATCGGGGCCGAACACCGGTACAACCCCGTTGAAAAGGAGTGCTTGGCTTTGGTGTTTGCCATTCAGAAGACTCGTCATTACGTCTCGGGCCAGACAATTCACGTCATCTCCCGAGTCAATCCACTCAGAGTTCTCATGACGAAGCCAGGGTCATTAAACTCCCGGCTGGCTACATGGGCGATCCTACTAACGCCATACAACATGGTGTTTGTCCCGTAGAAGGCGGTCAAGGGTCAGGCTCTGGCTGACTTTTTAGCTGCACACCCCATCCCAGAATCTTCAAAACTCTATGAAGACATCCCGGATGAAGTCCAAGAATCAAACGTCACTGAAGAAAGCCCCGTTTGGCGGATGTTCTTCGATGGCGCTTCAAGAACGGGCCCCAACGGCCAAATCATCGCAGGAGTGGGGGTAGTCTTGGTCTCCCCCGATCAGCTGGTCATCCAGCGCGCATACTCTCTTTCGAAGTCGTGCTCCAACAATGTTGCTGAGTACAACGCACTCGTCATGGGACTCCAGCTAGCACAACAGCTGGGGGTGGATCATCTGGAAGCTTACGGTGACTCGAAACTCGTCGTAAACCAGATTCGGGGACAATACGAGGTTCGCCATAAAGATTTGATCCCTTACCATGAAGTTGCATTGAACATCATTTCAACCTTCACTGGGTTCTTCATCGAACATTTACCCCGTCTACAAAACTTGGAGGCTGACGCTCTGGCTGGCCTCGCAGCCTCATTGGCCGCGCCCCTTGGGACTCAACAATATGTCACGGTAACTGGCCGAGACTTGATTTGTCCCAGAAACAACCTATGTTTGCAAATGGCTCACGCCGTGCCGACAAACACCGATGTTAATGTCCGAGACTGGAGATTTCCGTTCATCGACTTCGCCGTCTACGGAATCCTTCCGGAAGACCCGAAGGAAGCCGTCTCAGTCAGGAGACGCTCTCTTCGATTCTACTACGATACAGCCACTAAAACGCTGTACCGACGCTCCTTCAACGGGCTTCTCCTTCGATGCCTGTCTAACGAAGAAGCGGCCGAAGCTCTTCGAGAAGCTCACGACGGAACTTGCGGAGCTCACCAACCAGGTCCTAAGTTGCAAGATCGACTGCGACGTATGGGCTACTACTGGCCAACTATGGCCGCCGACGCAGTAGAATATGCTAAGAAGTGCCATGCATGCCAACTTCATGCAGACTTCATACATACACCGTCTGAACCTCTACATCCTACAGTCGCCTCCTGGCCATTCGAAGCCTGGGGCATGGACATTGTAGGACCAATCACCCCTCCTTCATCAAGAGGACATCGTTTCATCCTGGCCATCACCGATTACTTCTCCAAATGGGCGGAAGCAGTCCCACTAGCGGAAGTAAAAAGCTCCAGGGTGGTCAGCTTTATCAAACACCATGTCATTTACCGTTTCGGAGTACCCAGGCGAATCATTCATGACAATGGTCCCCAATTCATCAGCCACATTTTCAGCAGGTTCTGTGACAAGAATCGCATTCAAAACGTGGCCTCAACCGCCTACAATCCGGCAGCAAACGGATTAGCTGAGGCATTCAACAAGACTATCGTTAGGCTGCTCAAAAAAGTCGTGTCATCCAACAAACGCGACTGGGACGAAAAGCTTGGCGAATGCCTTTGGGCCTACCGCACAACGGTACGGACCCCAACAGGCAACACTCCATTCTTCCTGGTCTACGGGAGCGAAGCAGTACTGCCTCTCGAGATACAGATACCTTCGCTCCGCGTGGCAATCACAAACGATCTCACAGAAGAAGACAATCAATGTCGTCGTCTGCGGGAACTGGAGGCACTTGACGAAAAGCGTCTCCTAGCTCAACAACGCATCGAACTTTACCAAGCCCGTATATCACAGGCTTTCAACAAGAAGGTCAAGCAAAGAACTTTCCAAGTTGGCGACCTGGTTTTAGCAGTCAGAAGGCCAATGGTGTTAACTCACAAGACACCAGGGAAGTTCGAGCCCAAATGGGAAGGACCCTTCATCATTGAGACGGTATACTCAAACGGTGCTTACCGCCTCGCCAAACCCAATGGGGACTTGTTCATGATGCCCATCAACGGCAAGTTCCTAAAGAAGTACTATTCTTGACATCCTCCAAGACATGTATTTCCCCAAACAACCTCTTTTCACAAAAATCAAACGCTTCCGGAACCCAGCTGTTCCGTGGCATCCTTCCGTAGAAAGATAACCACGTCCACATTACCTCTGAGTTGTCTCTCTACATCCTACAAAGCGGAACCTTACATTTCGTGAGCTTACGCTATCCTTAATGTTTACCACGTCCACATTACCTCTGAGTAAACATCCCGTACAAACAACTCCTGTGTTGTCGTACATTGATCGCAGAACTTCCACGTCCACATTACCTCTGAGTTGTTCAGCGTATCCCCCAGGATCATTCCTACCACGTCCATAAATACCTCTGAGTAGGAAGATTCTATCATTTGAACCTAATGATTGCCATGTCCACATTACCTCTGAGCAAACATGTTGGTTCCTTCAAACTTATTATCTGTACCTAAAAACCAAGGTGCACAAAAGATAATAGGTCCACATAAATCATCAAGTTCATGAGATCAAAAATAAATACATCACAAAAAAAAAGAGATAGTGTATTTCTTTATTTTTCAAAAAAAAAGGGAGTACAGAAATACGCTATTTCCCCAGCGAGAGTTGCAAAAACACATAAAAAGAAGAGAAGCTACAGTCCCCGATCCTCTCCAGGATGGGATGAGAGCTCTCTGACTCGACGTCTCAGGTCGGCAGTACGAGTTTCCACAGTCGCCTGGACTCGCAGCTCGGCTTCTTGATGCATTAATCCGACAGCCTCAGCGGAAGTTTTACTCTCATACTTCTCATCAAGCTGTCGTCGCTGCTGAGCCAAAGCAAGGGTCCGCTGAGTAAGAGTCGCTTCCTCCTGCTTGAATGCCACGTGTTCAGCCAGGACACGATCAGCTTCTAGTTGAAGTTGGGCCCGCTGGTCTTCAAGACGGTGCATCTGAGCATCAACCTCTGCGATATTAGCGTCCACCGCAGCCCGCTTCTCCGTCGTCTTCTCCATAGATTGAGACAACTGCTCTGCCGCAGCCTCAGTCCCAGCCACTTCACGCTCCCAACTGCTCACATCAGCTCGATAGGAAGCCTCAATTTCAGCCATCAGCTTCCCTATCTCTGCATCTATCAAGACAGAGAGGTCATTTCGTTGGATGCGCTGCAGTTCCGCGAGCCGCTCGTCCAGCTCAATCACCGAAACCTCCAGAATTTCGGCCATATGGTCATGGCCTTGGTGAACGCGGATCAGCTCGATACAAGGCATTGCCAAAGCTTTTGCTATCGCAAAGCTCCCCTTGGCATCCATCACTGCAGATACACCTTTCTCCAGCATTTTGTACACTCCCTCGACGAGGAACTTCACATACTCGTCGGCATCCGCCAGCACCTGCGGCGTCATAGCAGGAGTTGGGGGAGCTACTACAGTTTGCGGACCGGAGGAAGATCCGCCAACCTCGATCTGAGAGGTTTGAACCTCGGCAGCAATAGGCTCTTCATCAACAGGGGCCAGACTGCTAGCCCGAGGAGCCGAAGGAACAGAAGGAGCCGGCACATGCGTCGTGATAGTACCCCAAGTGAAAGGAGCAACAGAGGGTTCCACACCCTTACCCTTCTCAAGCCCGGAGAAATCACCGACGTCAACGGCCACCTCTTCTGCCCCCGACGTTCTATCAGCATCAGCTACCTCCCCCGGCAAAACGGGGAGATCAACATTTATCTCCTGGCCAGCCCCAGGAGACAAGACCGGCAGAAGGGTCTCATTCTTCTCAAGTCCCTCTACAGGGACAAAATCTGTCGCTACCACCTGATCGGTAGCCATCTCTATGTCCATGGTTGAAGCCAAGGAAGGATTTGGCAATGATTCAGCCGACCTCCCTTCATCATGACCAGAAGGGGAATCAACCCTCTCCTCTATCCTCACTGCTTCTGCTGCCCCCGCAACAGACTCCTGCAGCTTCGGAGCGATGTCATCGGAAGATGATGAACTCCATTCCTCTTCATCACCAGGAAGCTACGCACTTGCTAAACCTTCGATATGTGAAGCCTCCGCTGTGGCCTTCGTCACCTCGGAAGCTGCTGCACCCTCAGGTTCCCTCCTGACATAACCCGGGGATACCGGAACCTCCACGATGACAGTATCCTCCGGATCTTCCTCCATGAGAGACATCATTGTCGGCGGGATACGCACTCCAGGCGAGCTCGCCATCTCTTCTCGCCTACTCCCACCCGACTTTGGGGTACGAGGTTTTCTTTTTAGCGGCTCCTACAAAAGAAGATGGGGCCTCGTAAGTGGCGGAACCAAAATCAGATTTAGTAGGATGTCCTTACCTCTTCGGACGCCGAATCCGATGACACCGTCGGTAACGATGCCTTCTTCTGCTTCTTCGACACAAGAGATTCAGCCCCTGTATCTGCACATCGTTTCGATCGATCGCCCGAGGGTTCTGCTTGTGATGCGGAGGAGGCACTCCGTTGACCCACCCCTGACGGACGATGCGGCCGGGCCTTCACTGGCGTATCCCCAGTCGCTGCTAACTGGGTGCATGCGATAAGGCTGGTCTCCCTGTCATATCCGGAGGGCGGGGCAGCCATAACACAGTAAAATTTAGCGGCCGAGTAAAGAATGGGCGGCCACGGATCGGGGACGGGCAACGTAAAACGAGCTCCGGTACATCCGGCATTATAGTAATGCCAAGCTCGTGCACCATCCAACAAACTTTCAACATACCCCAGGGTATTACTGGGGTTATCCAACATCATCTGAGCATAACCAAATTGCCGCGCAAAGCGGCTCGGCAAGTATGGTTCCAGGTAGCACTGATTCCTGTTCCGGTACACCAGATGGGACGGCCGGATACTTTACAACCAGCGGAATCTCCATTGAGGCAGAGTGGTGGTACCTTCACCCAGGTCCCTTAAATCCTCGTTGGCCTCAAAACCCAAATAGATGGGACCAACTTTGGTGATCTTCCAACCCTGAAGACGGGATAAAACCTTTCTACAAACCGGGACACCAGTATACGACTAGCTCCTCCGATGGAAACGACGAAGGAATGCATCTCCAGCCTTATAATCTCCTTCCGAGCCTGGGCTAATCACACTGGGATGATGCAGAATCAGCCATCCCATCAAATAGTAAAACGACAATTCGGCGCACGGAAAGTTATTTTTTTTGCCTCTATCATGAATCACATTTCCAGCAAACTCTCGCAAACCTCGCTGCAGGTTACATACCATTACGGGGAGGAGAGCCAAGCGCCGGCCGAAGACCAATTTTACGGCTGGCAGGATTAAGTTTCGAGTCACCCTCTCGACGGCACCGGATCCACCTGCGAACACGCAATCCCGGAGCCATATCATCAGATAGGCGACCAAAACCGCCTTGGATGACATTGGATAAGCAAGGTGCCAGAAGCAGCTGTAGGAGCGTGCATCTGACTGCTGGTCTTCATTTTCTCGGGGATTCTTCTCCCCTAACGTGCTCATTTCGGACAGCACCTCGCTACGAGAGAGCGCCGACGGAGTAGAAAATTTCGAAGAATCCTCTTTGTCTTGTCTAAAGACATAATCTCTCCAAGCGGTCACATGGGGCTGCGACCCGCTTTTATCCCTTCTCTGCACATAGTAATGATGACTCGCCACTTTCTTGAAGACGGCCGTCATCTCATCAGCTCTGTCCTCCAGGACCTGAAGTTCCTCATTGGTTGGAAAGTACTCTTCATAGGGCTCCGACCCCCAAGGGAGTTTAGACACCTCATACATCTCATGAAGGGCGAACCCTAATTCCCCTACCGGAGTAAAGAAGGTTCCGGTATGGATATCAAACATCTCCAGGAGTGCGAGGAACATGTGCCTATTAAGGTCAACACCCGCCTGGGTAGCACGGATCGCGGCAGTCAACCCGATCTCTCGGAGCTCAGTCCGAAACCGCGACAAGATCCAAAGCGTCAGTTTATTCCATTTGGAGACGTAATGGCACCAACCCTCCACCCGAAACTCTCCTGTCGGGTAGGAACGTTCCATCAAAAACATACGATGTGTAAAAGTCGAAGCACTATAAGCAAACGTATCAATGGGTACATCACTGTAGAGGCTCCCAGGACGTAAAGTCCGCCAAGTGTAAGAAGACCCAGACCGTACAACGGTCAAAGCATCCCGTTGGTCGAAAGTAGAATCAATTTGGATGACACCAGTCACCGCTCCCCCGTGAGAAGGGGTAAGCTCCCAAGACATCCTCCTCTGGGAAACAAGGCGACAGAAGGACGTCAAAGGCCACTGACGTTCAAGTTGCTTAACAGTCATATGAACTCCATTCGCAGTAAAGAACCAGTCCTCCTTGACCTTCAGTACTGACGAGTCAGTAGAAGTGAGACGGTCTCCAAATAGGAACTCAGGCTTCAGGAAGGTCACTTTATCAGATGTGGAAGGTTTAATGACTCTACGCTCCATCATCCGTTTGAGGAACCAATACTGCTGTTCACGGATTAGGGTCATTCTCTCAGGAGGCTGATCCAGCATAAGAGCATCTTGAGCAGGGTTTATCACTTCCTCGTTATGCTCTACTCCCATTTGGTTGAAGGCAGCCTCCAAGAAAACTTCACTCAAAAGCGGGATTGCCATCGACACTAGTAAAAGATCAGAAAAAGTCAGAAGAGAACACACAAATGTGTCTAAAGGAGAAAACTGCGGCGCATCATCAGGGTTTGAACCCATGCGCGTCAGCAGTATAGCCTCGGCGCATCATCAGGGTTTGAACCCATGCGCGTCAGCAGTATAGCCTCGGCGCATCTTCAGGGTTTGAACCCATGCGCGTCAGCAGTATAGCCTCGGCGCATCACCAGGGTTTAAACCCATGCGCGTCGGCGGGCAAAGACCGCGGCACATCATTAAAGACTCAAGGCCTATGTGCGTTGGCGTACGGACAATGAGACTTACCAACTACCTCCGGCCGAACTTCGACAGGCCGACGGGGAACGACAGCCACCGCAACTTCCACGGACTCCTTCGCTTTCTCCTTCCCCTTGCCGGCAGCACCGCGAGGAGTCTTGGGAGCCATTCTCTCAAGGAAGGAGAAGTTAGGGTTTTGAAGAAGAAACTCTAAAGAAGCAGAGGCACAGAGAAGAAGAACCCTTTCTCTCTCCAACTTTTACCTATTTATAGGGCTTGGTCGCACGCGTGAACAAATGACGTGTGATCTCAGCCGCCGCCTCGGGTTCTGTGCAAGGATAGCAGCAAATAAAACCAAAAGATCATCATTAATCTTTTCGGTTACCGAGGCACCATCATCATTAACTGAGAAGAGCATGCACCGAACAGGCATGCGCCCAGAAATCATGCGCCCTGACCTCCATGCTTCTTATTCAAAGTATTCCAAAACTTATTCAAAAGTTTTGAAAACTTTGAAGGGGGTCTTGTAGAAGCATGGAATTTTACAACCAGAAAGCCCATGCGCCAGACACTACATGCGCCAGGACTCGCACAGAACACTTCACAGCAAAGTCAATAACCATGGACATTTGAAGAAGGACTTTTTATTTATATATAAAAGTTTATTACATGTCTAGAAAAGGTTGTACAAAGGAGAATTTTTACAAAGGAAAGATCCTAAGTCTACAGCCAGCGGCCACCATGCGCCTCCAGTTAGGCGCTGCAGTCATCATGCGCTGCCAGTCACCATGCGCTGTCAGTCAGGCGCAGCAGACATCATGCGCCTCCAACCAGGCGCATCCCACCATATCTTCAGCAGCTCAGTCATGTACATCCAGCTCAGTTGTGTGCATCCCTTCAGCAGCCCAGCTATGTGCATCCCTTCAGCCAAATTCTTCCAGCCAGGCTCACCTGGCCGAGCAGAGCCCAGTTATGTGCCGCTCTTCCAGCCAGCCTCACCTGATAAGTGCTTCGCCAAGCAAAGCATTTAACCCTCTGGCTGGAACAAGGAAAGAGAAGAGCACCGCAAATGCTGTGGCCAGGGAAGGCTTCGAAAGAGCCTCCAAAGCCGAAGGAAGACCGTGATCGAAACCGCGGCTAAAGGAGCAGCTTTCAACACGATTAAAGTGGGGAAACTCCACTTTTAAGGAAGAGAGAGCCTAGCACCGCCATTCCGATCTACGACTCTTCCGGAATAACGGGGACAAGGCCCGAGCATCCCTATCTTTGGATGCAACAGGCACCTTCCGCCTGCCTCGGAAGCCCTCGACTCCGTCTTTTGGATGTAACAGTCACCTTCAAGAGCATCGAAGACAACACAGCGTCTCATCTTCACCCTCAGGAGCACTTCGTCAACAGAATGCACCCGCATGTTCAAGTTCATGTTGGAAGAACGTGAGGGAATGAGAAGCAAATCTTCTCTCCATGCCACTATTTATAGGCCGGGCAGATCAAACCCACGCACCAAGTGGATGGCCCTCCGAATTCCGTGCAATGAATTTACATTAAATGGATGAACCGGACGCCTCGAATTCAGCCAAACGGCTATTTATGGCACTCGAAGAGCGAGACAGCCGCATCATTAAAAGACATGTCCGATGCGCCAGCCAGACAGCGCATCACACGGACGCGCCCTTCGGCATCAGGCGTATCACACAGATGCGCCCTACAGTACTCGGCGCATTACAGAGGGTGCGCCCTCACACATCTCCATACCGAGTGGAACGCCAACCGACGCGCCCACTCAGCTGTCCATCAAACGTCACCAACATTAAATGCTGAACTGACAGAGTTGGCAGCACGCCTCCCAAAGTCTGAACAATTGACAGCTTTATTCAGAAAACGAAGCGTCGGCAACGTCAGCATCATCATGACTTTATTTCGACGGCTACTGCCACGTGGCCACTCCACCATCAGCATGCGCCTCTACTGCCATGCGTCCAAATCAGCATGCGCCTCAAAAGCCGTACGCCTCAGACTGCTCTCTGATCCCGAAAGACAGAAGGAAAGTCGCCTGCATGCGCCTCAAAAGCCATGCGCCCCAAATGGTTTGTAACTCCTAAAGGTTATGAGCCGCAGCCTCCTCCTGCGCCCAATCCAAGGCGCAGCCCACCAGATCACTCCTTTCCACCAAATCTGAGATCTTCGAACCATGAGTCGACGACACGTGTCTTTTGACTCAACTCGTCCAAGATTTCAGCAACGGAAAGATCTTCTCTCTGCTACGTGCCGGCTCACAACAGCAGTATGAAGAGGTCTCCCCTTCGATCAGGACGCAGCATCCGTGCGCCCCCATCAGCAACCTCCAAGTGGTGTCCCCACACCGGCGCATCCTGCATGCGCGTATGAGCAGCCAGCCTGCAAAACTATAAATAGAAGGATCATCTCCTTCACACACACACAGAGACTCAGAACACATAAGACTCAAAAAGAATCTATAACAGAGAATCACCGGAGAGGCAGTTCTAGACACTCAACGTCTTCCTCCTCTCAGCAAGCTCCAGCACCCAGGGCAACCAATACCTTCAGAGAACCGATAACTGTCGTCAGCCGGTCAACGGAGTCAACGCATTACCACTCGCTCCATTGGCACTAAGGACCCAGCTTAAACAAAAGTGTACTCCTAGGACTACATCTAAGTCCTATATTGTATCACTGTTCTGTTTGTATTAAGATTTCAATCAAAACAATTTTAATGGCAAACAGGTATCAGGTTCGGGCTCGATTGACGGGAGGTCCCGATGACGCTCGACTTTGCCCGAGATGATGGTGCCTTGGTCTCGGCTCTGTGGAGGGACTATGAAGACTCCTTGAGACGGGACTACTCGATTATGGTAGACGGTCGTTATTTGTGTTTGCAACGACTGTAGAGCATTGTCTAATGTATACATGGCATTCCAGTGTGGAAGACAAGAATAATTAAAAGACACTCTATTATTGATAAAATACGAGATCTTATCCCGTGGGATTACATTGTCAAAGGAGGGTGCCTCTACGTCAGCCGAGATATAATCACCAAGCTCCTCGTCTGTAAGAACTGGGGGCAGACTAGGAGAGTCCAACACAGCTTTGGGGTCTGAGAGGGTTATATGAGCCTTCTCTGACACCTTGGATGACTGCGGCGGCTTGCCCTTGAGACGCACCTTGAGAGGCGCCTCGGCTGCGCCTCCGGTGAGTGGTGCCTTCCCTTGTAATTTTGCCACCAGGGGAGCCGATGTTTGAGGTGGCTTTCCCTTGAGGCGTATCTTCAGGGGTGCTTCGCGAGCCGGCGCTTTACCTGATAGCTTGATGCTCATTGGAGGCGCCTTCTGGGGTGGTTTCCCCTTCAGTCGGATTTTCAAGGGGGCGTCGGGAGTCGTCTCAGGCTCTATGTCCGGTTCTGTTGCCGTCTCTGCCTCATCATCAGCGTCGTTGGCTTCCTCCTCGTCAATGGGTTTGTACAAGTCGGAATTGGTGAAGTAGGCTTCAATCCCTTTGAAAGGATCGATGTCTGCAAACTCCGTCCGGATGACGCCATTGGTGGATACATACTTCATGCACTGGTGGAGCGTGGAGGGCACCACCATGTACTCATGCAGCCATGGTCGACCGAGCAGGATGTTGTAGTTGACCTCGGCATCTACCACATAACAAGTCACCTCAGTTTTGAGGCTGCCAATGTGATACTTCAGTCGGATCTTGTCCAATGGCTCGCTCTTGCTAGCATTGAAGCCACTAATGGTTGTATTGGAGGGCGCCAGCCGGTACATCGGGATCCCCAGCTTAGATAGCAGCGCCTTCGAGATGATGCTTAGGGAAGACCCAGGATCGATCTGAATCCGGCTCACCTTGACCGAGCCAATGTACCCTGTATAATACAGCGGTCGGTTATGTCGGTGATGCTTGAGCAGCATGTCTTGTTGGGTGAAAGTTATGTTTGGGATAACTTCATTCGCACAATAACAGTGCGTGCAAGTAGTTGGGAGGTCTTCAGGCTGCTTGACCTGACTGAGAAAGGATTCAGCGTCCTTCAGAGCTTCGCAGAGAGCTTCTCGGGAATCTTTAGAAAGACGCAGGAGCTCGAACAAAGACAGGCGCGCAGGTGTACTGGCTAATTATGCCAGAATGTCAAAGTTGTGAGGCTTGGACAGTCCCGAAGCATTCTCCTTCCGTAGAGGTCTGTCAAAACGGGCCTCCACCTGCTTCTGCTTATTGGCTGCTGAGGGCTTAGATGGACCCTCTTCAGGGATGGTGCTAGGAGGCACCACCTCGGCGGCGGCTTCGCCGGATTGGGAGCTCTATTGTGCACATGTTTGCACTGGAAGTGCCTCTTCTGTTGAAGAAGAGACTGTGCGGCAAGACTTGATCTTCCTGCCTTTTGATTTGGAGGTAGGGCGTACCTCCGATTGAGTCACCTCGGAGACGAGGTCGGGGTGAACCCAGAGGACCTCTCCTCGAGATGTGGTGAGCGGGGTGAGTCCACTCACATTGTCACGAGTAGGTGGTAAGTTTACCACCTCCATTGTCGTCTTAGGGATGGGGACGACGCCATCTTATGTGGTAGTTGGCGGCAAGGTGCCGAACTGAAGCGAAACCACATTGGCCGACACCGTCTTCTCTTCATAGTCGACGGAGATTACATCCGTATTGATCATGCGCTGGATGTAATTCTTGAGGACGTAGCAGTCCTTGGTCGGGTGTCCGACAAACCGATAGTAGTGACAGTACCTTGGGTTGTCCACTTTCCCAATTTCATCGGACCGCTTTGGGTCCGGTAGCTTGATCTTGTCACCCTGCTTCAGTATCTCGAAAAGTTGCAGGGTGTCATCATCATTGAATGAATAAACCTCCTTGGGTCTCGGTGCCAGTGGAGGCTTCTGAGTAGGCGCAGATGCGCCTTTTGAGGCATTAACAGTCAATGCCTGTTTTCCCTTTGCTTCTCGTCCGGAGCTGTTAGCTGCAGACTTTTTCCCCTTATCGTCAAAGGCGGGGAAGCTGACACCCAGAAGACGTGCATTGGCCGCCTTCTTTTCTGCAGCTTCAGCTTCGATGATCAGGGAGCTCCAGTCAGGAGGGGGAGTAGAGTTGAGCCAGAGCTTTACTGCAGGCAACATGTTCATGCTGCAAGCGGAGAGGAGCGCATGTTCTGGCATGCCTGGAGGTAGCCTGAAGCAAGTCTGTCGGAAGCGTTCGATGAACGCCCGAACCGTTTCCTTCTCCTTCTGACGTATCTCTATGAGAGACGCCATCGTCATGTCCTTTCCGCCGTCGTAGAAGCGGTCGAGGAAGAGGCGCGTCAGGTCGTCAAAGGACGATATGGAATTGTCGGGGAGGCTACAGTACCAGTCATACGCCACTCCTTTCAGGGCCCCGACAAAGATACTGGTGAGGAGCGCGTCCTCCTTCGGAAGATGCCCTGTCTGTGACTGGAAGTACGTCAGGTACCATCGCGGAGAGTCCTTCCCGTCGTATGGGGTGAGTGTTTGTGGTTTATACTTTGGGGGATAAACCACCTTGTTCCACTCGAGGGGATAAGGCTGGGGAATGCCCATCTTCTGGCGTTCCTCTTGCCTGTTCTTGGACTCGAAGCGCTCCCGCAGGTCTTTGATCATTTCGACCACATCCTCCGTAGAGCTAGGAGTCGGAGAAGGAGGTACCATCTGGATTGGAGTGTTTGAGGGCTCCGAGGTCCGAGGTGCTTCTGTATTCGAGGGCGCCCGTTGGAGGGGCACACTCGACTCCCCATTAGCTCCTGGGTCAGGACCAGTTGAAGGTGTCCTGATCAAGGTCGACCGCATCTCAAACACTGCTTGAGTCAGTGCTTGCATAGAGGCAGAGAGGGTTTTGAGTCCTCCCTCCAATGAGTCTATGCGCTGGACTATGTCCTATGACGGCGCATCAGACTCGATATCATCCCCAGCCATGTACACTGTCCTGACACGGCCAGGAGTGGATGGATTGGTTGAGGCTTCGCTTTCGGCCTCACTCTCATGCGGGGGAGTCACTTCTCCTGGTGTTGGGCCACCCCCAGCCACATTCTGGAGTTCATCTTCAATAGGCGCATCTGTAAGGGTCTGCTTGCCCTCAGCTCCGTCTTGAAGGACCTCTTCGTTTCCAGAACTACCCCCGGCAGTGTCCTGGAGGACATCCTCATTTTGAGGGGCTTCAGGGAGAGTAATCTCGCCTTGATGATGAAGATCCACCGCAGCTGTGCTTTGGACATCTTCGTCTTCGGAAGGAGGCTCAACAAGGGTCTGGCTACCCCCAGCTTCCTCCAAGGACTTCTTCCTCGACCGAGTGCCTTCAAACACTCCAGAGGTCGAAACAGCTGCCTTGGTTTTCCTCGGCTGGCTTTTGGATGAAGACGAGGAATTGGCAGTCGTCTTCCGGATTGATGAGGAGTTGGAGACCACGTTGCATGAAGCAACCTTTGGCTCCTCTTCAGCTGACACCTTTGTCCCAAGGCGACGTCGGAGAGGTATCGATGATTGCAGTCGTTGGAAGACCGACTGTCTTGGTGGAGCTGCCACCTTGTAACAGCAGTTGATGGTGACCACCGCACAAGTATGCCCCGTGAGAGGCGTATCGTGCTTGTTGGTCGACTCTCCTGACCGACGCTTGTGAGTGATCACGTTGCACAGGTCATTGGAGGAGAGTGGTACCTTTACACCCCCTTCAGACGTATGGCAAGGCCAAACGCTGGGGTGGTCAGGTGAGTGCTGCGCCCCCTGATCTAATACCAAGCAGGCATCACGATCAGTAGTGGGGGAACCACAACATTTGAAGTGACTTGAACGGACCTCAAACGCACAACCAGAGGAGGCGCGGGAGTTCAAGTCCACTGAGTTTGTCTCTCTCGACTTGGTTGTGCACGTAGTAGATGCGCCCAAGCGAGATGAGGACTTTGAAGATCGACTCGTTGCTGGTGCAGAAGTACTTGAGTCAACCTTGTACAGCTTGCCATCGACAGTGTGCGTGATGACGTGCGCGTGCCTCTGGCCGGCTGCTGGTATAGCACGTTTGTGGCGCATGGCCCGTGTCGCCTTAGATTTCTTCGTACCAGCCCGCTGGGGCGCATAGTACTCAGCATCCAAATTCTCCTCACCATTACAGCGAGTGAGTCTGTCAAAGACAGAGGCTTTTTGTGACGCATCAGAGGTGATGCACGGGGCGTTGGCTGCGCCCCTGCTCCGTCGACGTATCTTCCTCGCCTGAGAGGGAGATAGCTGGGGAACGTGGTCGGCCGCACGCTTCCCCAAGAGATGTGCTGCATCGACGGGCGCACCTTGGTTGCTGAGAACGTCAGCAGGAAGGGGAGGCTGGATTGCTGCATCCCCTTCAGTGGTGGTGTCGAGGCGTCGACCTTGCGCACCCAGGCCGTGCGGATCTTCTTCGGCTTTGGTAGCCGCTTCGAAGGACTCGCACTTCCTTCAGAAATGAACTCCTCGTACGCCTGTTGATTGAGGCGCACGACCAACGTCTTATGGGAGGAGCCCACCTTCACGTCGTCGGCCTGTGACACGACTTTCTCGGAAGAGGAGAAAGAAGTCCCCAGCAGAGTCGCCAGCTTGTTTGCCATTAAAATTGTTTGATTGAAAACTTTAATACAAACAGAACAGTGTTACAATGTAGGACTTAGATGTAGTCCTAGGAGTACACTTTTGTTTAAGCTGGGTCCTTAGTGCCAATGGAGAGAGTGGTAATACGTTGACTCCGTCGACGGGCTGACGACGGTTATCGGTTCTCTGAAGGTGTGGATTGCTCTGGGTGCTGGAGCTTGCTGAGAGGAGGAAGACGTTGAGTGTCTGTATCTGCCTCTCTGATGATTCCTTGTATGTTTATTATGGATTCCTCTGTGTGTGAAGGAGAAGATCCCTCTATTTATAGTTTTACAGGCTGGCTGCTCATGCGCGCATGTAGGATGCGCCGGTGTGTGGGGACGCCACGTGGAGGTTGCTGATGGAGGCGCGTAGATGATGCGTCCTGATTGAGGGGGAGAACTCTTCATACTGCTGTTGTGAGCCGGCACGTAGCAGAGGAGAAGATCTTTCTGTTGCTGAAATCTTGGACGAGTTGAGTCAAAGGACACGTGTCATCGACCCATGGCTCGAAGATCTCGGATTTGGTGGGGGGGGGTGATCTGGTGAGCTGCGCCTTGGATCTGGGCGCAGGAGGAGGCTGCAGCTCATAACCTTTAGGAGTTACAAACCATTTAGGGCGTATGGCTTTTGAGGCGCATACAGGGGACTTTCCTTCTGTCTTTCGGGATCAGAGATCAGTCTGGGGCGCATGGCTTTTGAGGCGCATGCAAAGCTTCAACTGGAGACTCTTCTTCTGTCTTTAGGGATCAGTGAAGGGTCTGAGGCGCATGGCTTTTGAGGCGCATGCTGGTTTGGACGCATGGCCGTAGGGGCACATGGCGATTTGGACGCATGGCCATAGAGGCGCATGCGGATGGCCACGTGGCAGTAGCCGTCGGAATAGAGTCATGATGATGCTGACGTTGCCGACGCTTCGTTCTCTGAAAAAAGCTGTCAACTGTTCAGACTTTGGGAAGCGTACTGCCAACTCTGGTGTCAGTTCAGCATTTAATGTTTATGACGTTCGATGGACAGCTGAGTGGGCACATTGGTTGGTGTTCCACTTGGCATGGAGATGTGAGGGAGGGCGTATCCTCTGTGATGCGCCGGGTACTATAGGGCGCGTCTGTGTGATGCGCCTGATGTTGGAGGGCGCATCCGTGTGATGCGCTATTTGGCTGGCGCATCCGACATGTCCTTTAATGACGCGGCTGTCTCGCTCCTCGAGTGCTATAAATAGCCGTTTGGCTGAATTCGAGACGTCCGGTTCATCCATTTAATGCAAATTCATTACACAGAATTCGAAGAGTCATCCACTTGGCGCATGGGTTTGATTTGCCCGGCCTATAAGTAGTGGCATGGAGAGAAGGTTTGCTCCTCATTCCCTCACGTACTTCCAACATGAACTTGGATATGTGGGTGCATTCTGTTGACGAAGTGCTCCCGAGGGTAAAGATGAGACGTCGTGTTGTCTTCGATGCACTTGAAGGTGACTGTTACATCCAAAAGACGGAGTCAAGGGCTTCTGAGGCAGGCAGAAGGTGCCTGTTGCATCCAAAGATAGGGATGTTCGGGCCTCGTCTCCGTTGTTCCGGAAGAGCCATAGATCGGAATGGTGGTGCTAGGCTCTCTCTTCCTTCAAAGTGGGTGCCGCCCACTTTGATTGTGTTGAAAGCTCCTTGTGCCATGATTTCGATCACGGTCTTCCTTGGTCTTTGGAGGCTCTTTCGAAGCCTCCCCTGGCCACAGCATTTGCGGTGCTTTTCTCTTCCTTGGTTCCAGCCAGAGGGTTAAATGCTTTGCTTGGCGAAGCACTTATCAGGTGAGCCTGGCTGGAAGAGCGGCACATAATTGGGCTCTGCTCGGCCAGGTGAGCCTGGTTGGAAGAGTTGCTCATAACTGAGCTGCTGAAGGGATGCATATAACTGAGCTGGATGCACATAACTGAGCTGCTGAAGAGATGGTAGGATGCGTCTGGCTGGAGGCGCATGACATCTGCTGCGCCTGGCTGATAGCACATGGGGACTGCTGCGCCTATCGGAAGGCGCATGGTGGTTGCTGCGCCTATCTGGAAGGCGCATGGTGGCTGTTGGCTGTAGATCTAGGATCCTTCCTTTGTAGAAATTCTCCTTTGTACAACCTTTTCTAGACATGTAATAGACTTTTATATATATAAATAAAAAGTCCTTCTTCGAATGTCTATGGCTTATTTGATTAGCTGTCTGAGTTCTGGCGCATAAAATGCCTGGCGCATGGGCTTTCTGGTTGTGAAATTCCATGCTTCTACACCTGTCAAAACCCAGGAATTGGAAAATGAATCACAGCAAGGAAACCAAAATCTCAAGTATGATCATGAATCAAAATCCTAATCACAAAATCCCAAACCTGAGATAACATATTCAAACTGGAATAATAGTTGCATGTATACCCAATTCGAAACCCAAATCAATACAACATAAACCTGGGGATAATACAACATCAACATTAATATTTTCAAATCTCAGGAAACAATATAGGAATCAAATCCCATTCTCAACAAAACTCAGAAAACCCAAGAAAACCTGAGAATAACTGTTACATATAAACATTTAAATTCAAAAACCAAATTTATCAAGTAAACTCGAAATTGAAATAGGAAACACGTGTGTAGTGGTGGAGACAAACCCCACGTGTCCCCATGAGCCTATACGTGTCCAATTATGGACACAAAAGTGTCAAAAAAAATCAAAACATGTAGTATCAAAAAAATTGTGAATATCAGGCCTCTTGTGGCCATGTCGAGTCCAATAGGACTCGACACAGTGCACGTTGGGACTCGTACTTGTGCACAGTAATAGGGTGGGTCTAGGGCTAGGGTTTCATCATCCGGATATGAGTCCAAGTATCTCCGTGTCGACGAATCGAACCCGTATCAATGAACAATTCTCGTGTGTAGTGACAGTGTGAGATCAATGCGAGGGAGATAACTCCTTGAATACTCCACCAAACCACCCTAAATTTTGGAAGGATGGTCTCAGAGGTTGTCCCGACCTCTGTGCCAAGTGACATGTGTCCACGTCTCGTATCGTGTCAGAAATTGGGCTCGAGCAGCAGGAGAAGGGTCACAGCTCTCGTGCTGTGTCCCCGTGTCCATTTTGGACACGAAAACAGTGTCAAACACAACCCAATCTTCACAAAAATCATTCCACACATATAGATATACAAATTTATTAAATTAGTTTTGCAATTTACATAAATCCATTTCTTTGTGACATTTCACCAAACACTTTACATAACACTCCGATACTTATGTGATACGCATACCTAATGGATTCGAAATCGAACCAAACTTGGTCAACAACTAATGGGACCCTAAATGAATGTATCTATGGAAAGAAATTAGGAAGTTGAATGAGTTTAGAGTCATTACCTATTGAGTGTTAGATCTCAGTGAAAAAGCCCAAAAATAAGATCCTTTTTCCAACTTGAAATGGTCCAAAGCCTCCAAATCCTTGCTAGCTATCCACCAATGGACTCTTCTACTGTAGGGGAGTGTGATGCAAAAGACTAGGCTCAATTTGGAGGAGATTTGGAGAAATGGGGATGATTTGGGGAAGAACACAAACTAGGTTTAAGGAGGCAATGAAAAAGAGGCAAGAATGAATGAAGAGATATTTATAAGGGGGGCTACCTCTTGGCTGTCTAAATGAGCTAGAGTTAGGGTCTAGGTGCAAGTTAGGTCATGGGATTCTCTAACAATGCAAATCCAAGCCTTCTAGCTAAAGGCCGAAGCTAAAATATCAATCCTTAACAAATATCCTACTCTAACTTAAATATCTAGATATTCCTAACCTTGTCATGTGATGGAAGCTTCTAATCTAATATCTAGGCTCATGGTTAACATCTAGATTAGGGCAATTCTAGGTTAGTCTCTAACACATCAATTAGCACAATATTAATTAGTCAACATTCAATAATCATAATAAATCTCAAATGACTAAAACACCCTTAGCCTAAAAAGTGGTATTTAACTAATCTAATCACATGGTTAGGTCCCCATGGTCATGGTTAGTCTCTAAGCTAAACAATTCTAGGGTTTCACTAGTAAAATACCAAAATCATAATTCACCAAATTAAATAGTATTTAAATAATCAAAATTTACCAATTAAATATAATCATGATTAATTTTACAAAAGTTCAAATTTACCCTCATTTTAGAAAAGTGGTTGTTACAAATCTACCCGCCTTCGAAAAATTTTGTCCTCAAAATTAAAATGGTTGTACTCCTTCTAGGTCAAACCCCCAATAATCAAGGTTAATAAAATTCATTATAAAAACATACAAAATATGGTCCTACTGGTCATGATTTCATAGTCTCGAATAGGGTCACTATACTATCTAGGATAACACAAAAATATATCTTGACAGATACTAATAGAATCACACAACAAGATGGGAAAGAAGAACAAGAAAGACAACCCTGCTAACCCATCACCTGCAGCGTCGGTCTCTTCGACCGCCAGCACAAAAGCTCTGCCCCTCTGGTGCTGGGCATGGTGCTGCGCCACAGGTAGCCTAACTCCCTCATAAAGAGGTACAGTGGGACAATCTATCATCCGGTGAGCATCAGACCCACAGAATAGAAAATCCTTCAGCCTCCTCCTACAAGACTCCCAAAAGTGCCCCGTCTTCCTACAGTAGTCACAAGTCGGCACCCTACTCTCTGTACACAGGGACGCTTCGTGCTCCTACTGGCCTCTCCTGAAACATCTCGGCCTCTCTTAGACTTAAGCTCCAAGTCATCCTCTGCCGCCATAGCCCCTACCAGAATCTGTTCAAAGGTGGCGTCTATGTCATTCTTGGTCAAAGAATTGACTTCCTTGACCAAACCCTTCCTAAACCTCCTCGCCTTCGCGGCCTCGCTCAGTCCCTCTACAAACCTGTCCAAACGACAAAACTCTCCAGCATACTCGTCTATTGTCTAGCTCCCATGGACCAGACTCTCAAACTGTGTCTCCAACGCTCCAAGTGCTGTGTCTGGGAAGAACTTCCTTTTAAAAAGCTTTTTAAAAGCCTCCCAAGGCTATCCCTCTGTACCAATTCTGGGGTCGATATAAAACTAAGTACGGGCTAGGTCCTGCATCTGACTGCCTGCCGCCTCTATCTGAAGTCCCGCTAGTATCATGGCAAGAAAAAAAATCTCTTCGATGTGCTCGATCCAGTCATCGACATATAGGATACCCTCAGTACCCTTGAAGTCTCATCTTCTGGAAGTCCTGAATATTCGGGGTCCGCGGCTGATACTGCTGGTCTCCCTGCAGCTGAGTGGCCACTCTCTCTACCACTGTCATGGTAAGCTGGTGAGCATCGTCCATGGCCTATCTCATATCTGCTGACTGGCGCTGTTGTGCCTCTTTTATCCGCTGGAAGTAGGCAAAAAGTTGTACGACGTCCACTAATCCCGAAGGTGGCTGCTGCTGAAGATCATCAGGAATGACTGGGGAATACCTCGAAACAGGTGGATGAGGACCCCTGAGAGTAGCAGATACTCCTACGTGAGCATACGTAAGGAGTGGTGCAGTACCAGCTGTAGACTGAACCGGACGAGAGGTGACAGGCCTCTCAATGGTATCTCTTGGACCGGAACGATGTGATCGTGTCTCCACCATCCTGAAGACAGATCAAACAAGGAAATCAATACTGAAAAGAAAGCAATATTATCAAAGAAGGACAATTTACTTGAAAGGAAAGCAATTATCAGCAAGAATGTATAGATGTCAAGAATTAGATCAGAAATTTTTCTAACTGTGATTGATTACCTCTCCGCTAAAACCTATTACTTAATTCCTATCATAGTCTCATAGCAGTACAACTAAGTCATCGTACTACCACGATATCGCACTAATGTGACTCACGACCTGCATGGGCCAACACTAAAAACGTGTCACGACCCACACCCGGTGTAAGGGTACAAGTACGTAAAAGTGCCCAGCCTACGTCGCAGAATCGATGGTAGAATATTGTTCTAGGTCGCTGACTAAAACAACTCACGCAATATATATAATGTACTGTCATGGATCTCAACTCCGAACGGAGGACAAGTATAAGATATGATATAACTCAATCATAGTCTAAGCACGATAAGATAACACAGAATCCAAAACTAAACTAAACTCAAAATACACAACAACTGAAATAAACTACTAAAATAATAATATCTCAAACAATCTCAAAACAAATCAAGTATCTCAAGTTATTATAACACAAGTTCAAAATGAAAGTCTATTTAACTAATCTCGCGATCACTCCTAAGTGTCAGGGTCCGAAGTTGATAATCCCTCTCTTGGTCCATAGCATATAGGTCAAGTGTCCTCGGGGCAAACATCTGTAATATTTTCAACAGGTCTATTTAGGACATAAACGAGCACAACTCATCTAGAAATCCCAAGTAAATGACAAAGACTATAAAGCAGTTATAGACAGTTATATTGATAAACATGGAAGTTTAGACATCTAATGAAAATAGAACGACAGTTAGAACAAGGAAAGTAAAGCTGAGAAAAATAGAAGAACATGGCAATAAAGGCTGTAAAGTAAAACTAGCTGAACTAGAGTATGATGATATAAGTCCAGACAATATAATATAGTCAAGTGTAATCCCAATGTGAGTCTAATACAATAGAATCCAATGTGAGTCCAATGGGTCCAGACAATATAAGTCCAGACAGTAATTCTAGGGTTAGTCCTAAACATGACACTAACTAGTGTATTTTAAAATACCGAGATCGACATATAAATGGCTGTAGGTAATACGACATATCGCACACTGATCAGGTGACGGATGGCTAGCTTTCTAGTATAATTCCAAAGAAGATGTTTCCAGTATAGGTAATGTTCACATGTCTACTCAAATATTTTTTTGCCCAACAAGCATAATGAATCCATAATCTGACACGATAGTAAGTATTAGTCCAGCCAGCCCATGATGTTGCCAGTAAGTGTTTCCAGTGGTAGTTCTAGTAATGGAGGCCAGACATGAATATGTGAGTATCGTATGCAATGGATCCAATAATATCAATCTGTGCTTGTAACAGAGAATCAAATAGAACTAACTAAAACTGAATACAAAAATCGACAAGTAAATGAAAGAACTATCAGAGAATGTACTTGCCTGATACTCTGAATGACTATTGAATATCAGATGTCTGAACCGGAGTCACACTGTCCTAATTAGAACAATATAGGTTATGATGTATTCAAAATAAGGTAAACGAAGTATACAATGCAATCTATATGATTCTAAGCTATTCTAGGTCAAAGTCAACTCTTGGTCAACTACGGTTAACAGTCTAGTCAAACTAGTCAACTCTAGTCAAACTAGTCTAGGGCAGTCAATAAAAAGTCTAACCAACCTCCTATGTATATTATATATATATATATATATATATATATATATATATATATATATATATATATATATATATATATATATATATATATATAGGGCATATCCTAATAGGATAACCTATACACCAAGCCTATATACAAAACCTATATATATACTAGGCTTACAAATCACATATATAAATTACCTAATTACTTATATTCATACATGTAATCATATCATTTATGCATATAAAAATATACTCATGCATACATATTAACTATATATCACATATTCATAAACATGTATATATAGAGAGGGGGAAAAGGAGACAAGGCAAGAGGGTGATGTGTGTGTGTGTGTGAGGGAAAGTGAGGGACCCAAATCTGAGATTTAAATTAAGGTGAAACTTCACAAGGCCAACAAATATATAATACATAAATATATATGGTATCATATACATAAAGAAAGGAAATAGAAAGTATATCTATCTGTAAAACAAAACTGGAACAATAATCAAAAGCTGTCAAATCCCAGGAATTGGAAAATGAATCACATCAAGCAAACCGAAATCTCAGGAATGATCATGAATCAAAATCCTAATCACAAAATCCCAAACCTGAGATAACATATTCAAACTGGAATAACAGTTGCATGTATACCCAATTCGAAACCCAAATCAATACAGCATAAACCTGGGGATAATACAACATCAACATTAACATTTTCAAATCTTAGGAAATATTATAGGAATCAAATCCCATTCTCAACAAAACTCAAAAAACCCAAGAAAACCTGAGAATAACTGTTACATATAAACATTTAAATTAGAAAACCAAATTCATCAAATAAACTCGAAATCAAAATAGAAAATACGTGTACAGTGGCGGGGACAAACCCCACGTATCCCAATAAACCCTTATGTGTACAATTGTGGACACAAAGTGCCAAAAAACATCAAAACATGTAGTATCAGAAAGACTGTGAATATCAGGCCTCGTGCGGCCATGTCGAGTCCAATAGGACTCGACACAGTGCACGTTTGGTCTCGTGCTTGTGCACAGTAATAAGGTGGGCCTAGGGCTAGGGTTTCATCACCTTGATACGAGTCCAAGTGTCATCGTGTCGACGAATCGAACCCGTATTAGTGAACAATTCTCGTGTGTGCAGTGACAGTGTGAGATCAATGAGAGGGGGATAATTCCTTGAATACTCCACCAAACTACCCTAAATTTTGGGAGGTTGGTGACAGAGGTTGCTCCGACCTCTGTGCCAAGTGGCACGTATCCACATGGCATGTCCTATCAAAAATGGACTCGAGCAGCAGGGGAAGGGTCACAGCCCTCGTGCTGTGTCCCCGTATCCATTTTGCATACGAAAATAGTGTCAAACACAACTCAATCTTCACAAAAATCATTCCACACATTGTTTGCAAAGAACATAAGTTTTATTACAAACTAAGAAAAGAGTACATGGGTACAATTGATTTTTGGGAAAGTACAACTATAGAAATCTGATTAGTAGACGATCACTTTATCCTTTGGACGATGTGATATCAAAGACACGGGCCTCTGGAGAATGCAACAGCACTTTAGCAGAAGATTATGATCATGCTTGATGCTTTGAGATTGATTTGAAACTCTATTTATAGAGTTCTTGAAATAACTGTTTAGCAGTTATTCTGGATTGCACGCGTTTCAGGTTCCACGCCTCTTGTTCACTTGTGCAAATGGTTACACTAACTGCTGTGGACACGTAGCATCATTTGATTGAGATGCATGTGGTCGTGAGCAGTGTAGTGGGCATGTTATATGAAGTTAGTGGCTTGCACCATATTACTCTGTCGAGAACACCATTTGATCATCTTGTGCGTGCTTTATCAGGTTGCGCGTGGACGCAACATAACAACCTGCACGAGCAGTTTGCACCAACTACTGTAGAAGCGTGGCATCGTTTGATTAAGATGCATGTGGTCATGGACAGTATAGTGGGCATGCTCTACGAAGTTGATGGCTTGCATGCCATGTCACCAAGTCCTGAACATCATTTGATCACCTTGTGCATGCTTTATCATGTTGCGCATGGATACAATGTAACAACCTGTGCGAGCAGTTTACACCAATTACTGTAGACGCGTGGCATCGTTTGATTGAGATGCGCATGGTCGTAGGCAGTATAGTAGGAACGCTCTGCGAAGTTGGTGGCTTGATCACCACTGTTTGCAAGAACAAAAGTATATAACTTTATTGATACAAACTTTGTAAATATTACAAGAATTCTGGGAAAGGTACAACTTTAGGAATCCAATCTAGATGACGATTGCTTTATCCCTTGGACGATGTGAACTCTGAAGACAGAAGCTCTGAAGTTGAAGACAACTCTAGAACTGAAGGCAAAAGCCTCGGAAGTTGAAGGCAAAAGCCTCGGAAGAATGCAACATCACTTGGGCAAGAACTCCTGGACTCTCTGAACTGTAAAGTCTGATCTCTCTATATGATCTCTGATCTGATCTCTGATCCCCTTGAATGGAGACTTGAAACTCTAATTATAGAGTTCTAGAAATAACTAACTTTTAGTTATTCTGGACTGCGCATGATAGATTGTGCAGCAATTGGTTTGCACAATAGTGGACTGCGCAAGCATTTGTTAGATCATAGGCCAATTGTCTTGGACACATGACATCATTTGATTGAAATGTGCATGATTGTACATAGACGGTTGCCACGTAATGAGCAAATGATGGCATGAATGCCACGTGTATTTTGTCATTTGTGTTGATAGAGCGCACAACCTGAATTGCGCTGACTTTGGATTGCGCTATCTTGGACTACGCAGTAATGGATGGCGCCAACATAGACTGCGCAGGAATGGATTACGCCAACATAGATTGCGCTGCCAGCTGTCCTCGAGCACCGTGCTGCAAGATTAAACGAACAGTCGCCTCGTTCTTCGCGCTGTCAGTTGTCAGAAGATTTAATTTGTGTCAGGTAATGATGATGATTTGCCACGTCAGCCTGCGCACTTAAGAGTGTGCACAATCTGCATGCTGCACAATCTAACGTCTGTGCAGTTCATTTGAAAGATTCATTTCTTGATCTTTATGACTTTGTTGATGTGTGTAACTTGATTTTTTAGGACCTACAAGACCCCCTTCAAAGTTTTCAAAATGTGAATATATTCAAAATTTTGAAATACTTTGAATTTTTTGAAATTGTAATCAATTTGCGCATGTAGTGAGCTGTCTGCACAATCTGAGGGATTAGCCCTATTTTCAGGCGCAATCTGAGGCGGCCGTTTCATTTTCAAAAACTATAAATAGCTCTTCAATTCTTTCGAAGTGTTCTTTACTTGCTTTCTTCGTGCACTTGAGAGAAATTCTGAGCGCTCTTCCTTCCTTTTTTTTTCGACGATCTCGATGGCTCTGAAGCGTGCAGTAGCCAAGCTGTTGTGGCTGAAGCTACTTCTGCTCAGTTAGAGTCTATTCCTGTAGAGGATAGGCTCATTGCTGGATCGAACCAAGGTAAAACTATTTTCATTTTTGATTTTCTTGGTCATTAGCAAACGACAGGCAAAATAACAATCTTTACTTTTGCAGAGGAACAACCAGGAGGGGCGACTAGCTCAACTTTGGCTCCTTTATTCAAAAAACCTGTTATTCAGACATGAGAGATTGAATGTCCTGCTGCCTCATCCTCAACAGGAGTGGCTGCAACTCCTGGTACTCTGGCAATTAATCAGCAAGTCATCCAATCGTTCACCAGATGCTTCTTTGAATCCTTGGGACCTCTAGTTAATAAAATGATAGACAAAGAGGGCGCTGATTTTATCATGGTTAGAAGTCCGACTTCTCTCTTGGTGAGGGCTATAAGGGAGCAAGGTGACGAAGCTCAAGCCACTCTCCTCGACCATATACTGAATGAATTGGAAATCTCCATAAAGAATTATAAGGAGCTCATCAAAGAGGAAGTGGAGTCTCTAGTGCAGGCAGAATTCGAACGAATAGCCCAGGCAGCTGGTATTGAAAGGGTGAATCTTCAGAATCTCTTGGAAGCTTACTCCATAAAATCTGCTGAATATAACTCCAAGCTGGAATCAGTAACCTTGATGAATGAGAGAAAAGAGAAGAGAGCTGATGAGATGAGGGCAGAGATTGCTCGTCTCCAGAAGGAGTTAGAAGATGAAATGACTGATCATCAAATTGCAGTCGAACAATTCAATGCTTTGATTCAGGAGAGGGATGAGTACGTGGCGACTCATGGTGCCGAGATTACTCGTCGAACGGTGACCATGCCCGTTTTCATTGAAGAAACTGGGATGGAAGAAGCCAGAAGGAGGGTGATGTCTACTCGTGAAGAACGGCTGCAGACTCTGAAGCAGCAGATTGATAATCTGATAATACCTCCGTCTTAGTAGAACTTTTTGTATCTTTGTATCTTTTGCGGTAGATGTGTTTTTGTAATGTCTCATATTTTGATAAATAAAAGACATTTTGCTGTGGCTCCATTATTTATTGCATATCTTATTCAGATATAAATAATAGAGATAGAAAATATATTCAGAGGTACAAGACATGATATATTTCTTGATGATTTTGTAGAAAATAATTATATTCATTATATCTGCTCAGAGGTAATATGGACGTAGCAGAATATATCGAATATTATTATTTCAATTGACAACTTAATCGAAAATAACAAGTTGCTGATGTGGATGATGAACGATGATGAATCGTCAATGTATGTGAGATAAACGAGAAAATCGACAAATGATGGAATAAACGGACAAACCGTCAAGATGGACGATAACGAACAGATGAACCGTCAAATGATGATGAATGAACGGGTGAACCGTCAGATTATAACGAACAGGTGAACCGTCAGGTGATAATGAACGGGCGAACCGTCAGGTGGTAATAAATGAATGGATGAATCGTCAAGTAATGATGAATGAACGGGTGAACCGTCAGATTATAACGAACGGGTGAACCGTCAGGTGATAATGAACGGGCGAACCGTCAGGTGGTAATAAATAAATGGATGAACCATCGGGTGAATGTAATGAACGGACGAACAGTCAGGTGATAATGAACGGGTGAACCGTCGGATGAATGTGTCGCTTCGTTGTTTGAGGAATCTCTGCATATAAATAGAACAGAAATCTGACAAGAATGAGCACTTCCACTTTTTAATATAAAAAATGTCGTCTGGAGATGCATCCAAGAAGGCTGGACTCGCCCCAAAAGTTGAGACGGGCACTGAAGAATGTCCTGTCGATCCAGTTCAGTCAAAGGAAGCAGAAGCAGGCGAAGGTTCGTCTGCACCCAAGCCACCGCGAGACATCCTGGACTTTCTGCTTGAACCAGGAAGGACTGAAGAGGAGGAAGCCATGAGGATGGCTGCTTGCAAGTTCCTGGTGGGTTCCAGCAAGGAGGTTCTCGGCTCTTTTGCTGATCGTGTTTTTGAAAAGGACGGCAGTGGTCCGCGTCTAAATGTAGAGAAGGATGATAGTGACCTTCCTTAATATCATGTACTATCATTCATGATGAAATAAAATTTAAATTTTATTTATGAACTTAAACTTGTCTGATGATTTACAAGCATTTATATTTATACATAATACTTTTTAAGAAATTTGCCATTAATAGGCATCATAGCAACTCGACCATCCAGTTCTGAGAGTTGATAAGCTCCATTTAAGAAAACTTTGCTCACAACGTAGGGACCTTCCCACTTTACGTCGAATTTGCCTTTGCTCATATGAGTCATAGTCATAGGACGTCTGACTGTTAGAACAAGTTCTCATTGTTGAAAAGCTCTGACCTTAACTTTACGGTTGAAAGTCTTAGAGATACGAGCTTGGTATAACTCAATATGCTGTTGAGCCATTAACTGCTTCTCGTCGAGTGCCTCCAATTCTTGAAGTCGAAGAAGATCATTATTCTCTGTAGTGAGCTCGTTAGCAATGGCAATCTTTAAAGAAGGAATTTGAAGTTCCAGAGGAAGAATAGCTTCACAGCCATACACCAAAGAGAAAGGTGTAAAGCCCGTAGGATTACGGACCGTAGTACGGTAAGCCCATAGACATTCACCAAGCTTTTCACTCCAGTTTCGTTTATTAGTAGATACAAACTTCTTGAGGAGCTTGATAATAGTTTTGTTAAAGGCTTCAGCTAATCCATTAGCAGCAGGATTGTAAGCTGTACAAGCGATATTGTCAATTCGATGATCATCGCAGAATCGGGTGAACTTCTGGCTGATGAATTGAGGTCCATTGTCATGGATGATTCTTCGAGGTACACCAAATCTGTAAATGACGTGATGTTTAACGAAGTTGATGACACTGCTATTTTTGACTTCAGCCAGAGGTATAGCTTCAGCCCACTTAGAGAAGTAGTCGGTTATTGCTCGTATGAACCGATGTCCTTTAGAAGAAGGAGGATTGATAGGACCTATGATATCCATGCCCCAGGCTTCAAAAGGCCAGGAAGCAATAGTCGGATGAAGGAATTTCGATAGTTGATGTATGAAGTCTGCATGGATTTGACAAGCACGACATTTTCTTGCATATTCAATGGCATCTGATACCATAGAGGGCCAATAGTAACCCATGCGTCGAATGCGATCCTGTAGTTTAGGACCAGGTTGATGTGCTCCACAGACACCGTCATGAGCTTCGTGCAATTGTTTGGCTTCATCACCAGCGAGACAGCGCAAGAGAAGACCGTCATAAGTTCGTCGATAAAGAGTCTTGGTGGTTTGATTATAATAGAATTGGAGAGATCGTCATCGAACACTCGTAGCCTCCTTAGGATCTTTGGAGAGTATATCATGAACCACAAAGTCGATGAAAGGAGTTTTCCAATCTTTATCGATAATATTGACTTCAGCAAAGTTGCTGAACTCAATATTACGATTGTTTTCAATGCAGAACAATTCTCGGTTAGAGATAACCACCACCTGCTGTCTTTTGATAGGGATGGCTAAGACAGCTGCAAGGTTGGCTAAGGCATCTGCTTCGGTATTGCAAGCTCGACGAACATAGTCAATGAAGAAAGCTTTGAATGATGTAGCCATGTTGATCGCTGCTTCATGATAAGGTACCAGATCTTGATGACGGACTTCATAGGTCCCTCTAACCTGGTTGACAACCAGCTTAGAATCGCCATAGACTTCAAGATATTTGACATCCAGTTGCTTGGCTAACTGAAGGCCGATGAGTAGAGCGTTGTACTCTGCTACATTATTGGAGCAGGGTTCATCTAGAGAGTAGGATCTTTGGATGGTTGATCCGTCTGGAGAAACGAGAACAACTCTGACTCCTGCTACAATGGCACCATTTGGTCCGACCCTGGATGCACCATCGAAAAACAGACACCAGGTTGGAAATTCTTCAGAGATCATGTTGACTTCCAATGTCTCGTCTGGAATTTCGTCATAGAGCTTGGATATTTCTGGCACAGGATGAGCTGCCAAGAAATCTGCCAATGCTTGATCTTTGACAGACTTTTGAAGAACATACACCATGTCATATTGGGCTAGAAGGATTGCCCATGTAGCCAGCCGAGAATTGAGTGTACTAGGCTTTTTCATGAGTACCCGAAGAGGATTAACTCAAGATATGACATAAATAGTTTGACCGATGATATAATGTCTCGTCTTTTGTACAATGAACATAAGAGCTAAGCATTCTTTTTCAATCGGACTATAACGGTGTTCAGCACCAATCATAGTACGACTGAGGTAGTAGATGGCCTGTTCATGACCTTATTTATTCTTTTGAGCAAGTAAAGCACCCAATGAATGGTCTATAGCACGGACGTACATTAAGAATGGAATGCCAAAAATTGGTGGCACCAAGACTGGTGGATTCATAAGATATCTTTTGATGTCGTCAAATACTCGTTGACATTCTTCAGTCCAAATGAAAGATACACCCTTCTTCATTAGTTGAGTAAATGGTCTGCAGCGTCCAGACAAATTCGAAATAAATCTCCTGATGTACGCAAGTCGACCTTGGAATCTTCGTAGCTCTTTTAGGTTGCGTGGAGGACGCATCTCTTGAATGGCTTTGATCTTCTCGGGATCTACGTGTATACCCTTAGAGGTAATGACGAAGCCGAGAAACTTACCACTAGAGACACCCAAGAATGACTTGGTGGGATTCATCTTGAGCTGATGTTGGCACATGAGATTGAAGATTGTTCTCAAATCTTGGATGTGATCTTCTTTCAGACGACTTTTGACGGCAATATCGTCAACATAACACTCGACAGTCTTGTAAAGATGATCTTTGAAGATAGTACTCATAGCCCGTTAGTAAGTTGCACCAGCGTTCTTGAGACCAAATGGCATCACTGTGTAGCAGTAGACTCCACGAGGAGTGCGGAAAGAAGTGTGTTTTTCATCTTCAGGATTCATCTTGATCTGATTGTATCCAGAGAATCCGTCCATGAAAGATATTCGCTTAAACCCACAGGTATTGTCAATCATGACGTCCGTGATAGGAAGAGAAAATTCAGCTTTCGGACATGCTTCATTAAGATCCCGAAAGTCGATACAGAGTCGAACTTTGCCGGTTTTCTTCAAAACTGGAACAACGTTGGCCACCCAGTCAGGATGTTGTTCTTCTCGAATAAAGCCACAAGCAATAAGATTTTTGACTTTATCATCGATTGCATCCATCATTTCTGGCTTGAATCGCCTTTGCTGCTGTTTGACTGGTTTAGCATTAGGCAGAATGTTCAGTTTGTGAGTAGCAATTTTGGGATATAAACCTGGCATGTCTTCGTAACTCCAGACAAAGACATCGATATATTCTTTAATAAGAAGAATCAACTCTTGTTTATCTGCCTCTGGAAGATTCTTGCTGATGAAGATTGGATGAGGTGACTCGCTTTCTCCTACATCAATTTGAACTAATTGATCTTCAGTAGGAGGTTCTCGTTGTTCGAATCGGAGTACCCACTGATTGTCCATCTGTTGAGCCCAAGGATCTATTTCAGGATTTTCCTCAATGTCCTCGTCATAGCCTTCTGGAAGTTCAGCGGAGACCATATTGGAAGATACGATCACACGATGGACTTCACCAATGCTGTTGTCGGAATCCCATGATCTGGAATCAGAAGAATTAGAACATTCTTCGCTATCAGATTCGAAAACTGCTGGGGATAATATCGGAGGTGAAGCATATCCGAGACCTCTCTTGGTCCTGCTGTAGTACATCTCTGACTTTCCTTTCGGAACAGTCGTACGAATAGGAGTTTGTCTACCTTTACCGTAATTGAGACCACTTTTAAAGTCATAGCCTATTTTTTGGATGATGTCTTTGGATTGTTGACTGTAACGACGGAGCTGGAGACGTCCTGTATCGTTACTCTTGCTATCATCCGTGTAGCTGAATTGTTGTTCCGGTCCTTTACTAAAAAGTATTGGATTCTCGTCTTTCTTTCGAGAAGGGACAATACGGTAAGAATCATCTGGATCTTCAAATAAAACTTCTGTTTGAAAGATTGTACTACTTCTATTGTAAATGATTGAAAGCTATCTAACATATCCAAATAGCATTTAGTATGATAAATAACATCAGTATACTGGAAAGTAGATGCTTTTTTATTGATTTGTACATTCGTATTTACAGCAGGACCTTTAGCCTTAGCAAGCTTGGTCATATTAATTACAAGAGGGGGAGAAGAGGAACGTGGGAGAGGCTTGTTACGACGGAGGTCAATAACAAGTGGCTCAGAAGAGGTGAGCTCCCTTTTTTCCTTGTTGTGAGTTAAATCAACAACAAGTGGCTCAGAGGAAGTGAGCTGCTTTTTGTCATTGTTACGACGTAGGTCGATAACAAGTGGCTCAGAAGAGGTGAGCTCCCTTTTATCTTGATCGGTTGACTGCTTCTGGACTGGCAAGTGAATAGCCAGTGGTTTAGAAGACTGAAGATGAGAAACACGCCCCTTGACAGGTATGATGAGGGTGTCATTGGGTACTGCTTGTTGGTCTTCTTCAGTATCCATGGCCAATACCACTTTCATAAATTCTTCTTTGTACATTCGAACGTCGTTACAGTATGCTTCGACACCCTTGAAAGGGTAAAGGTCTGCAACCTCCTTGTGAACTCCTCCTTTATCATCAACATATTTAAAGCATTGATGAAGAGTTGATGGAACAACATTGTGTTCATGGAGAAAGGGTCTTCCCAGAAGAGCGTTATAAGAACAACCATGATTATCAATGATATAGAATGTCACCTTTGTGCGAAGATTGCCTATTTGGAGTTTTAGGCGAATCTTACCCAAAGGTTCACTCCTTTCTTGGTTGAATCCCAAGATAGTGGTGATTGTACTTGAAAGACTATGCACTGGTATCTTCAATGCGTCTAACATCGTCTTTGGCATGATGCTGAGAGCAGACCCTGGATCTATTAAGATACGATCGACTTTCATCGAATCGACATACCCTGTATAGTAGAGAGGACGATCATGTCTATTATCCTCCAGCAGCATATCATCCTGAGTGAAAGTGATGTTTGGAATCAACTCCAGGACACTATGACAGTGACGGCAAGAGACCGATTCTGATTCCGGCTTTTTGAGAAGAGTTAAACAAGTTTTAGCTTGCATCAAGGCTTCACTCAGAGTTTCTCGCGTCTCTTTGGAAAGACGCAAGAGCTCAAAGATAGACAACCGAGCCGGTGTGTTGGCTAGTTGAGACAATATATCAAAGTTGTATGACTTTTCAAGTCCTGTAGAAGACGACTTCTTCCGGGGTTTATCAAAGCGGACTTGTTGCTTGCCTTTGTCAGCAACCACCGGCTTGGGAGGAATGGGGACTACAACTGGCGAGGATGTAGAAGGGATCTCTTCAGTGGAAGTAGGTTGTGCTGGAGCAGGTTCAAAAGAAGAGGCAGGATTCTCTTGAGCTTCAGAATGATCTTTCAAGTAGGCTTTCCCTGATCTGGTGCCTAACAGAATTTCTTCGTCAACTATGGGGTCAAAAGACACCATGTTACAAGTCTTTGTTTTGCCTTTAGAACGATCTTTCTTCTTGGAAGAAGAGGAAACCTCAAACTCTGAAGCAAGATCAGGATGGATCCACATAACCTTGCCATTGTCAAGAGACAGAGGGACGAGACCTTCATTTGGTGGAGGAGAGAGATTCTCAATCTCAAGAGTAGCCTTTGGAATAGGAATGACACGATGCTGTATCATCTGCGGAGGGAAGTTACCGAACTGGACCGAGGCCATGTTGGCAGTAACAGTCTTCTCATCTTATTTTAGAGTGACAATGCCAGCATTTACAAGCTCTTGAATCTTTCCCTTGAGCATGTAGCATGCTCGAGTAGGGTGTCCAATGAACCTGTGGTAAACACAATATTTAGGATGATCTGTCTTACCGACTTCATCAGGTTTCTTTGGATCTGGGAGCTGAATCTTGTTACTTTTGAGTAAGCAGTCAAAGATACTTGCAGTGTCATTTTTGTCGAAAGAATATTCTACTTTCGGACGAGGTTCCCTCTGTTGTGGTGCCGAAGGAGTGGAAGTGGACGTAGGCGGAGCTACGTTAACAGCCAGAGATTCTTTACTCTTCAAGTTGATGTTCAGAGTCTCCTTGTTCTTACGATTGTTCTGACGATTACCGCCACTTGAAGCCTGATGTTCATCCCGTTCGGGGTTAGACATTTGTACCCCTAACTGCTTGAACTTCTCAGCACTCACTTCAGCTGCTTTGGCATTGACAATAAAGGATGGCCAATCTTGGAACTGAGTTGAGCCTGTCCACATGCTGATAATAGGCAAAAGATTTGCCTTACAGGTGTCTATGGTAACAGCAGCAGGAGTCCCTGGAGGCATCTTCAAGGCTTCTCGGCGGAATCGTTCGATGAAACTTTCAGCAGTTTCATTTTGCCTCTGTTTGATTTTATTGAGGGCAGACATAGTCATGTCATTGAATCCCTCATAGAATCGTTCTAGAAAGATTTGCTTGAGACCTGAGAAGGAAGTAATACAACCATCGGACAAACTTCTGTACCAGTCGTATGCTACGTCGGCTAAACAACCGACGAATACTCTGGTAAGAAGAGCGTTATTTGGCTGGAGTTGAACAGTCATTACCTCGAAGTGATTGATGAATTGACTTGGTGAGGTGCTGCCATCAAACAAAGAGATCGTTGGGATCTTGTACTTTGGCGGGAATTAGACTTCTTTCCATTCAATTGGATAGGGCTGCTTGATTCCCAATCTTTGCAAGTTATCTTTCTCTTTGAACGCCTCGAACTGAGTGCGTAAGAGTTTGACAGCTTCATTGGCGTCTTCAGATGATGAAGAAGGAGAAGGTTGAGTCAAAGTAGTAGGAGGAGGAACAGCATTGTAAGCACTACCCCCAGTCCCTGACTGACTGGGTGTGGTTTGAACTTGTACTTGTACAGGAGGTATTTGAGGAGACACTACCCCCAGCCCAGCATTTACAGGTACCGATGATGCTATGATTTCGGGACTTGTAGCAGGTACAGTTAGTGGTGTGGCATGCTATGCCACAATGATAGAATACATACTGGCGACCATTTCAGCCATGGTCTTCAGCTTGTCTTCTAGTGCAACAATTCGCTGCTCTTGATTTTCTGAAGTTGAAGCATCAGGATCTTCATTGACAACGTAAGCTGTGACTTCTCTTGGTATCGTAGAAGACACTGTTTGTTCAGAGCTTTCGCTGTATGCATCATAGTCGAAGGAGGAGTCGTCTCTTGACTGAGAAGTAGGAAGATAACCCGAAGGGTCTTGGAAAAGATTCCTTTGACCGATTGTATCTCGGCTTCGGGAACGGTGTGTCGAAACACTCCTTCAGAAGGTTCTTGGAGTAAGTCTAAATACCGTCGGCTTGGCTTGCGAGGTCTGCCATGCTTCGTGCATCTTCTACCCCCAGTGTCTCGAGAAGTCATGTTGACAGAAGCGTACAAGACTTCATCTTCATCCTCAGACATCGATTCGGACTTAGCAAAAGTCCAACGATCGAAGACAGATCATTTTGTTGTTTGAAAACAACATTGGATGATGACTTTATGATTGCAATGATGATCCGACGGTTGATCTGAAGGTGTTGAGATAGTATCCCGCTTTTATCTGAGATGTTCGCGGAGATCGGGAATAACAGTAGGATGAGGAAAACTCTGAGGGATCTGTTCTTTGATAATGTTTGGAACATGATTCCGATTCTTCAAGTGTTTAGTCCCTTGAGTGTACAGGGAAGTGCTCACTTCATTAGCATAGGTGTCTGGATCTTTGACCTGGGAAGTTTGTTTTTTATGTCTGATCTTCGGCATTGGCTGTTTGCGTTTCACCGAAGTAGGCCTGTTAAGATATGTTCGTAGATCTGCAAATTCACCCCCAGGGGTTTCTGTTTGATACACCAGCAGTTTTCCCTGTCTTGAGCAGAATATTTTAAAAGTTGGGAGATCCTGGAATTCTGCTACCGGGGTAGGCAGAATACCTCTTTGATTAGTATAAATTCTCTTGTCATGAAGGAAAGAAAAATCCTTATTTGAAAGAGTTCTAGTACTGATTGGTACCGAAGCACATTCAGATTGGTAAAGACCGAAGAAGATTGAGAAAAGACCAAAGGGCCTTTTCCTTTATTTTGTGAAGAAGGGTTAGCTAAAGAGCATTTCCCTCTGTTGTCTTCCAAGTCGTGAGACAAGGAAGTTTGGGAAAAGACCAACGGGCCTTTTCCTTTGATCTGAGGAGGAGGAGGAATAGCCAAAGGACTACCCCCAGTGGATTGTGCAAGAGCAACAGAGTGCTTTGGAGGAGGAACATAGCTTTTTCCCTTGTTAGAAGAAGAGAAGAGTTTAGCCAAATGGCTGTTACTCTTAGATTGTGCAGGCTTGATTTGCGCATGGGTGGATGGCGCACTGGCCACTTGCGCATGAGAAACTCTGGTTGAGGGTGTACGGTTTCTGGCCACAGAGACTGTAGTTTGCACAGCAGGAGTTCTTGCCATAAAGTGATGTACTCTAGTTGTTGGAGTGTTGGTTTGTGCAGGAAAAGTTGTTGCCAACTGTGCCAGGGGAATAGGAGTCTTGTACTTTGACAAGACAGCATATGAAGTGGTCTGTACACTGACTACAGCAGATTGTGCAGCAGTAGCAGAGACAGACTGTGCAACAATTGGCACAGCAGATTGTGCACCAGCCTTGCTGGCAGACTGCACAATAGAGTGTGAAGCAGGCTGAGCAACAGAGTGCGTAGCAGCCTTGGTGACAGAACTGCCAGATTGTGCAGCAGTCTTGGAGACCCACACTGAGCGCACTTTGCTCGTGGCCGAAGTGGTTGCAGTGCGGGGAGTGGTCTTGGAGTTGATCAGGGCTTCATAGGCAGTCTGGTTGATCTTCACAACCAGTGTCTTCTGCGTCTTCCCGATAGACGCTACGTCACATTGAGTTGCTACTTCCTCGTCGGAGGAGAAAGTCGTCCCCAGCAGAGTCTCCATTTTGTTTGCAAGAACAAAAGTATAGAACTTTATTGATACAAACTTTGTAAATATTATAAGAATTCTAGGAAAGGTACAACTTTAGGAATCCAATCTAGATGACGATTTCTTTATCCTTTGGACGATGTGAACTCTGAAGACAGAAGCTTTGAAGTTGAAGACAACTCTAGAATTGAAGGCAAAAGCCTCGGAAGTTGAAGGCAAAAGCATCGGAAGAATACAACAGCACTTGGGCAAGAACTCCTGGACTCTCTAAACTGTAAAGTCTGATCTCTCTATATGATCTCTGATCCCCTTGAATGGAGACTTGAAACTCCATTTATAGATTTCTAGAAATAACTAACTTTTAGTTCTTCTGGACTGCGCATGATGGATTACGCAGCAATTGGTTTGCGCAACAGTGGACTGCACAAGCATTTGTTGGATCATGGGCCAACTGTCTTGGACACATGGCATCATTTGATTGAAATACGCATGATCGTGCATAGACGGTTGCCACGTAATGAGCAAATGATGGCATGAATGCCACGTGTATTTTGTTATTTGTGTTGATAGAGCGCATAACCTGAATTGTGCTGACTTTGGATTGCGCCATCTTGGACTGCACAGGAATGGATTGCGCCAACATAGACTGCGCAGGAATGGATTGCGCCAACATGGATTGTGCTGTCAGCTGTCCTCGAGCGCCGTGCTGTACGATTAAACGAACAGTCGCCTCGTTCTTCGCGCTGTCAGTTGTCAGAAGATTTGATTTGTGTCAGGTAATGATGATGATTTTCCACGTCAGCCTGCACACTTAAGAATGTGCATAGTCTAGTGTGCGCAATCTGCATGCTGCGCAATCTAACGTCTGCGCAGTTCATTTGAAAGATTCATTTCTTGATCTTCATGACTTTATTGACGTGTGCAACTTGATTTTTTAGGACCTACAACCACGTCACCCTATTTTAAAATAAAAGTTGATCAAGTGGCGCCAATTTATCAGGCTGCATATAGGCACAACTCAACGACTGGCACATTTGACTAGGTCTTCTGTGTTGTGCTGATTAATCCTCGTGCTATACAATGACTTGTGCGTACCAGCTGTCAGCACTAATTACATGATGACAAAAATCTTCTCGAGCGTCGTGTTGCGTGGGATTCAAATAGATTTTTCTTAATCTCTGTAATGTCAGTTGTCAGGAAATGTTGATGCCATTACAGCTTCTCGAGGAAGTGTGCCACATGTCGTCGTAAAACTTGACTCTAGCGCAACCTGACGTTGGCGCAGTTTGATGCTGTATAACTTGATGATCTGGCGCAACATAATATTTTGGTGCCATCTGATGATCTGAAGCGTTGGTTGGCCATATATAAGGAGTGGTCCTTATACTCATTACTCACTTTTGTACTTCCATGGCACCTAAGAAGAAGGAGATGGAGACCGATGTTAATGCTGAATTGAAAGCTCAGGAGACAAGGCCTGACACCGCGCCTATGATCCTGTCCGAGACTGACCGATCATTACGAGCAAATAATTTCTTAAAATGCTTTTGATTGACCCTAGCAGTCTTTGATCGTCTTAGCGGTGGTCCTTCGTCCTCTTCTGAAGAGCACAGTGACGCAGAAGGATTTTTTCGTCTGATGCGTCGTTCAGGTATTCGTAATATGCGTGAGTTAGACGCTTCTCTTCGCCAAGCTGGTGAAGAAGACGAGAAGAGGTAATGGTTTCTGTAGGGGCGCCACTTTTTCTTTTGTCTTTTGTACAACTCATTTGTAGAAACTTGTTTTCTCTTTTTTTGTAAGAAAAGAATAAAAAATCTATTTCTGGCGCCCTTTTTGCAAACCTTTTCGTGTGAACTGTTAAGTGGCGCGTGCCAATGCACCATTTTGACCAATTCAAATGTTTATTGTTTTTCGAAGAACACGTGGCAATTTTCATGTGGTTTAAGCACCTCTCGTTTAGGTTCTTCCTGAGATAGGCCCCTAGAATGACGTGCCCGTTCACATCTTTTAAGCTATTAAAATAGCTGATAGGAGAAATCAAAAAGAAATGTCCATGAACTCTTTTCTTTCATTTTTTTCTTCTGTTGATGGTAATAGTTCTTCACAGAATCCCCTCGACGGTCAAGAGTTCAATGTTCGTGAGCTTTTCTTCGCCACCAAAATTCGATGATGTTCTTCTGCATACCGTGTCTTCAGATGTTAGTTTTTCGTGCTCTATATCCTCGATGATCTTCAGTACAAACACAGTTGATTTTGATGGTAAGTTCCAACAAAGAACCAGTGGTTTCCACACATGAGCTCCATTCATGAGTTGTGTTTACTTGCGCCACTTTTTATTGAGACTGTTTTGAAGGCAGGCGCTGATTTGTAGAAATGAGGCGTATGTTGTAGACGTGCGCCTGAAATTCTGAGAAGGGGCGCGCACTGTAATCCAGTGCCTGACTTTAGTCAGAGGCGTATGTTTCATCATAAGCGCCTATAGGCTTACTCTGATGATGCGTGCCTGTTGATCAAATGCGTGCAGTTTGATGGATTTTGCTAACCTTTCTTTCTTTATTGATATTTGCAGAAGTCTGGTTGGCAAACTTCTTCAGAACTGGCATTGGCGACTTGGATGCTGTGGAAGCATTCTTCTGACACTCACATCAGACAGCTCATGTGATTTTGACGCTCAGATCAGATAGCTCAGGACTCTTCATGCTTAAAAGGGCTTCCTCAAGGTGGTAGGAAGGGCCTTTATACCTGAGAGTTGGACGGTGGAGAGACAGAATTAGGAATCGTATTACGAGGGTGATCTCATGACGGGTCATCTCTTCTCCACCAGTTGTATTGACAACAACTTATCTTTGAGTTGCTGTACTTTGGGGTTCTCCGGTAGTCTTTCTGAGAGAGAAGACCAGAGTTGATCTCCTTGTCTTGTTCGTTGCTTTAGGTCGAGTCGACAAGGAACTGGCACCAAGAAGATCCAACGATGTAATAGACATTCATTTGTTATATTTAGAATGAAAATCCGAGATGTAATAGATTTTCATTAAGATGTATTTAGAATGAAAATCCAAGATGTAATATATTTTCATTAAGATATAACTATATTTTTAAAGAAGGAATAAAGAATAATTTTCTCTTCTTTATGATTTAATTTGATGTGATGATATAGAAAATAGAATCCAGAGGTAATATGGACGTGAACCCTTTTTTCTATAAATGATCTTCAAATATGCTGGGACTTAAAGATAGGAAATCGTATCTAAAAAGACAATATCTGGATTTATCATAAAAAAAGATATCCTTTAAAACTGCTGGGTTTCAAAAGATAGAATTGATGATTTGGATAGACTCCATTGGGAATTTTGAGAGGAAGGGTATTCCTAACTCTGGAAATACCAAAGTTCTTATTTATCCGCTTCAGGGAGGCTTTTGCTGACAAATATCGATTTTGGGGCAATTTTGTATCCAATATTGATTTGAACCAGCTCATTTTTAGTAGGTGGCTCACGTTGTTCAAAGCGAAGCTCCCATTGAGTATCCTTCCTCTGTGCCCAAGGATCAGATTCAGAAGTTTCGGCAAAGTCTTCGTCATCTTCTGAGAACTCGGCAGTCACCCTATTGAAAGATAGAGTCACACGATGGACGTGCCCTACACTGGTGTCTAAATCCCATGAGATAGAATCACAAGAGTTAGATCGTTCTTCTTCCTCGAATTGGGAGGCTTCTGGAGTCGGAGTTGGTGAAGTATAACCTAATCCCCGTTTTGTTTTGCGGTAATATTTTTGTGATTTTCTTCTCGAAACAGGAATACGAATATGAGTTCGCCTTCTTTTTCCACCGTTGAGACCAGCTTTAAAATTATAGCCCATCTTTTGAATGATGTTCTTTGATTACTGACTATAACGACGTAGTTGAAGTCTTCCGTTATCGTGATTTTCTTCTTCGCTGTCGGGTGTGATCTTCTGTTGCGTTCCTTTACTAAAAAGTATAGGAAGTTCATCTTTCTTTCTGGAAGGAATGAGGAAGAAGGAGTCCTGCATTGGCTCGAGCAATACTTTATTTCAGGAAGCTTCAACTGCTCCTATGGCAAGTGGTTCGAAGTTATCTAACATTTTTAAATAACATCGAGTATAATAAAAGACATCAGTATACTATAAAGGAGATGCTACTTTATTGATTTATACATCATCATTTATAACATGATTCTTAACCTTAATATACGGCTTAGCAAAGTTGATAACCAGAGGAGGAGAAGGACAAGGAGAAGGTTTGTTACGACGAAGGTCGATAACAAGGAGCTCAAAAGAGGTGAGCTCCCTTTATTATTTTTCTACAACAGGAGGTTGTTTGTTATGAGAGGAAAGATGTATAGTCAATGTTTGAGAAGAAGAGGGACAAATAGCATGTTCTTTGACGGGGATCATGAGGACATCTTTTGAAGTATGTTTCTGATCTTCCTCACTATCCATTGCCAATACAACTTTTATGAACTCCTCTTTGTACATCCGAGAGTCCGTAAAATATGCTTCAATGCCCCTGAAAGGATTTAAATCAACTACTTCCTTTTGGACTTCTCTATTGACATCCACATATTTGAAGCATTGATGTAAAGTGGATGGTACAATATTATGCTCATGCAGAAAGGGTCTTCCCAGCAAAGCATTGTAAGAGCTGTGATTATCGATCACGTAGAAAGTAAACTTTGTATGAAGATTGCCTATTTGAACTTTCAGGCGAATCTTTTCCAAAGGTTCGCTTCTCCCAGAATTGAATCCCAGGATTGTCGTGATAGTTGTCGAAAGATTGTGTACGGAATCTTCAATGCATCTAGTAGTCTTTGGCATGCTGCTGAGTGCAGACCCAGGATCGATCAAGATACGATCAACCTTCATGGTATCAACATATTCCGTGAAGTAGAGGGGTCGATCATGACGATTATCATCCAACAGCAAATCATCTTGTATAAAGGAGATGTTTGGCATTAGTTCCATCATACTATGACAATGAAGGCATGTTATAGGCTCATCTTCTGGCTTCTTGAGAAGTGCTAGACAACTATCAGCTTGCGTTAAAGCTTCACTCAACGTTTCTCGAGTCTCCCTCGAAAGACAGAGTAGCTTAAAAATTGACAATCTTGCCGGAGTGTTGGCCAGCTGAGCCAGTATATCAAATTTATACGATTTCTCAAGTCCCAAGGTTGAAGTCTTCTTCAACACTTTGTCGAAACCGACAATGCTGTTTTCCTTTGTCGGCTGTCGTCGGTTTGGGAATAATTGACTCTATTTGCGGTGATGAAGCTGATGGATTATTGTCAGCAGGAGAAGATGATGCTTGGGATCCTCCAGAACTGGAGCAGGGTTTTTTTGACCTTCTGAATAGTCTCTTAGGTAAGTTTTCCCCGATCTGGTACCAGTCAAGACTTCTTCTTCGGATACAGGCTCAAAGGACACCATATTGCAATTCTTTGCCTGGGTTTTATTTTTAGAAGATTTCTTTTGGCAAGATAGAGAGTTTATCCAGCAACCCGAACCAACCCGAGATCGATTGTGAGAAAGACATAGAGAAAAAGGTACAGGATATCCCTTTCCATGATTCAAACCAGAGACCTTTTGTAAATTATATCCCATCTTCGTCATGAGTTCACAAGATTATGGATTATACAGATGGAAAGCCGGTTGGTATTTGGTGTCTGATTTTGACAATGTTGTCTTATCAGTGAAAGAAGAAGAAGGATTATCTGTTGCCGAGATGAAGGTAACAGTTAGAGGTGGAAGACAATGCTCACCAAATGAAATTATATCACATGATTTACTTTTATTGGCCTTTTTGGACTTGGTGGAAGAAGATGGTGTTTCAAAGTCAGCCACTAGATCTGGATGGATCCATATAATCTCTCCTCTATCAATTGATAGAGGAACAAGACCATCTGTTCATGCAGGTAGAAGATTAACAATCTCCAGATTAGTTCTCGGAATGGGGATGACGCCGTCCTGCACAAGTTGAGCCAGAAAATCTCCAAATTGTAAAGATACGACATTAGCCGTTATAGTTTTCTCGTCTTGCTGGAGAGTGATTGCACCGAAATTGACCATCTCATAAATTTTACCCTTGAGCACATAGCACGCTCGAGTTGGATGTCCAATAAACCTGTGGTAAACACAATATTTAGGATGTTCAGTCTTACCAACTTTATCTGGCCGTTTAGGTTCTGGCAGCTGGAGTTTGTTGCTTTTGATAAGGCAATCAAAGATACTCATGATATCATCTTTATAGAAAGAGTATTCTTCTTTTTGACGAGGTGCCCGTTGTGGTGGTGCTGTAGGAGTTGCTATTGGCTGATTTATATTGATGGCTAGGACTTCTTTGCCTTTGAGATTAATGGCCAAAGTCTTCTTGCTCTTACGATTGTTCTGACGGCCATTACTACTTGGTGTAGCATGTTCATCTTTATCAAGATTAGGCATTTGGATGCCTAATTGCTTGAATTTGTCAGCGCGCTCTTCTGATGCTTTGGCGTTCATTATAAAAGAAGGCCAATCCTGGAACTGTGTTGATCCTGTCCACATATTGATTATAGGCAACAAGTTTGATTTTGCAAGTGTCTACAGTTAAAGCATCTGGAGTCCCGAGAGGTATCTTGAGTGCTTCATGACGGAACCGTTCAATAAAACGTTCAGTCATTTTATTATATTGTTGTTTGATTTTGATGAGAGTACACATAGTCATGTCGTTGGTTTCCTCATAAAATTATTTCAAGAATATTTGTTTGAAGCCGGCGAAAGAGGTTATACACCCATCTAGTAAACTGTGATACCAGTCATATGTTGCACCAGCTAAACAGCCGACAAATACTCTGGTAAGAAGAGCATCATTTGCTTGAAGTTGATCAGTCACTACTTCAAAGTGATTGAGGTACTGACTTGGGGATGTGCTGCCATCTAACAGCATAATAGTAGGGGGTTTATATTTATGAGGAAATTGGACCTCTTTCTATTCTATAGGATAAGGGTATTTGATCCCAAGCTTCTGTAGGCCATCCTTCTGTTTGAAAGCCTCAAATTGAGTACTTAAGAGTTTTACGGCCTCATTGGTATCGCTTGTTGATTACGGAGTAGTAGATTGATTCAATATATTAGGAGGGGTACCGCATGATAAGTACCACCCCCTGCACCAGATTGACTTGGAATAGCCTGCGTAGGAATGTAAGCAGTGTGAGGAGATTGTACCCCCAGATCAATGTTGGTGGGAACTGATGTTGTCACAGGTTCTTGAGTCGGAATCAGATTCACGACCGGTGGAACTGTATGTTGTTCCATAATCACAGCATGCAAGTCTGCCACCATCTCATCCATGTTATTCAAACTAGCCTCCAAAGTAGTAATTCTCTGCTCTTGACTGGAAGAAGTAGAGGTATCTTGATCTTCTGTGACGACATAAGCAGTTACTTCTCTAGACCTTGAAGATGAGCTAATAGAAAGAATGGTTCTTTCAAAACTTTCACTGTCAGCATCAAAGTCACATAAAGAACTACCCCCAGAATAAGTGATAGGGATACCTTTTTGACTGAAGGATTCTTGGTTAGAATCAAGAAGATTCCTTTGATCGTTTGTGTCTAGGTCAGAATGAAGATTCCTTTGGCCGATTATGTCTCGGCTTCTTGATCTAGTATATTGGTATACTCTTTTATTGGATTCATGAATCCGATCTAATATTGCTGACTAGGATTGTGGGATACATTATGTCTTGGACGTTTTCCATCCATAGTGCTTCGAGATATCATGTTGACAGGAGGAAAGAGTAATTCATCTTCGTCCACTAGGATTGGTTCAGGAGTCTGAACATAATTCAAACGGTCAAATACGGACCGCGTGGCCGACTGACAACAGCATTTGATGACAACTTCATGATAGTGGTTGCAATGATGTTCTTGATGTTGGACCACCGTTGGACGGGATGGATTTGCAACCTTCCGCTTCTGTATTAAGAGTTCATGGAGGTCACTAACATGATGAAAAGAAGTTGCAGGAACATAGTCTTTGATGATATTCGGGACATGGTTCCTGTTCCTGAGGTGTCCTGTACCTTGAGTATACAAGGACGTGCTAAGCTGGTTAGCAAAAGTCATAGGATCTTTCACCTCAGCATTCTTTCTCTGGTGTAAGTTAGCAACTGGTGCAGGTTGCGCTTGATACATCTTATAATTTCTTGAGTTTGAGCCTAATTGGCACATGCTGATATAGGTGCGCAAGTCTGACAGAGGAGCTGCTTGTGCATCTACTTGAGATACTAGTAGTTTGCCTCGTCGGGATCTTAAAACACATGAGGTTGGTAGATCCTGCCCTGTTCTCTTTGGAGTTGGCATAATGCCCTTTTGCATGGAAGGGTTATTCTGAATAGAACTCATCTTCCCGACAGAGATTTGGTTGTCTCTGTTAAGGAGAGCAGTACTTTCCAGCTAGTCAACGACTCGAGCAGAATGAGGAAAAGCTAAAGAGCGTTTTCCTTGATTTAGTGATTTCTCACTAAACTTCTGATTTGGTGATAAAGAGGGAGTCACTAAATAGTGCTTCTCTTTACATTGCACTAGTGCAGAAGAACGTGCAGGTTGTGCCAGGGCATGAATATGCGCAAGTTATGCCAGAGCAGAAAAGGCCAAAGGGCGCTTTCCTTTGTTTTGGACAACAGTGTATCGAGACAGAGTCTCCTTCGATTTCAGAGTCGAAGAAGTAGAGGGATTAGCCAAAAAGCTATTTCCTTTAGGTTGCACCAAACAGTGATGGATGCAAGTTGCGCAGAAGCAAGAACAGGTGCAGGTTATGCGAGAGAAGAGAAGGCCAAAGGGCACTTTCCCTTGTTTTGGACAACAGTGTGTCGAGATAAAGTCTCCTTTGATTTCAGAATCGGAGAAGTGGAGGGATTAGCCAAAAGACTATTTTCCTTAGGTTGTGCCGAAGCAGTGATGGGCGCAAGTTGCATAGAGGCAGGAGGTTGCACCACCGAGGACTTAGGAGTCCAAACAGAACGCATCTTGCTCTTAACAGCAGCAACAATGCGCTTGGCACCCCCAACATTGATCATGGTCTCGCAGGCTGTCTGATCGACTTGAACGACCAGGATCTTCTACGTCTTGCCGATTGACACGGTATCACATTGAGTTGTCACTTTCTTGTCGGAGGAGAAATTCGTCTCCAGCAGAGTCGTCATTTTGTTTGCAAAGAATAAAAGTTTTATTACAAACTAAGAAAAAAGTACAGAAGTACAATTAATTTCTGGGAAAGTACAACTATAGAAATCTGATCAGAAGATGATCACTTTATCCCTTGGACGATGTGATATCGAAGACACGAGCCTGTGGAGAATGCAATAACACTTTAGCAGAATATTATGATCACTTTTGATGCTTTGAGATTGATTTGAAACTCTATTTATAGAGTTCTTGAAATAACTGTTTAGCAGTTATTCTGGATTATACGCGCTTCAGGTTGCGCGCCTCCTGTTCACTTGCAGAAAACGGATACACTAACTTCTATGGACGCGTGGCATCGTTTGATTGAGATGCGCATGGTCGTGAGCAGTGTAGTGGGCATGTTATACAAAGTTAATGGCTTGCGCGCAAAGTCACTCTATCTAGAACACCATTTGATCATCTTGCGCGTTCTTCATCAGGTTGTGCGTGGACGCAACGTAACAACCTGCGAGAGCGGTTTACACCAACTGCTGTAGACGCGTGGCATCATTTGATTGAGATGTACATGGTCGTGGTCAGTGTAGTGGGCACGTTCTGCAAAGTTGATGGCTTATGCTCCACGTCACCCTGTTTTAAAATAAGAGTTGATCAAATAACGCCAATTTTTTATGCTGCGTATAGGCACAACTAAACGTCTGGCACCTTTGACTAGGTCTTCTCTGCTGTACTGATTAATCCTTACGCTATACAATGACTTGCGCGAACCAGCTGTTAGCATTAATTACATGATGATAAAATCTTCTCGAGCGTCGCGTTGCACGGGATTCGAATGGATTTTCCTTAATCTCTGTGCTGTCAGTTGTCAAGAAATGATGATTCCGTTACAGCTTCTCGAGGAAGTGTGCCACATGTCGCTCGTGCAACTTGACACTAGCACAACTTGACGTTGGCGCAGTCTGATGCTGCACAACTTGATGATCCGGCACAACATAATGTTTTGGCACCATCTGATGATCAAACACTTTAGTAGGTGGCATCTCTTAATTTTTTAGCCTCTACACACATAGATCTACAAATTCATGAAATTAGTTTCGCAATTTACAGAAATCCATTTCTTTGTGACATTTCACCAAACACTTTACATAGCACTCCGATACTTATACGATATGCATACCTAATGGATGTAAAATCAAACCAAACTTGGTCAACAGCTAAGGGGACCCTAAATGAATGCATCTATGGAAAGAAATCAGGAATTTGAATGAGTTTAGAGTTATTACCTATTGAGAGTTAGATCATAATAAAAAAGCCAAAAAATAAGATCCTTCTTCCAACTTGCAATGGTTCAAAGCCTCCAAATCCTTGCTAGCTATCCACCAATAGCCTCTTCTACTGTAGGGGAGTGTGATGCAAAAGACTAGGCTCAATTTGGAGGAGATTTAGAGAAATGGGGATGATTTGGGGAAGAACACAAACTAGGTTTAAGGAGGCTATGAAAAAGAGGCAAGAATGAATGAAGAGATGTTTATAAAGGGGGTGCCTCTTGGCTGTCTAAATGAGTAGGGTTAGGGTTTAGGTGAAATTTAGGTCATGCGCTTCTCTAAAAATACAAATCCAAGCCTTTTAGCTAAAGGCCCAAGCTAAAATATCTATCCTTAACAAATATCCTACTCTAACTTAAATATCTAGATATTCCTAATCTTGTCATGTGATGGAAGCTTCTAATTTAATATCTAGGCTCATGGTTAACATCTAGATTAGGGCAATTCTAGATTAGTCTATAATACATCAATTAGCACAATATTAATTAGTCAACATTCAATAATCATAATAAATCTCAAATGACCAAACCACCCTTAGCCTAAAAAGTGGTAATTAACTAATCTAATCACATGGTTAGGTTTCCATGGTCATGGTTAGTCTCTAGGCTAAACAATTCTAGGGTTTCACTAGTAAAACTCCAAAATCACAATTCACCAAATTAAATAGTATTTAAATAATAAAAAATTACAAATTAAATATAATCAAGATTAATTTTACAAAAGTTTAAAATTACCCTCATTTTAGAAAAGTGGTTGTTACAACTCCATTAGTCATTTTATGTTGTTTTATTTTATTTGATGTATGTTGACTTAGTTTTAGTCGACTACCTTATGATTGTAGGATATCCTTATATCTCCTTTGGCCATGACACTCACACTACACTGTTTGAGACATTTTGCTAGGGGCACGGTTTGCATATTGATTGGCTATCTTTATGTAAGAAGTCGTGCGACGGATAGATGATCGTAACTGCTAGGATTAGGGTATGAAGACTCAAGCAGTTACAAAACTGGACAGGTTATGGACATGACTTGGTTAGTATGGAAAATATTGGGGGAGGACAATCATTAGTGTGTATGGAAAGCCAAAAAGGTAAACCATAGTCTCCGGATGGAACTGTGGTGAGATATATTTGCGGATACCCTCTGACATTTTCTACGTTACGGCCGGATACAGATGACTGGATGACAGTACATGCACACATAGCCTAAATCCCACCCGTGCGTGTGAAAGTTGTCCCCTAAATGCATGATAGATGGATTGTATACCCTTTTTCATATTTATGTCTAGATAGTATTTGCATATTATTTATCTATTCTGACTGTTCTATTTGCATGATATTATGTATTTTGTAATGTCCCGCTGAGGTTCTCGTAATCTCTCCAGGTATAGACGACGAGCAGTATCCCAAGGAGTACGGTACCAGACTAGACTCTTTATTTGCAGCCGAGGAGGTCTCACCTTCGAAGCCTATTTGATATTTCTTCTTATTTGATGGACTTATGTAATTGATACTCTTTTTCTTATTCATTTTAGTTGATTTCTTTCAATAGCTCGGTAGAGGATTTGTCTCCGCCCGAGATAGATATTTTGTTTTATATTCCATTTGAGACATTTGATTAGTTATTTCTTTTATTTGCCATTGTGGATGAGATATAGATATTGCCTATGACCATGTTATTTTGTTATGAGCTGGAGCTCTTTTATTAAAGCTTATGTGTGTATACGTAGATTCCATATATTAGAGTAGTCTGCGTATACATATAGCTGGCATGTACGTATTCCAAGTCCTACGTATATTTGGACTAGGGCGTTACATATTTTTGTGGTGGCCCATGCATGTCGAGTTAGCCGTTTTGGTTACCGAGCGGGCCTGCATATAGGATTAGAGTCTAGGATCTCATCCACATACTTGATCTCCTTCTTTGATTCCAAATTTTGAGCTCTCGTTCGACTTCCTTGATTTGCATCTTGCTTGAACACTTTCTACCGTAACTCTTACTGTCACGCCCCGCTCCCGTAGGAGCGTTCGTCCTCGCTAAGGCGTGAAGCTGCACGAGACTAAGTTGCTCTCGTACAACGCTAAGTCCAAAAATGGTCGATTCGAGCTAGGCCACAGAGTCGTACAGAGTGTCCCTATTGGCAGCAGAAAATAAATGAACACAAGTTGGGACAAATTAAATATTTTTTGATATTCAAGAAGTTTACAAGCGGCGCTAGGCCGAGATTACAAGTCGCTCAAGCTCTCTCTCTCTGAAACATAAAAGACGTGCCAAGTAGCTTACAATATGGAATGATTCATGGCGATGTTCCGATACATTATGCCCTTTATATAGTGCTCCATCTCCTTAGCAACGCTCCAAGGCTCCAATGTTAGCTCCGCGCCTTAGCACGTCATAGGAAAGCTCCGCACCCGATGACGTCTCCTACTTCATGCTTCCTGCAAGAAATCTTTGGGGCTATCAGTACATTGTTATACACTGGTAGGGAGGCTAGCTTGCCCATAATGCTATCATTACCAAACACGTTCTATATACTTTTGTGCACCATCTATCATTCATTGTCTTTCTAATCTTGTCTTAGGATCAGTTTCATGGCATATATCATAATCTATCTCGTGTTACCGATTTCAAGTGTTTGCATGGAAATACATGCACGACTTACCCATACTTACCGTCCGATCTTCCCTGTCCAAAGTAAACCTTAGGCAATAATTCATATGTAATAACTTAACGTAGTATCGCATAAGGATTCAAGTGTCAAGGGCGTGTTTCTAACTCAATTTGTACCAAGTACTCAAACATGTCGAGATATGTTATACTTTTAGATCGTTGTTCTGATGTACATGTCCACACAGTTGTTTAATTTACTTGTTTCAATGCAAGGTCTCGCACGCGAATTGCCGCAATCGAGCCAACTTAATCTATATGCATCGGTCGCTGGCTATGTGAGCCATTTGGATATTATCTTATGGTATTTGCATTCTACCAAGCGTGATGGCTGGTACACCTTGATAGCCTTTTAAAATACTAGGCCATACGTCTGGTGTGTGCCCGAGCCAACATACAGTCCATCCATAGGCCATGATTCCACCTAGGTCGGCCACGACATCGTCGTTCGTTGCCTTTGGAATCGTTTCACTCGTGCACGAGTTTCATCTACGACCATTTCATATTCTTATTTATTTAGTTAAGCAGTTGGGCTATCTTGAGCCATTTATCACCTCAGACCGTCTTGGGCCATTTGTCTTACCAGGCTGTCTAGAGCCATAATGCGTTATCGACCAGGTTGGCGGCGGCGTCCGTGCAACACGGGTAGCGAGCCCCGTTGTACGTCCCCGTCATACCTGTCGCTAACCATTCCTTTCTTTCTTATCTTTTATTCATTCTTTCTTTTCTTTCTTTCACTTGTTCGTTCGTTCATTGATTCATTTGCGTATTCATTCATTCACTTATTCATTGATTCATATATTATGCAACTCCCTATTCGGGAGTCGCCTTGGCGATCCATCGATCCCGAAGTCTTCTAATGTTGCTATACTCTACTCGGAACGACTATGTTGATAGTCTTCCTATTTTATTGTTCTAAACCATTTATTGCTTCATTGTTGAACGCATAAGAAACTTGAATTGTAAGCCTGTGCCTTGGCACGAACGTGGAGTGCGGAACGAGAGTTCTCATATTTTTCAAGTTCATTTCCATGTTCTATACAAGCATACAAGATAGGATTATTCTATTAGCTAGGTGCATTGAGTCATTTATTAGCATGCACGGTGTTATCGCCTAGTGATTCTAGCAATAGTATCTGTATTATTATGTGTCTATGCTAAGCAAAGATGGGTTCATCGGAGCCACCCACCTTAGCGATGTTCGCATCGGCCGAGCGATACTCCGAGCGCGCCTTTGAAAGTCTAAGCCTGGATTCATGTTCGATGGGCCAATGTAAGTCTTGAATCGATTCTTCATTGGGTCGATGCCAACTCTTCAAGTCGACAGCTCATTTGAGTCGTTTCACTTGCCGTTTGAATCGGCATTCTGCTAGGACGGAGCGGGTCATTACATAATACACCACTCAAAACAAGTCTCGTCCTCGAGACTTCCTGAGTGCAAGTCATCCTATCATTCTTTAACTCATGCCGTGTGCATATCTTAGACATTTTTTATCGAATGGCTTTACCGTTCGATCGCATCGAACTATACTCGGTTAATCCTTCCAAGTTTTATGTTTCATGCATTTGGTAAATTTCATCGAATGACTTTTCACTCATTTTAGAGTTGATGGTACTTATTCAATTATCGTATTTCTTCGACTTGGTTGCTATTACGTCCTGTTATGGGGCTTGTAATGGTCTACGAGGTGTGTTTTAATTCATCAAACATGAGAGTCGTAGGCTGAGGCAAACTCACTCAGTCGTTCATGCGCATCTTAACACCCACTTGCAGCTACATTCGAGTTCATCATATCGCTGAGTTTGGATAGTGTACATATTCAAGGCGTCCCCCGAATACGTACATTTCAACCAAGCTTACCGATTAGCAAAGTCGGACAAGCTACTCGTGATAGTTTTGATTTGCCAATCGTTTTACTTTTACTTTGATTAAATTCGAACTCATGTGTGTCTCACTATCGTTTATCTCGGTCCTCGAGATAATCCGATTTGCTTCTCAAGCGTTCTTGTCTAGAAAATCAATATGATTTCTTTTTAGCGGAGTCGACCAAGTCTAAGTAATTTTTGTCCGATTTGAGATCAACTATTGCACTATCATCGAGTATGTCTTCCTATCAATGATTCAGTTCGCTATCCCAACTTTACTTTGTTTATCATCGATTTCTATCATTCACTTCGTTTGGGGCCAATCTCGTTGTCGTTCACGCACACTCCCAGTTTCCCGTCCTACTCTAAGTCTTGTTGTCCCAAGCCTATCGTCCGTCCAGATAATACTGTAAATGTCAGTCGCACAGGTTCAATCACTCGGTATAGGGTCGTCCGCCTATCCGCTAGGTCATCTCACAAGGTCATAGTTACAAGTCAAGTCCACGGTTCATCGTGCAAGGTCATTGCACGATGCTCACCCCAAGTCCTGTGGTCAAACCATTTGTTCATTTGTACGAGAGTTTCTACCCAAGTTCATTTCACTCAGATTTCTAAACATCGAGCAGCATTCACCCTATTCACATCGAGACATTCTCCACTCCAAGTCCGAGCACGTTTAGGAAAGTCATCCTACGATAGGTTGTCCTCAACCGAATCCTCGACATATTAATATCGTATGTCCATACTAGCAACTATCGTACACTATCTCTTCAAGTATGTTTGATATAATTCACTTATCCATCCTATCCAATTCACATAGTCGATCACAAGGTCATCTAGCCTTACAATATGTTGTGCCCCGATCTCACGCAAGTCTGATTATCCACGGTGGACATGAATCACTATGTCAATATTTCCGTCGAATAATCGTCCTCATCGGGACGTAACTCTTGCGTTGAGTCTAGACTTACTCATTTTCGATACGCAAATTGGGTCTACTCAATCCTCAACTTTACTTAGTCGTCCATCATAAGCCCGATCAATCCTCAAATTTGCCTTCGCTTCAAACCACAAGTCGTAGCAATCAAAAATGCCATATCATGATATTTCAAGTTCGATCATTCCTGCGGGACATGAATCACCAAGCCAACGCTCAGGCGGAACGATCGTCCCAAATCCGACGTGATGCAGGTGTGAGGCTGGAGTTGCGCTCGCACAAGACAAGATCGTTGTCGTTGTGGTTACCACCGAACGATCAAGTTACTTCCCTTCTTCATCCAAACATTCATTTCTATCAAAATCTCCCACATAGCATCCTTTGAAATAATAACTTCTAAGACGATCATCATTCATCGAATCAGAGTACCCCTGCGTTATCGTACATCGATATTTGATACGCCTTAATACCATCGATGATGTACATAACCTGACGATCTTCCTTTTGCAACAAATTCTGAGTCGTGCAACTTAATTCCTCAATTCGCATTGTCTTATGCTAACTCGTCATCGAGCAACATCTATTCCAAATTCTTAGTCATTCTCGTATCTCCAAACCAACGTTTTCAATGCACGCTACCTTCCAGTCGTACTAACTTCGGTTTCATCTGAGTATTTTGTCTTAACTCAAGTTTCAACCAATTCGACTAAATTCAAAATCGCATGCACGATCCACTAAGTTTTCTCGACCAAGATATCCATTTTATTTTATCGTTTTGAATCTCCATTCAACCGTTTCGTAATTTGTACTACACATTCATAATTTGCCCGAACGATATCTCGTTTGAGACTCTCGAAGTCGCAACCAACTAAGCGTTACTCGTCCTAAGGTTTTGTGCGATGTCATCACTTGTCGACATACTCGTTCTATCCGTAAATCCTTTAGTTTTGCTCGAACAATTTCTATACGTCCATACACTACTAAGGGTTCTAGCCACTCGACTGGTCGTCAACACTCACTCTTATTCTTCTTCAAATCTATTATATACACCACTCGGGGTCAAGTCATTCTACAATACCTCAAAAGGTCATTCGATTCCCAATCGACATGTTCAATTATACGTTCGCCCGTTCCTCAAAGTCTAAGAACCATTTCCCGTGTTCGCTTTAGCGTTGGTCAAGTAACATCCCAATCAACATATAATCCAAGTCTCACTTATTCTCGTCCGAGCACTAGTCAATCTCGCTCGCAACTCGTTCGCACCAGAAGGTCTAGGTGTGCGATACTCGGCACAACTTAGCCAAAAGGTTGCGTGTATAACCATCCCGTTCGTGGTTTGGCACAAAGGCCTCCGCCTAATGATCCCGTTCAACCGAGTACTCGTACGAGCTTTTGAAAATATTAGACTCATTGTTTGGAACATCCCAAGGCACAATGAGAGAGAGCGTATACTTCTTTATTTCCAAACGAGCTTTCAAAACTGAGAAAATCGAAATAAAGTCCAAGGACGTAAAGCCGTGCTCTGATACCAATCTGTCACGCCCCGCTCCCGTAGGAGCGTTCGTCCTTGCTAAGGCGTGATGCCGCACGAGACTAAGTTGCTCTCGTGCAAGCTAAGTCCAAAAACGGCTGATTCGAGCTAGGCCACAGAGTCGCACAGAGTGTCCCCATTTGCAGCGAAAAGTAAATGAACACAAGTTGGGACAAATTCAATCTCTTTATTGATATTCAAGAAGTTTACAAGCGACGCTAGGCCGAGATTACAAGTCGCTCATGCTCTCTCTCTCTAAAACATAAAAAGCGTACCAAGTGGCTTACAATATGGAATGATTCATGGGGATGTTCTGATACATTATGCCCTGTATATAGTGCTCCAGCTCCTTATCAACGCTCCAAGGCTCCAGAGTTAGCTCCGCGCCTTAGCACGTTCTAGGAAAGCTCCGCACCTGATGACGTCTCCTGCTTATTGCGTCCTACAAAAAATCTGTGGGGTTATTGGTACATTGTTATGCACTGGTAGGGAGGCTAGCTCGCCCACAATGCTATCATTACCAAACACGTTCTATATACTTTTGTGCACCATCTATCATTCATTGTCTTTCTAATCTTGCCTTAGGATCAGTTTCATGGCATATATCATAACCTATCTGGTGTTACCGATTTTAAGTGTTTGCATGGAAATATATGCACGACTTACCCATACTTACCGTCCAGTCTTCCCTGTCCAAAGTAAACCATATTAGGCAACAATTCATATGTAATAACTTAACATAGTATCGCATAAGGATTCAAGTGTCAAGGGTATGTTTTTAACTCAATTTGTACCAAGTACTCAAACATGTCGAGATATGTTATACTTTTAGATCGTTGTTCTGATGTACATGTCCACGCAGTTGTTCAGTTTACTTGTTTTAATGCAAGGTCTCGCATGCGGATTACCGCAATCGAGCCAACTTAATCTATATGCATCGGTCACTGGCTATGTGAGCCATTTGGACATTTTCTTATGGTATTCGTATTCTATCAAGCGTGATGGCTGGTACACCTTGATAGCCTTTTAAAATACCCGGCCTTACGTCTGGTGTGTGCCCGAGCCAACACAGAGTCCACCCGTAGGCCATGATTCTGCCTAGGCCGGCCATGACATCGTCGTTCGTTGCCTTTGGAATCATTTCACTCGTGCACGAGTTTCGTCTACGTCCATTTCATATTCTTATTTCTTTAGTTATGCAGTTGGGCTGTCTTGAGCCATTTATCACCTCAGACCGTCTTGGGCCATTTGTCTTACCAGGCTGTCTAGAGCCATAATGCGTTATCGACGAGGTTGGCGGCGGCATCCGTGCAGCGCAGATAGCGAGCCTCGTTGTACGTCCTCGTGATACCTGTCGCTAACCATTTCTTTCTTTCTTATCTTTTATTCATTCTTTCTTTTCTTTCTTTCACTTGTTCGTTCGTTTATTGATCCATTTGCGTATTTATTCATTCACTTATTCGTTGATTCATACATTATGCAACTTTATGTACGGGAGACGCCTTGGCGACCTATCGGTCCCGAAGTCTTCAAATGTTGCTATACTTTACTCGGAACGACTATGTCGATAGTCTTCCCATTTTATTATTGTAAACCATTTATTGCTTCATTGTTGAACGCCTAAGGAACTTGAAATGTAAGCCTGTGCCTTGGCACGAGCGTGGAGTACGGTGCGAGAGTTCTCATATTTTCCAAGTTCTGTTCCATATTAGCATGTACGGTGTTATCGCCTAGCGATTCTAGCAATAGTGTCCGTATTATTATGTGTCTATGTTAAGCAAAGATGGGTTCATCGGAGCCACCCACCTTAGCGATGTTCGCATCGGCCGAGCGATACTCCGAGCGCACCTTTGAAAGTCTAAGTCTAGATTCATCTTCGATGGGCCAATGTAAGTCTTGCATCGATTCTTCATCGGGTCAATGCCAACTCTTCGAGTCGACGGCTCGTTTGATTCATTGCACTTGCCGTTTGAATCGATGTTCTGCTAGGGCGGAGCGGGTCATTACACTTACTTTCCGTACTTGATCGATGTTAGGACAATGACTTGTATGCCCCATTGATTCAAATCCACTAGTAGTTGACTCTTATAAGTTAGGTAGAATACCTCATACCTCACAAACCTAGCCTTCCATTTTGTCCTTATGACCCATTAAACAAATACCAATAGGATTACCTAGATTATAGAGTTTTAGATGCCCATGCCCCTATTGGTCGACCAAACCCTTAGACAAGAAAATAGTAGGACAAATGTATAGACTCTGACAAGACTTAGAACTTAGACTATTTATACTTTCTTTCATCATTATCTCGCGTACTCATAATTTTGGACTATCTTGACTAAACGCTGCTATTATAAGCCTAGTTTTGTAAGCTTACTCTTTTTATCGAGCTTGTCTATGACATATATTTTATTGTGGGCCCCCACTAATACATTGTCTAATCAGAACTGACATATTATGGTCTGATAACCATAATGCACTTGGTTCAATTTTTATATGACTATTATACGTGGAATGAGATAGTTAACTAATATACTTACCCTCTAGGATCTCATCTGCGGCTGCTTTGACAACTTCCTTTGGACTATCCAATTGCCTTTGAACCCGTATTTGTGTTCGGTCACATCTCCCTTGGACCCATAATTTTTTCGTTTTCCACTATTTCAAAATAAACTTTCGTGCTTGATGATAGATAGGCACCGAGTATCCACTTAGGTTACCAACAACCTATGGCCATAATAGTTGTATATGCAAGTATAACTAGCCGTTGGCCAAGCCGTATGACTGCAATCTCGTCTTGAGTTACTCTTTCTTTTCTTCGACCCTAGATCTATTATCATGACCTTCTAATTATTTTGAAACTTGAGAATAATTAGAATTATTTCCTTGATCGTACCCCAACCACTACCAAAATACAGTGAATTAGCGACGGCCGTATTCGTCGCTAATCCGTCGAAAAATTGATTTAGCGACGGATAGTCGATGGAATTTGGATGAAAAAATTCGTCAGAAAATAGCCCGTCGCTAAAAAAGTCCGTCGCTAAGTTGTTGCCATTCGACGACTTAGCGACGGATTACAGTCATCAAGATTCGTACATTTAGTGACGGCTAGCCGATGGACTTTCGTCAATTCAAGTATTAGGAAGTTAGTGATACTAATTTTTAGCACGGACAAGTCCGTCGCTAATATGTCGGTAAATGCGTATCAGAGAGTTTTTAATATGCAAAATTCGTTGCCAATCCGTCGCTAATAGTCGCTAATACTCGCCGGATGAGCGACGGAATAGCGATGGAATATTCGTCGCTTAGGTTCTGGAAATCTTCATGTTTCTACTACCTTGGCAACGGATAATCCGTCGCTACATTTTCACCAATTAGTCGCTAATCCGACGAACTAGCGACGAAATTGTGACGGATAATCCATCGCTCAGGTTCTAGAAATCTTTTATATTTTCAGAACCTTGTCGACGGATAATCCATCGCTTGCTAGTCGACATCCGTCGCTAACTAGAAATTCTCCAGTTAACGACGGATATTTCATCGTTTAACCGTCACTTTTCGTCGCTTGGTAGGCACAACTCCGTCGCTAACTGGAAAAGTTTTGAAAAAAATTACATAAAATAGAGCATTCCCTGTTCGTACAACATTCGAAATATCGAAACATAACAATATGCGTCACACCTTACACAAACAAACAAACTAATATACATCACACACCAATATACAAATATCCATCACAAATACATCACACAAACCAACATACATCACACACCAATATACAAATATCCATCACAAACTAATATCCAAACATTCACCATTATCTAAAATAGTCACCTATATCCATGTGACAATATCCGAAATTCACAAATATTCAACATTTAAAAATATTTCAAAACATACAAATATATACATCAATGAGAGGGAGGATGTGGATCGTCCGCTGATGGTACTCCCTACTGCGCCCGACGAAGATACTCCTCTACAATGTGTGTCGGCAGGGTATCAAAGACATGGCCTGGAAGTTGGCGTAGCTACTCTTGCGACATCATGTCAAGGAGTGTCGTCACAGCAGAAGGCGGTACCAGAGGGGCAGCAGGGTCAAAAGAAAGAACCTCGACGAAAAAAGGACCGGGAATATCCGAAGCACCGGAAGCCGCAGTAGACGGACCGAGAGCAGAAGAACTGGGAGCAGATGGACCAGGAGCAGAAGAACCGGAAGCAGTAGAAGGATACGGATAGTACGTGGTTATATGCTCCAGCAAGTCTTACACCACCTCGGCCAGATTCGCAAGCTGTATCCTCACATCATCGTCTGCCGGGGTCACGGAAGAAGGAGACGGGGCAGTAGAAATCTTAGAATCGACGCCTGCAACGACGCCAGAGAGTCGCATCCGTAGAGGTGCCCTTTCCTAAAGCCGCCGACGGTATCTATGAATATGTCGTCGAAGCGAGCGACCATAGAAGAGGATGGCTGGGCGGGCGTCATTTCGTCGACATCCTTGACAGGAGGCGGCTGAACCAGTCTAAGATTCTCACGATACGCAGTCTATCCAATGAATTTGTTTATACTATAAGTTTTTCTAAGTTATAATCTAAATCCTATGTTTCCCTAAGTTATAGTCTGAATCCTAAGTTTACCTAATTAAGTTAACAATACTTATAATTCTAACATAAATCTCATAAACGTAAGTGTCACTATCCCATTTTAGCTTGAGGGTATTTTGGTCATTTGGTGAATTTTTGAATTTATTTTAATTTATTGAATTATTGATTGATATCTTTGACTTTGACTAGTTGAGACTTTGTAGACTAACCTAGAAGTTGACCTTAACTATGGTGACTGGGTTAGCATGGTGTGAACCAAGTCTAACTTAAGTCAACCCTATTTTTAGTCACTTAGAATCTAGTTTCAATAGGTGGAATTAATAATAGGTTCATGACTTATGACTTAAGAATTTTAATTTCATGACTTATGGAACTTGGCCCATGGCCCATGACTTGAACCCTAACCCTAATTTTAGCACTATGTGGCCAGCCAACCTAGGTTATCTCCCCTATTTAAAGACTCATTCACTTGTTCTTGCCTCTTTTGTGCTCAACCAACTTTTAGAAGGAAAGGTAAATCCCCATCTTCCTAAATTCATATTAATTCTATTTTAAATCCTTTTTGATCAAAATATTTTGTAATAGTTTTTAATCACCCTCTATTTAATGTTCATAGAGAGTGATTTTAGTTTTTGAGCAATTTGGAGGATTTGGCTAGCAACAGGAACCGTTTGATTTGGGGCTTTTTCTTGATCCTTGCAACCTATAGGTAAACCCTTCAAATTGTTATTTAATTCTATTTTTCTTACATGCTAGCCTAGATCTAGGTATTCTCTAGCTGTAGTGAAGGTTTGGTGTCATTTACATTTGGTTTCGTGTCCGTATCGGACACGTATCCATTTCCTAGTCTAGGTGTTTGATGAAATGCCTGTGAGAAGTTTTATTCTCTGTTTTTGAAATCTATTTGAATAGGAATATTGTTTCTGTTATGTTTTATGATTTTCCTAACTTTGGTTTGTGTTTTGGTGTCGTGTCGTGTCCATACGAAGGCATGGACATGTGCGCACGCGCGCGGTTAGGGTTCTCCTGCTGCTCGACTTCGTGTGTGCTGTGCACACTGCTCGAGAAAAGCTACAACTTGGCAGTGAGGAGGGGGCTGTGTCTGCGAACCACTCCCCCAAACCTATGACTAATGGTGTCGTGTCGGACATGTAGGGTCACGTGCATGGGGAATGCACTGTCGTGCATACGCGTGCGTTGGCCCTCTGATACGGGTCTCGTATCCGTGATGGACATAATGGGGACACGTGGCAGGCTGCCTGGGGAGTAGCCCTATTCTAAGCGAACCCCCAGACACGAGCATGTGTCCTAGTTCGCATCGTGTCGTGGCCACGAATGCCGTGAACGCGCGCATGATGCCGTGTCCAGTTTCAGTGTTCATGTGTGTTTTTAGTGCCTTGGACACGATTATGTCCACTTGGTGGGACACATAGACCATGTTTAACATGTGCACACTTGACACCTTGATTACCAACCCTTTATTATGGATTATTGTTTGAATTTGGCCTTCGAATTGGGTCTCCCCAATTTTTTTGATACACAGTTTAGTGATTCGATTTTCTGAGATTTTAATTATACTTTTTAAACTGATTGTTGATGTTTAAAGATCATGAATAGTTCATTACCATATCAGAGTGATTATATACATGATAGGTTTGATGTTAACAAAGGAATTAGGATTTCGTATGGGTTTCTGATGTGTTAATTGTTAGGACTGTTAATGTAGACTGTTTAACCCACTGTCAATTTAAACACTATTATTTCCTGAGAACATGTGCATTTGTACTGTTACTGAGAATAGCTAATTCCTATTACACACACTGTATTACACACACACACAAATTATAAAACCTGAGAACACAGTAACCTACCTACTATTTTCCTGAAACATATTGACACACTCCCTACCTAAAACTGAGAAATGACATGTGAACACACATGTTAGTCACACACACACACATTGCACTAATTTCACATTCATGTATCACACACACACACACACTAACCTATCTACCAAACCTGAAATACAGGACACACTCTTCCTGTCACACATCTAGCCTATGGCATGTATCACATACTTGATACACACACATGCCACATTATCTATATTCCTCTTTTATGTATATATAAATATTATTTATATTCTTGAATATAATAATGTGGTATATATGTGTATGATATTTATATTAATTTAGTGTGTATATATATATATGAAATGTATGTATGACCTATAGGCTATATATGGCATATAACCTATTGTACCTATGATGTGGCATATGTCTTTATGACATGTATACACATGTGGATTGGTGTGTTGGTAGACTGGTATGGCCTTGTGAAGGTGTGTGCTTGCTAGAATAGGCTGGCTAGGGTTAATGAGACTTGTTTGGGTTAGGCTTGACCTAGTTTGACTAGTGTAGTTGACTAGAGTTGACCAAGGGTTGACTTTAGCCTAGATTGACCTCAAACATTATGTAGATGCATTGTAGCAGTCTATTTTACTAGTCTAGACATGTAGTGACTTGTACTGCTCTATAGGATTCAGACACCACTCCTCGGACAGTATATTCTCTTCAGATATTCAGGATATCAGGCAAGTACATTCTTTGATCTTTTCATACTTGCTATGATCTATTTGCATGCTCTAGTTTACTTTACTTGATGCTGACACCTGTATCACGGATTAGTACGATATGGATCTTGTCGTACGATGTTATCCCCCTTAGAGGATACATCAGGTATTTTATGTTCATGTACTTTATCATGAGCATCGTGTACTCCTTGTATTTGTAACATTCGTGTACAAATCGTGTAAAATCGTGTACTCTCATGTGCTCACATGATCTTCGTATACATTTTTCATCATGTGCAATAACATAACTTGACTGGATCCTTGTGTATTGATTGGAGACGGGGGAGTAGAAGTGGTTATGTACTCAATCTTGTATCTTACTCGTGTATAACCTCTGTACATTACTCGTGTATAACTTTGTGCCATTTACATAACCATCTTATGCTCTAAATCAGTTAGTCACTTACATTTCTTACCTATTTTTCCTGTATTTCTAGTTATCAGATATTTCTTCTGTTTCTTCCAATATTTTCTGTATCTTTCTCTATTGCTTGTCTTTTATATCATGCCATGCTATGAACGGTATTAGAGATATATATTCGTTCTTGTCTTGACTGGACCTGTTAAAAATATTATAGAGGATGAGGACGAGGCGCTTTGTCCCACGTATTATGGGACTATCCTAGAGGATTGCTGTGACCTGGACCAACAGTAGGATCCCTTAGCAGTGGATGACACACAACTAGTTTAGATTAGTGATTATCAGTTGTACTTATTTGTACTTTAGATTACTGTATTTGAGATTTGGGATATTTTCTGGATTTGTGATATCTTAGACACTTAGACTTCTATCTACTTGTATCTCTGTGGATTTCATTTCATATATATCTATCTTATCGTATTCTACCATAGATGTGATTGAGACTGTATTCTGCTATGTCACCTCAATTCAGAGTGTATATACTGTATAGGTACCTTATATTGTTAGATGATTGACCTAGGACATCGTTTTACCGCCGATACTACGGCGTAGGCTGGATGTACCCACTTCTCGTGCCCTTACTCCAGGATGCGGGTCGTGACAATAAGTACTTACATCAGTCTCCTGGACCCTCTCGTCGATGAAGCTCCCGTCCTTTCGCCTCTTATGCGTATTCTGGAATACATCGTACATGGTGATAGATTCTGCCTCTTTTCCCTCCTTTATTGCCCGTTGGGTCTGCATAAGAAATATTCGTAGAATTTTATTGACTTCATATATTAATAGTACCGAATTAGATAGTGGAATGAATTTACGGTATCTTACCAGAGCTGTACGCGTCACTGTGTGGGACCTTGATCCCCCCGTATGCAGACCCACAGTCCATCCATTCGCCTTCGCTTTCTTCTTGTACTTAGGAGTATCCATCTTCTCCAAGAACTGATCATAATACTCCAGCCGGATCCAACCCTTCTTCGAATGCCCCGAGCGAAGGTCATACACCGCGTCCCGTATCTTCTTTCAGGTGGCACTTCTGTAGGTCCTACGGATCACCTCCTCGAGATGGAGGGGCCACCAGAAGGTCCACTGACATACAAATTCAATTATCACGTAATTAAAAAATGGTGGATTAAAGAGAAATTAATAATTAATCGCAAGATATATATATATACCCTCATCTCGTCGAGCCGGGCGTACTGTAAGTCTAAGGTCACCTCAGAAAAATTGAGGTAGGGGCCATGGTAGTTATCCCGGATAATGCGCCCTAGAATCCTGGTAGCATCCCACAAAAAAACCCTACATAGAAGCAACGAATGGATTATTAACTTCAATAAATGAAATACATTTTAATAAATTTACTTAAATTTACTTACGATTCACTCGCGGGCCATAGCTCTCGTCAGAACTCGCCCATCGGCCTCTCTGGTGGCGTCGGAGGATCCGCGGCTCTGCGTATGTACTTACAAGTAACTGAGTCCAGCGGTACTCCGGGTCCACCGTGTAGTAACTGGTGGATCCACTGGAGGAATGGATCCGTCAGCAAAAAGAGTCACAGGCCTCGACGAAGGTGACGATAGCCCCGGGGTAGATCGACGATGGGATGAGTCTGTGCCCGGGGTACTCTCCGGGTCATGATCGCTAGATGGGGTCACATCCCAAAAATGCTGAAGGCGACCATGACCACTACTACCGGCACCAACACGACCACGACCACGACCAGGACAACCAGCACCACCAGCACCACCACGATGATAAGTGCTAGCCACTATGACCTGTAAATAGAACACATAAACATAATTAACAATATAGAAGTATAAATGAATATAAAACTAAAGTAAAATATATATACCACCAGCAGGACGACGAGTGCCACCGCGACGAAAAGGACTAAGAGTGCCATCTACAAAAAAAAATCATACAATAAGTAGAAAATCATACAATTTATATACCACCATGACCTATTTTTAAATATAACGATATTTAATCTAATCATCGTCATCGTCTTCATCCTCGTCCTGCCTCATCTTCATCCTTATCCTCATTGTCGACTTCATCTGTATCATCATCCTCATCAAGTTCTTTTTCTTCTTCAGCCTCAATACTTGGGACAAGACGCCTCTTTCTCCCCTGGTTGACAGCTAAGTCTTGTGTATCAACCACTTTCTCCTCTCTATTTTTTTTAACAATATTTTCAACATCCATAGTATCCGACTGTTGTCACAAGTATTAGGGATTTTTGATCTGGTCCTCTTGGTATACTGGGTCTCCAACGTTGAATGTATTTCTAGATTTAATCTTGCATACTGCCTACCAATCAAATCGATCTCTACGATGCCTTGGATAGCTCGTATAGTAGACTTGAATAGCCTGACTTGCTATCGCAAACGTGTCGGACCCTCTATACCTCCTGCGATGATTTATATCGACGAATCCAAATTGTTATCGATTCTCCAACCGATATTTGGTGTCGTATCGAACCACTCACATTTGAACATCACAATATATATATCATATGGGGGCAGTATTTTGTAAATCTACAATATTCGAAGCACTCTATAATAGTCAAAGTCCGGCCCGTCGTCATAGATGGTGCCTCTTATGCAAACACCCGAATCCTTGGTACTAAAGCCGTCATTGAGAAATTTGGCATTTATAGCATTCTGAGTTGCCTTAAACTTGAAGCCAATAACGACATAGCCTGGCCAAGTCTTTGCATACTTCTTTGGTCCCAATATAAATAATGAATGCTCTCATTTGTGAGTGTTTTTCCAGGCAATAAAACATGTAAACAAATATTGATAATTTAAATATTTTAGCTGCATATATTTTAATGGTAGCCGCATAGCATATTATCTCAGTTACTTACGTATTTGCAAAACCAGGACAGAAAGGTATAATCAACCTCTCTTTGAAGTCCCTCATAGGTAATATCGGGTGTCCTCATTTGACTTCATCTCTAAATACACTGTTAGAGAGATTAAAAATAAGTGTAGTCACTTACTTCACCAAATTAGAGATTATAACGAGTGTAAGTGTAGTCACTTACTTATCCAAATCTCTCACTTCTTGTATGTTACAATTTAACAAGACATATCGATGAGCGGCATCATACTCATCGTCAGTCAACCACCATTTCTTACTAGCCCAGTAGGCTTGCCCCTTACATTGAATATACCTCCATACTCAACGTCTTCGTCATTCCTTTGAGGTCTATTTCGATTTTTCTGGATATGAGTATCGAAATAAATAGAGCAGAAGTTTGATACCTCATCGATAAGATATGCTTCGCATATCGAAGCCTCTATATGAGCCTTGTTGCCAACTTTCTTTTTAGATGGTGTAGGTACCTAGAGAGACAAATTATCTTAAGAATTAATAATGAATTATAAAATCCACTTAAATTCTACTTAAATTATATCGATCTTTATTTACCTTTCAAATGGGTATATCCATCGATAATGAACAGATGCACCGACATGGGCTTCGTATGCTCGATGAATCGGTAGATGCTCCATGCTGTCAAAGAAGCCCGGTGGAAATATTTTCTCTAACTTGTAAATTGTTAAGACAATATTCTCCTCAAGTTCAACCATATGTTCCACCGTCAACTTAGTTGAACAAATATTCCTGAAGAATGTAGTTAGCTCGGCCAATGGAACCCATATATCAAAAGACAACAACTCTCTCAAAGCAATAGAAAGTAATCTTTTCATAAACACGTGACAGTCGTGACTTTTCATTCCTGTTAGTTTGCATTCATTGAGATCAATGCATCTAGACAAATTGGACACATAGCCGTCGAAAAATCTTAAAGTAGATATCCACTTGCAGATTATTAATCTATCTTCCTTGCTCAATGTGTATTGTGCTATCGACTTAGTTAATTATCCACCAGCTCTCCTTTGTATCAAGTTTAGATAATGATGCTTGCATATCTCGGCTATGTCTTGTCTTGATTTTGGATTGTCCTACGTCTTTCCTTTAATATCCATGACGATATTGAAGACATTATCGAACACATTATTTTTGATAAGCATGACATCAAGAGTGTGCCTTATAAGATTATCTTTCCAATAAGGCAAGTCCCAGAAGATACTCCGTTCGATCCAGTTATGGCTTTGTCCGAACCCCTCGACACGATTGTTCGATGGATCTTCCATTATGATGGACAAATCCTTTACATTTTCCCAAATATCGTATCCCGACAATCTGACAGGCGGATAAGAAAATTCGTGTTTTCCAGCTTTGAATGCGTCCTTGTTCTATCTCCAAGGATGATTCACGGGCAGAAATTAACGGTGACAGTCAAAGGAAAACGTTTTTCCTCCATGTTTAAGACGGAACACCTTACTATTTTCTATACATATTAGACAAGACATGGTGTCGTGAGTACTCCATCCCGACAGCATACTGTATGCTGGAAAATTATTGATTGTCCACATCAGTGAAGCTCTCATCTGAAAGTTTTATTTTCTAGAAATATCATAGGTTACGACGCCGATCTCCTACAGCTGTTTCAGCTCATCCGCCAATGACTATAAATATATATATCGATGTTTTTTGTCAAATTTTTGGGACATGGTATGATAGCTGTCAAGAACATATAAGGAGTCTTCATACGTATCTAAGGTAGCAGATTGTAAGGGGTAAGAATGACCAGCCAACAGGAGTATTGAGATTCTGACTGCCCGAAAGGGGTAAAGCCATCAGAAAATAGTTCCAGACGTACATTTTTAGGCTCTGCAGCAAAATCTGGATGGCACAAATCAACATATTTCCACGCCTCTCCATGTTAAGGATGTGACAATTCTTCTTCGTCCTTTGTACGTTCTTCGTTGTGCCACGTCATGTGTTCTGCTGTATTCAGAGACATATACATCCTCTGTAAGCGCTTCGTGATCGACAAGTAATACATATACTTGTAAGGATGTCATTTTCTAGTTGAATTTTCTTTTCCCTACACTAGCTTATAATGATCCGCATTACAGAAGCTGTAACTTTCTATGTCCTTGTTCTCCTTGTAGTACAACGTGCATCCGTTGTGACAATAATCTATCTTCTCATTACCCCAGTCCCCATTGTCGGACCATCATCTTTAACTTGTAGAAGTTTTTTGGGAGCTCTTTTGATTCCTTCGATAAGACCTCCTTGATTAGTTGTGTGATCCGATCGTAGCAAACTTGTGGCAAGTTAAAATTAGACTTTATGTTCAACAACTGCATCATCTTTGACAGTACGGAATGAGTCTCACAACCAGGATATAGAGAAGTATCTACATCATAAAATATATCATAGAACTCTTTCGCCTCGGGATTAGGATCCTCTGGATAAAATTAGGCCATGCCGCATCATACACCATATCCCGTACAAGGTTCTGCAGGTCTCCATAATCAACAGAGCATCCGTTGTCTTCGATGAAAAAATTCATTACAACATTATCATCAAAAGCATAAGTAGCAACTTTCGTAGCCTGTCTTTTCGCATATAGTTCACCTTGCGATGACCACAGGCCGTAATCACGTACGAAACCCTTACGGGTCAAATGATCTCTCACAGTCACCACTTCTTCGTAACGTCTATTATGACAATTACCATATGGACACTTGATTTTGTTACCATCCATGTACTGAGCTTTGCTCATGGCATGCTTAAGAAATACTTTCACACCTGCCTGAAAATTGTCACTCACACCTATTCTGCTATCGTATTGCCGTTTGTACATCCATGTATGATCAATGAAGTAACGATCCGTCGTAGATTGGATGTGAAAGTCTGTATCGGAAGACAAAGTAAACATAATTGCAATTAAAAATATATAGTCCGATACCGACTCCCTCTACTTTATTGCTCTACTTCCCCTGCTTCTCAAGAAGGCCCCCGCTTTGAACCCCCTCTACTTCCCTGCTTATCATTTGACTCTCTCAGCCTCCTATTCTGTATCATATGATATCCACCTCAACCAAAGCGTAGATGTTTGCAAGAAACAAAAATGTAGTTCTTTATTACAAACTTAGAAAAGAGTATAATAGTACAATTGATTTCTGGGAAAGTACAACTATAGGAATCTGATCAAAAGACGATCACTTTATCCCTTGGACGATGTGATATCGAAGACCCGAGCCTCTGAACGTTACAACAGCACTTTATCAGGAGATTATGATCAAACTTGATGATTTAAGATTGATTTGAAACTCTATTTATAGAGTTCTTGAAATAACTGTTTAGCAGTTATTCTGGGTTACGCGCGCTTCAGGTTGCGTACCTCCTGTTCACTTGTGCGAACGGTTATACTAACTGATGTAGATGCGTAGCATCATTTGATTGAGATACACGTGGTCGTGGGCTGTGTAGTGGGCATGTTCTGCGAAGTTAGTGGCTTACGCACAACGTCACTCTGTTCTGAACACTATTTGATCACCTTGTGCGTGCTTCATCAGGTTGTGCATGGCGTAATGTAACAACTTGTGCGAGCGGTTGCACCAACTGCTGTAGACATATGGCATCATTTGATTGAGATGCGCGTGGTCGTAGACAGTGTAGTGGGCATGCTCTGCAAAGTTGGTGGCTTATGCGCCACGTCACCCTATTTTTTAAATAAAAAATTAATTAAGTGGCGCCAACTAGCCATGCTGCGCATGGGCGCAACACAACAACTGGCACCTTTGACTAAGTCTCATATGTTGTACTGATTAATTCTTTTGCCACATAATGACTTGTGCGCACCAGCTATCAGCATTAATAACATGCTGACAAAATCTTCTCGAGCGTCGCGTAGCGCGAGATTCGAACGGATTTTCCTTGATCTCTGTTATGTCAGCTGTCAGGAAAATGATGATATCGTTACAGCTTCTCGTATAAGTGCGCCATGTGTCGTTCACGCAACATGACTCCTGCGCAACTAGATGTCGGTGCAACCTGATGGTTTGGCACAATGTAATAATTTGGTGCCATTTGATGATCTAGCACTTTAATAGGTAGTACAGCTTGATTTCTAGCCTCTACAAGACCTCCTTCAAAGTTTTCGAAACTTGAAAATACTTCAAAGTTTTAAAATACTTTGAATTATGCTAGTTTTATTTGGATTTTGCCAGTTTACTATCTGAGTTGCGCCAGTCAACTCGAGCCCGCTTCTTCAGCATAAGTTGTGCGGTTCAGCCTCATTTACAAAGCTATAAATAGTCGTACTCCTTGGATTTTCATTCTTCATCATCGTTTAAGATAACTCGAGAGAAACCTATCTTCTTCTCCTTTTTTCGATCTTTGAGAACTTCGATCGACGACAATGGCACCCAAGTGCTCTGCTGCTGAGAAGGGTAAGACTGTGGCCGAGTCATCCATGCGAGTCCCGCCTTCGTTACGCCGAGAGACGGCCAACCCGGCCATGGAGGGTAAGCATTCGACTATAGACCCAATTATCGACCACCCTACTAACATCGGCCACCCTATTTAGGGTTCGGCTTGATTCTGACAATGTGCTCCCACTCTTTTTAGAGTTGGACATACTCCATAACTTGTGCCTCCCTTATTAGGGTTTGGTTGCTATGGACACGCATTGTACAGCATTTCGAAAAGTTGTGCTATCTTTTGGGCAAAATTTTGATGTGTTGCACGACAAATTACGGCACAACCTGATTGCTGCGCAACCTGATGGCTGCGCATGCTGTGTGCGACGCAATGTGAGGGTCATAAAAAATAGATTATTAAATACTCGATTCATTCTCTACGATGAACCTATTTATGGGATGCTCGTTTTTGAAACGTATTTTTCATTTCTCCCTCGTTAAGTGATACGTGCCTATTTATTGGAAAGACGAAGAGTCGACGGGGGCTGACCTTCACTGTATATACGGGCATGATGTCCAGCCTCCATCTTCATTCACTCTTATGGCTTCTAACATGAAGAAGGGGACGGACAACATTGTCGATGGAAAAGCTTCTGAAAAGAAGTTATACTCTGTGCCTACGGAGTATTTGCTAGAAGCTGACCCGTCGCTGAGGGCAGAAAACTTTCTCGACTGTTTTGGCCTGACTCTAACCGTCCTTACTCATTCCAGAGGTGGGCCATCATCTTCTTCCGAAGAGCATGGCATCTTAGAACATAGGGAAGGATTCCTCCGTTTGATGCTTCGTTCGAGAATCCATAACATAGAGGAATTAAGCGCTACCTTGCGTCAGACTGATGACGAAAAGCAGAAGTGACGTGATACGAGCGCGTCATTTTGCATAATGTCCATAGCGCCTATGTCTGTAGTGTCTGTCTACTTTTCCCCTATAAAATAAAAAATTGGACTTTATTAAATTCTGGCACATTTGAGCTTTGTTGTGTAACTGTCTTGACACGTCCCACTCATTTTTTTAATACCTTTTTGGTTCTGATAACACAAAATTCTGAACGACATGTGGCATTTTTTGTGCTTTCGTGCTTCATTCTTCCCAAAATATATGCCTATGGACGTGCGTAATGTTTCAGCTTCCGTTGCATATGAATAGTTACAATAAGAAAAGAACTTTTATTGTATTCTCTTCTTCTTTCTGATGTTTGCAGGGGACCAACTGACAAAACTCCCCAGAACTGGCATCAATGATCTTGGATGCTATGAAGTTGAACCACTTTGACACACACATCAGAGAGCTCAGAACTCTTCATGTTTAAAAGGGCTTTCTCGGAATGGTAGGAAGGGCCTTTATACATGAGAGTTGGACGGTGGAGACACATAATTAGGAATCGTATCACGAGGGCGATCTCATTTCTATTTCTCATGATGGGTCGTCTCTTCTCCACCAGTTGTATTGACAGCAGATTGTCTCTGAGCTGCTATACTCTGGGGTTCTCCTTTCGTCTTTCTGAGAGAGAAGACCAGAGTTGATTTCGTTGCCTTGCTCGCTGCTTTAGGTTGAGACGATAAGGAACTGGCGCCAACAAGAAGATCCAAAGATGTAATAGACCTTCATTTATTTAGATTTAGAATGTTAATCCGCGATGTAATAGATTTCCATCAATACGTATCTATATTTTTAAAGAAGGAATAAAGAATGATTTTTTCTTCTTTATGATCTGATTTGATGTGATGATATAGAAAATAGAATCCAGAGGAAATATGGATGTGAACTCATTTTTCTATTGATAATCTTCAAGTCAACTGGAACTTAAAGGCAGAAGATCGTGTCTAAAAAGACAATATCTAGATTTATCATAAAGAAAAGACATCTTTTAAAACAGCTAGGTTTCAAAAGACGGATTTGATGATTTGGATAGACTCCACGGGAATTTTGAGTTTTTATTATCTATAGCTTTATTTACGAAAAGTAAATAAATGATAATAAATGTAAGTACATTCCCGCGATGAAGTAGAGATGAAAAGACTGATGAATAAGCATGCCTTTTCAAGGAAAGGTCGCTTCGATTCTCGAGACAAAGAGTAAATGAAGATTTCTTCACAATATGAACGAACTTGCCTTTTCGAGGGATGGTTGTTTCGATTCCTGAAACAGAATATTTGGCTTTTCTATCTATAAATAGTATAAAACTTTTCTGAGAGCATCATTCACCCATTTTCTTTCCTTTGCAAATGTCTTCAGAAGAAATGCCTAAGGAGATGGGAGTTATCCCAAAGATCGAAGCTGCCTTCGACACTCCTTTCGACCAGCCTCCGCCGTCTACTCAGCCAGAAGTCGGAGAAAGCTCGGCTATTCCTGGAAAGAAGCAGGATATTCTTGCTGAACTGGTGGAGCCTGGGAGTACTGCCGAAGAAGAAGCTCTGAGGAAGGCTGCATGTGAACTGCTGGTGTCATCGGACAATAATGTCTTCGAGCTTCTTGCGAAATATTTTTTCAATAAAGAGGGCTCCGGTCCTCGTTAATTTTATGTATTTCCTTCTGTCTGAATTTATGCAAATAAAAAGGAATTTTATTTACATTCTGAGTCTCTGTGTTTATATTTCTTCTTTGTCTTCAAACATAATATGTCTTAAGAAATTTGCCATTAATGGACATCATGGCGATTCGACCATCCATACTAGCCAATTGATAAGCTCCATTGGAGAAAACTTTGCTTACAATGTAGGGTCCTTCCCACTTTGCTTCGAATTCACCTTTGCTCATGTGAGTCATAGTCATACGACGTCTCACGATTAGAACTAATTCTCCTTTCTGTAATGCTCGAACTTTGACTTTACGGTTGAAGGCTTTTGATAGACGAGCTTGGTATAACTTAATATGTTGTTGAGCAAGGAGCCATTTCTCGTCAAGCGCTTCAAGCTCCTGAAGTCTCAGACGACCATTATTTTCTGTTGTGAGTTCATTGGCAATGGCAATCCTTAGGGAAGGGATCTGGATTTCCAATGTGTAGCTCCCCTTCCCGAAAATTTTTGAAATATTTTTTTTTATTTAATTGGTTTACATTTAATTTTTCTATGATCATAGGAGTTGTGACTAAGCCCATAGGTGATTTATGATCAGCTTGTGGTCAGATGATCTCTAGATAGGGTCTATAAGCATTCTATGGCTATATTATTTTTATTATAATTTTTAGACATTTATATATATTTTTAAATATTTATTCTATGAAGATTTATATTTATGAATGACTTTCATAATTTATTTTGAGGCCATTTGTGACTATTTTGAGACCCAGTATTTTTCTTTAGGCTCTATTAGGTTAAATATGTTTTCTGTATTTTTCTACATTTTTTCTGGAATTTTTAGATAATTAAATATAGGAAAAACCTATTTTCTAAGACTTCTAGAATTTACTATGCAAGACTATGAGCAAATATTGACCCCAAATATTTTTCTAGGCTTTATTATGTTATTTTATATTTTCTAGAATTTTCTAGAATTTTTTTTGGATTTTTCTGCAATTTATTTTGATTTATTTGGACTTAAAATGATTTTTAAATAATTTTCTGAATTAAATAAATAAGTACCCAGAAATCCACCAGGGGGGCCTACCTGTCGGCGCCAACTGCTATAGTGATCGCCTCTCTCTCTCCTATGTATATATTATTATATTCGCCCACCCTAATTAAAATCCAGTCGCCTTTTGTGGGAGAACTCATCTAGGGTTTCCGACTTCCCGAAGCGATTGCCGTGAATTTCGACGTGATTTTTGTGCGTCATTTTTTTTGTTGGATTCATATTAAGGTAAAATTTCTGAATATGTATTTTATTTTCGTATATATTATTCCTAAATTTCTGGAAAATTCGTAGAGTGTCGATTGTGTGAAACTTGACACGTTTCGGTGTTTTTGAGATTCCGGGAGAACCAGAAACCGAAATTACGAACCGTTTAAAGTTTCGGAAATCTAACACAGAGCTCTACGACATATGTTTTTCCCAGAAATATTTCATTCATCTAGTATTTTATTTATTCTGTTGAACTCAGAATTGATCGATTGATCATCGTTTTTGTCACGATTAGCCATAACGACGATATCTTTTGACCAAAGCATGATTTTGTGGCATGGTTGATTCCATCGCACTCGTGGTGCTGAAATCTACCAAGGTGCACTTTCAAAATCTAGAGTTCTCAACATTTGACTAGATAGTCAATGGCATGTCTCGATTTGCGTGCTATAGTTTCCAAAATTGGAAAACACAACTTTTGTTGGCCAAACTTGCATGTTTAGATTATATTCAGATTATTATTAGGTTAAATTAGGTTTTTAAGTGAATTATTCTACAATTAATTATTTTTAGATTAGTAATCCAACTAGCCACTATTCCATGAATTTAGAACTAGAACATTAGAATTGATTTATAGTTTTCGTGCACGGTTCATGGTGTGATATGTGTTATAGGTTGACATCTCCTAGATCAGCATCCCCTCATCCTCGACTTGTGACTACGGTTTGTACAAGGACCACAGGAAAGATACCTTGCCTCCCTCTATAGTTTAATTCCATGTTTAAAGTTTTCATGTTATTATTGTATTATCATTAGATACTCTATTTGTTATAGATTTTATGTGATTTATTAGCTTTCTAGTTGACTTGATTTATCTAGTATCTACATACCATGTTCACCAGTTAATGGTCTTGCTTGACGTGACAGTATATTTATACTGGACTTGACTGTGTCTTGACTGAGTCGTACCTTATCTCACCAGTACCTTGCTTGAGTCGTGTCATAGAACGAGTATGTGTAATTGAACTACTAAATCCTTATTATCGATTTTCCACAACCAGAGAGTCCATACTCGGGATGAGGGTGTTTGCCTTGATCGGTTTATATCCGTGAGTCCACACTCGGGACGAGGATGTCGATTATTTACACCAGAGAGTCCACACTCGGGACGAGGGTGTTGACTTGACTTGCACCAGAGAGTCCACACTCGGGACGAGGGTGCCTTGTAGTGAACTAACCAGAGAGTCCACACTCGGGACGAGGGTTAGTACTAACCAGAGAGTCCACACTCGGGACGAGGATTAGTGATTAGTTCAAACCTGTGAGTCCACTCGGGGCGAGGGTTTGGTATTTTGTTGATCTCGTGTTCGCTTGTTCATCCAGCAGTTCAGTTACGTGTAGTTTTTCTTATATTCCAGTTTATAGTCACCTGTCAGTAGCCACTTGTTGTTAGTCATTTGGTAGCAGTTTGGTCGTAGTCTCTTGCCATGTTAAGTATCGTTCCTTATTATATCATGTTTATATATTATCATGCATGATTAAACTGCTTGATAAACATGTTTATATGTATCTTGCTATGTCCTCTGAGGACCTGATGATCTCTTCAGGTTTATCGATTGTATGGTGTTTATGGCAGAGCGGGATGGTAGATGATTATGATGCATGTCTCAGGTATTTGTTAGTGATATTACATCGTTATCCTTTGATGCTTTTTATTCCTTATCATGAGATATTCTGCTTATTGATTCAGTTTAGAGACTCTTGTTATACTCTTGGAGTCTTATCGGACATATATGCTAGTGGGCTGCAGACCACGACTTATAGTGTTCATTCCTGTTCTGTGCACTTAATATGGATTTGAGATATAGATTTGTTTTACCATGATTTGGCAGTATACCATAGCCTTGACAGCGTTTACGAATTCAAGAGGGGCTAGTGTCCGCTCGATACGTAGCTGGCTTGCTCACCTGATCGCGTCCGAAAAGCGGGTGCAAGTCGTGACACAATGGTAAGACGGCCTCGCATCCATATACCAAAGAGAACGGTGTACAGCCTGTAGGAGTACATACAGTAGTACGGTAAGCCCACAGACATTCTCCAAGCTTCTCACTCCAATTTTGTTTGTTGGTAGAAATAAACTTCTTAAGGAGTTTGATAATGGTCTTGTTAAATGCGTCTACGAACCCGTTAGCTGTAGGATTGTAAGTTGTAGAAGTAATATTATTATTCCTGTTGTCATCGCAGAATCGAGTGAACTTCTGACTAATGAATTGTGGCCCATTATCATGAATGATTTGCCGAGGAACACCGAATCTATAGATCACATGATGCTTAATAAAATTGATAACGCTGCTTGTCTTGACCTCAGCTAGAGGTATAGCTTCAGCCCACTTTAGGAAATAATCAGTTATGGCTAATATGAACCGATGTCCTCGAGACGAGGGTGGGTTCATAGGACCGATGACATCCATACCCCAAGCTTCAAATAGCCAAGATGCTGCCGTCATGTTTAGAAATTTTGGTGGTTGATGGATGAAGTCAGCATGAATTTGACATACTCGACACTTCCTTACATACTCAATTGCATCAAATATCAATGAGGGCCAATAGTAGCCCATACGGCAAATACGATCCTGTAATTTAGGACCAGGTTGATGTGTACCATAAACACCGTCATGAGTTTCACGGAGTATTTATTTTGCTTCTTCTCCCGCAAGGCAGCGTAGGAGTAAACCGTCAAACGTTCGTCGGCAGAGTTTCTTTGTAGTATGATTATAATAAAATCTAAGTGACCACTGTTGAATTGTTGTAGCCTCCTTAGGATCTTTGGGTAGGATATCATAGACCACGAAGTCTATGAAAGGAGTCCTATAGTCTTCACTGATGGCGCAAATTTTAACTGAATTGTTGAATTCCATGTTTGGGTTGTTGACTTCAATATTTAATTTATTCTCGACACAAAATAACTCTATTAGTGATGACGATCATTTGTTGTCTTCTTACGGAAATTGCTAATACTGCTGCAAGATTAGCGAGTGCATCAGCTTCCGTATTACACACTCGGCGTAGATGCTCGATGAAGAAGCCTTTGAATAAAGTAGCCATCCTGATCGCTGCATCATAATATGGAACCAGATCTTGATGTCGAACTTCGTATGTGCCTCTAACTTGATTGACAATCAGTTTGGAGTCTCCGTAAACTTCAAGATACTCAATATCTAATTGTTTAGCTAATTGGAGACCAATAAGCAGAGCGTTGTATTCAGCCACATTATTGGAACATGAGTCATCTGAAGGATAAGCTCTTTGAATAGCTAACCCTTCTGGTGAGACGATGACGATTCCAACTCCAGCAACAATAGCACATTTTGATCCAATTCTGGATGCACCATCAAAGAATAAATGTCATGTAAGAATTTCTTCTAAAATTATGTTGGACTCCAAAGTTTTATCTGGAATCTCGTCATAGAGTTTAGACGTGTCAGGAATTGGATGAGCTGCCAGAAAGTCAGCAAGGGCTTGACCTTTAACAGAATTTTGAGGAACATAAACGATATCATATTGTGCTAACAATATAGCCCATATTGCAAGCCTGGAATTGAGTGTACTGGGCTTTTTTATCAGGACCCGGAGAGGGTTAACTCTAGAAATAACATAAATAGTTTGGCCAGTGATATAATGTATTGTCTTTTGAACATCAAACATCAAAGCTAGACATTCTTTTTCCACTGAAGTGTATCGATGCTCAGCTCCAATCATTGTACGGCTAAGGTAATAGATAGCTTGTTCATGACCTCATTTATTCTTCTGAGCTAATAAAGCACCTAGGGAATGGTCCATTGCTCGAACATACATCAGGAAGGGTATTCCTGACACTGGAGGCTCTGGAGCTGGAGGGTTCATCAAGTACTGTCACGACCCGCACCCTAGAGTCAGGGCACGAGAAGTGGGTACGTCCAGCCTACGCCGCAGTGTCGGCGGTAGAACGCTGTCCTAGGTTAATCATCTAACAATATAAAGTACTTGTACAGTTTATACTCTCCGAATGGAGGTGACAAACAGAAAATAATCTCAATCACATCTAGGTAGAGAAATGGAAGATAGATAGATAGACAGATGGTAACTCAAAGAGACAGTACAATAGATGAAATAAGTCCAAGTGTCTAGGATAACATAACATCAGAATGTCAACTCATAATACAATAAGTCTAAGAGTCTACATATCTCAACATCTCAAAATACAACTCAGAGGTGAGACAAAAAGATAATACAGAAAGACTGTCTAGCTATACTAATCTAGACTACTGGGGCAACGTCTTCAGCTGCAGGTGGATCCTGCTGAGGGTCCACAACATAAGTGTCATCTAGTCCTGCTCCATAATAGGTAGACACCAGGGCCTCATCCTCATCCTCTGTAATATTTTTAACAGGTCCAATCAGGACAGGAACGAGCACAATACATCTCACGCAGTGCATAGTATGATAGGAAATATAAAGCATACAATAGAGTAAAATACATGAAACGCTGAAGGAAGATACATGTAGCAAAAGAGATAACTGTAATGAAATATCTACTATAATAGAGAACTAGCAGTGTCTAGTGAGTCAGAGTAAAATATAGACATGTGAAATGGCATAGGAGATTCATGACTACAGCTAGGAGTGATTCATGGCTATAGCTACTGGGGTAATATCCACATGACTATTTCCACTCCCCCATCCCCAATCAATACACAAGGATCCGTTCAAGTTATGTTAAGATTCATGATAAGCCCATAAATGGGAGATTCATGAGAGGCTCTGTGAATCATGAGAGTACATGAGTTACAAGCGATTCGTGAATCTATGAAAGCATAGAGATACATGATGATTCGTGAAACGCATAAACATGCTGTATCTGATGCTTTCGAGGGGGATAACATCTCATGAAAAGATCCATATAGTACCAATCCGTGATACAATCGTGTCAGCATCAAGTAAAGTAATCTAGAGCAAGAATATAAATCCTGGCAAATATGAAACGGTCAGAGAATGTACTCGCCTGATAACTGAATGTCTGAAGAAGATATACTGTCTGAGGAGAGGTGTATGGCTCCTAATCAGAGCAATACAAGTCATAATGTATCCACAATGGTAAAAATAAAGTATACAATGCATACTACATGATTCTAGGTCAATCTGGTCAAAAGTCAACTCTTGGTCAACTCTAATAGTCAAACTAGGTCACAGGAAGTCAAACTAAGTCAATAAGGTCAAACAAGGTCAAACAAGTCAATTACTAGTCAACATGATCAATCTGGATCAAGTCTAGGTCAAATTTAGACCAACTAAGGTATTGGTCAAACAAAGACCAGTCAGTAAGGTAATTAGGTCAAACATGGTCTGACTAGTTGAGCTAGTCATTTATTAGGTCAATTAGGTCATGGTTTGACCAATAGTTGACTTTAGTCAACCATGGTCAACAATGGTCAACTCTAAGTCAAAGCTAGGTCAACACTAGTCTAACTAGTTAGGGTTTTAGTCAACTAGTTAAATTAGTCATTGTAGGTCAATCCTAGTCAAATCTAGGTTAATTAGGTCAAGGTTTGACCTAAGGTTGACTTTGGTCAACCCTTAGTCAACAAAGGTTAACTAGTAGGGTTTTGGGCCTTTAGGTCAAATTGAGTTAGTCCCCAAGCCATAGGCTAGTAGCCTAGGCCATAGGCTATTCTTAGGGTTCCATAGGCTAGTGATTATAGGTTTCTATATAAACCTAGACTTAGCAAGTTATACATATATATATTTTTTTTTTTATACATATATATATATATATCTATATATATAAATATATATATATACACATCAATCTACTATCTATATACCTATATGGGAATACCATATGTACCATACCCAAAAACCCACATACATATGATACACTATATATGTGACCTAAAATATATATATATATATATATATATATATATATATATATATATATATATATCAATATATATATACATATATATATATATATCTATATATAACTATACATATATAAAGAGAGGAAAGTGAGGGACATAGAGAGAGAGACATAAAGTGAAAGAGGGAAAACATGACAGTGAGAGAGAGGGAAAAATGGGGGTGACTGGACAGTGGACAGGAGGGGGGTGTTCTCAGATTTCCTGAGAACATGAATTGCCCCCCCTCACAGAAAATACACACACACACAATTCATATATACATATATATATATATATATATATATATATATATATATATATATATATATATATATATATATATATATATATATATATATATATACATCACAACTACCTATTCACTCACCCAAATACCCTCAAAATTCACCCACACTCACACATACCTATATACTACATATTTATACACTGATAATATACCAATACATATGTAAAACATATCAAAAATAGGTTTGAAATTCATTTCTGAAAAACTGGGAAAAATCCCAAAACTGGAAAATAGCACAGTGCATAGGTAAACCTGTGTAAACCCATGTACACATACTAAACCGAGCTATGGCTCGACACTAGTGGTTGGTAACTGAGCCCCTAGGTGTCCTCTAGTGTCTAGTGTCCCTAGGAGTCCACCACGACACGACACAACGTGTCCAACCGCCCAAAAACCCAATCGGGTAAATCAAAATACGCACACACACACGCAGTGTCGTGCACGTGTGCACTTAACTCTAGGACACGACACACTTGCACCCGTGTCTCGTGCTCGTGCACGAAGGTGCGCCTAGGGGTTGGGCACGTGTCCAACACCCTGCACCGTGTCCACGTGTCTCACAGTGTCGACACGAGAGCCGTATCAGTCGTGAAAACACGACTGATGCGCGCGTTTGGCACTGCATCGTGCAGTGAGTCACGTGCCTCGTGGACACGACACGAGCCACGTGGGGCCTCGTGGTCATGTCCACGTGTAGCCCAGGTATAGGGCTACACACTCGTGCAAACACGAGGTGTCCTCGACTCGTGTCCATGCGATACGAAGGCCGTATCCAAGTCGAACTTTCGACTGGACTGTGCGCGTGCACGACAGTGCACGACCAGTGCACGTGTCCTCGTGTCCTCGATACGACACGAGGTGTCCTAAAATTTTGGGGGCATGTGCGCAGACACTGCCCCTCGTGTCCACCAATTTTGGTGTGTCCTAGTGGTCTGTACAGTGAGAACTAAGGGGGTGGTAGCAGGGCACTGCACGAGGGCCTCGTGCAGTGGGTTCGTGTCCGATTTGGACACGAACACGACCCAATTTTGTGTTCAGTCCAGTGGGGTTGTGACCTAGGTGTCTAGGGCTACCCAAAAACATATTTTGTTTCACATTTTAATAAAAACCAGTTCTTTGTGGCGTTTCAACAAACACAGTTTCCTAGTCTAGGATACGTGTCCGATACGGACACCAAACCAACTCAAACCTTCACCAAATTTGTCCTACAGTACCCTAGTACCTAGATGCATGCAAATATGAAGAGAAAACACAAAATTAACATGGTTTATAGACATTTACCTATTTGCTGAAAAATTAAGAAAACACCCAAGTAGGGGGGGTGTTCTTCCACTTGGTGATGCCCAAAAGCTTCCAAATTCCTTGATAGCAGGCCCTAACTAGTACCCTCTAGTGTAGGGGAGTCCAATGCAAGAAACTAGAGGCGATTTGGATCAAAATTGATCAAGTTGTGTAGGTTTGAAGAAATAGGGTTTTTCTAGGTTTAATTTCATGTAAAATGATCATGAATAAATATGGGGGGGTTAATATAGGATGGTGGGCTGCCAAGGGGTCCCTGGGCTGGCCATAGCATGGGGGGTGTCCTAAGCTTGCTTCTAGGTTAAGGCAAGGACTTTCATGGTAAAGGCTTGATATTTTGAGTAAATCAAGCAAAATATCCTATGTAAAATATCTAGATATTTATCTCACTTTAACCATGACCAAGTATCTATCCTCTTAGTCATTCTAGGTTAGTAACCAACCTCTAGATTAGGCTAAACTTGGTTAGGGGCTCTCATGACACTTAATAATAATTAAACAATAATAAAAACACATAAATCTAAATAATTCCAAATAATTCCTAAAAATTTACCAAAATACCCTTTAGGCTAAAAATCACTAATTTGGTGTTCTAAGCCTATGGCTAAGCTCTCATGGTCATGGCAACTTCTAGGTTAGAGAAAACTAGGGTTTACACTAAGTTATACTAACAAAATCACAAAGTCATAAGTCATGACTTAGCATGACTTTAGAAATGGTTTAACTTAACTAAAATCACCAGAAAATCATACCATGACTAAAATACCACTAATAAATAATAAAAATAATAAATTTTCAAAAATATCCCAATTTCAGAAAACAGGGTGTTACAAGTACCGCTTTATGTCTTCAAATGCTTGTTGACATTCTTCAGTCTAAATAAAAGACACACCTTTCTTCATGAGTTGAGTGCACGGTCTACAGCGTCCAGAGAGATTTGAGATGAATCTCCTGATATACGCAAGCTGTCCCTGAAATCCTCGTAGCTCTTTTAGGTTATGTGGAGGGTGCATCTCTTAAATGGATTTAATTTTCTCAGGGTCAACGTGTATGCCTTTAGAGATAATAATGAATACAAGAAATTTGCCACTAGAGACTCCCAGGAATGACTTGGTGGAATTTATCTTGAGTTGATGCTGGCGCATTAGATCGAAAATAGTTCGCAAGTCTTGAATGTGATCTTCTTTTAGATGACTTTTAACAGCAATATCATTAACATAACATTCAACAGTCTTTCGTAAATGATCACGAAAGATGGTACTCATGGACCGCTGACAAGTTGCACCAGCATTTTTAAGACCAAATGGCATGACAGTGTAGCAATAAACTCCCAGTGGAGTATGAAAAGATGTATGTTTCTCATCTTCTGGATGCATTTTGATTTAACTATATCCTGAAAATCCATCCATAAAGGACATACGTCCAAATTCGTAAGTATTATCGATCATGAAATATGTGATTGGAACAGAAAATTCGTCTTTGGGACAAGCTTCATTAAGGTCTCTGAAGTCGATGCAGACCCGGACTTTCCATATTTTTCAAAACTGGGACAACATTAGCCACCCAGTCCGGATGTTGTTCTTATCTGATGAAACCGCAGACGATGAATTTCTTGACTTCAGCTTCTATGGCATCTATTATGTCGGGTTAAAATCGATGTTGTTGCTGTTTGACTGGCTTCATATTTGGCAAAATATTGAGCTTGTGGGTAGCGATATGAGGATCCAATCCCGGCATATCTTCATAGCTTCGAGCGAATACATCAATGTATTTTCTAATGAGCTGGATCAATTATTCTTTATCTGTTTCGGAGAGACTTTGTTGACAAATATTGGTTTTGGGGAAGTTTCATCTCCAATATTGACTTGAACCAACTGATCTTTAGTAGGTGGCTCACATTATTCAAGGCGAAGCTCCCATTGAGTATCCATTCTTTGTGCCCAAGGATCAGATTCAGAGACTTCGACAAAGTCTCTGTCATCTTCTGAGAACTCAGCAGTTACCATATTGGAAGATAGAGTCACTCGATGGATGTGACCTACACTGGTGTCTGAATCCCATGAGACAGAATCAGAAGAGTTAGATCGTTCTTCTTCATCGGATTTGGAGGCTTCTAGAGTTGGAATTGGTGCAGTATAACCTAATTCCCGCTTCATTTTGCTGTAGTATTGTTGTAATTTTCCTTTCGGAGCAGGAATATAAATAGGAGTTCACCTTCCTTTGCCGCCATTGAGATCAATTTTAAAATTGTAGCCCATCTTTTGAATGATATCTTTTGATTGCTAACTATAACGACGTAGTTGAAGTCTTCCGTTATCGTGATTTTTTTCTACACTATCGGGCGTGATCTTCTGTTCCGTTCCTTTACTAAAAAGTATAGGAAGTTTATCTTTCTTTCTGGAAGGAACTAGGAAGAAGGAGTCTTGCATTGGCTCGAGCGATATTTATTTTGAGAAGCTTCAACTACTCATATGGTAAGTGGCTCGAAGCTATCTTATATTTTTAAATAACATCGAGTATAATAAAGGACATCAGTATACTGTAAAGGAGATGCTAATTTATTAATTTGTATATCATCTTTATAACATGATTCTTAACATTAACGGAAGGCTTAGTAAGGTTGATGACTAGAGGTAGAGAAGGGGAAGGTGAAGGTTTGTTATGATGAAGGTCGATAATAAGAGACTCAGAAGAGATGAGCTCCCTTTTTTCTCTACAGAAGGAGGATGTTTGTTATGAGAGGAAAGATGTATAGTCAACGTCTGAGAAGAAGAGGGACGAGTAGCACGTCCTTTGACGGGAATCATGAGAACATCTTTTGAAGTATGTTTCTGATCTTCCTCTCTATCAATTGCCAACACAACTTTTATGAACTCCTCCTTGTACATCCGGAAGTCCATAAAATATGCTTCAATGCCCCTGAAAGGATTTAAGTCGGCTACTTCCTTTTGGACTTCTCTATTGACATCCACATACTTGAAGCATAAAGTGGATGGTACAATGTTATGCTCATGCAGAAAGGGTCTTTCCAGCAAAGCCTTGTAAGAGCCATGATTATCGATCATGTAGAAAGTAACCTTCGTGTGAAGATTGCCTATTTGAACTTTCAGGCGAATCTTTTCCAAAGGTTCACTTGTTCCAGAATTGAATCCCAAGATTATCGTGATGGTTATTAAAAGATTGTGTACATGAATCTTCAATGCATCCAGTAGAGTCTTTGACATGATGCTAAGTGCAGACCCAGGATCGATCAAAATACGATCAACCTTCATGGTATCGACATATCCCGTGAAGTAGAGGGGTCGATCATGACGATTATCTTCTAACAGCATATTATCTTGTGTAAATGTGATGTTTGGCATGAGTTCTATCATACTATGACAATGAAGGCATGTTATAGGCTCATCCTCTGGCTTCTTGAGAAGTATTAGACAAGTATCAGCTTACGTAAAAGCTTTACTCAACGTTTCTCGAGTCTCCTTCGAAAGACGGAGTAGCTCAAAAATTGACAATCTTGTTGGAGTATTAGCCAGCTGAGCCAGTATATCAAAGTTATACGGCTTCTCAAGTCCCAAAGTTGAAGTCTACTTTAATACTTTATCAAAAGGGATAGGTTGTTTTCCTTTGTCGACTGTCGTCAATTTGGGAATAGTTGGCTCTATTGGAGGTGATGACGCTGATAGATCATTGACAGCAGGAGAAGATGGTGCTTGAGGAGCCTCCAGAGCTGGAGCAAGGTTTTCTTGACCTTCTAAATAGTCTCTTAGGTAAGGTTTTCTAGACCTGGTACCAGTTAAGACTTCTTCTTCGGATATAGGCTCGAAGGATGCCATATTGCAACTCTTTGCCTGGATCTTATTTCTAGTAGGTTTCTTTTGGCATGATGGAGTTTGTCCAGTAACCCAAACCAACCCGAGATTGGTTGTGAGAAAGACATAGGAACAGAGGTACAGGAAATCCCTTTCCATGATTCAAACCAGAGGCCTTTTGTAGATCATATTCCATTTTCGTCAAGAGTTCGCGAGACTGGGGATTATACAGATGGAAATCTGGTTATATCTGGATTCTGATTTTGACGATGTTGTCTCAGCAGGGGAAGAAGATGAAGGATTATCTGCTGTCGAGATGAAGGTAGCAGTTAGAGGTGGAAGACAATGTTCACCAAATAAAATAATATGACATAATTTATTTTTATTAGCCTTTTTAGACTTGATGGAAGAAGATGGAGGATTACTAAAATCTGCTCTTTTAGCGACGTAATTTAGCAACATTAGTGAAAACGTCGCTAAATTTTGCAAATTAGCAACATTTACGTAAAACGTCGCTAATCGTCGCTATTAGGGACGAAAATAGCGACGTATATTAATTAGATGAGCTTTTCGTTGCTAAATGTTGCCATTACGTCGCTAATAGCGACGAATTTAGCGACGTTCCTCACAACGTCGCTAATTTTAATTAAAATCCCCCTCGATTTATTTCTCCCCATTTTTACTCTCTCTCCTCACTTTTCCCTCCGACGCGACGGACTCTCCTCCCTCTCTGGTACGTAACTCCCCATCTCTCTCTCTTTATTTTGGTTGTGGGTGGTTGGGCGGTGCGGGAGGCTCAGGGGGAGGGCCAGGGGGTACGGGTGGCTCGGGGGGAGGGGCATGGGGTACGGGTGGCTCTGGGGGAGGGGGAGGGGTACGGGTGGCTCTGGGGGAGGGGGAGGGGCAGGGGGTGCGGGTGGTTGGAGTTGAGGGGGTGGCTGGGTGGGAGGGGCAGGGGGGATACGGGTGGTTGGGTGGTGAGTGGGGGTGGCTAGGGGGGAGGGGCAGGGGGTGAGGGCGGCTGAGGGTTAGGAGGGGGGCTGGGTGGGGAGGGTTAGGGTTAGGGTTAGGGTTCGGGTTCAGTTTAGGGTTAGGGGTGGAGGGGCAGGGGGTCTCCATCTACCACTCCTCGTACTAGGTCCTCCTCACCCTCCCACACTCCAGTATACACTAGCGGTCTAGTCGTCGGCAATGGCTCCACACCCGGCTCTAGCAGTTCCAGGTTAGGGCCTTCTACTTCTACGTCGCCAGTACCGTCGAGTATTCCAAAGGACAACCCCACTATTGAGGAGGAGGTCGAGGCCCACGCTAAGGGCGAGTATTCCAGAGGACGACCCCACTATAGAGAAGTGTAAAAATATTAATATTAACCAAGGTTCACAGTATCAGTATCGAAATCGATATCACTATAAATCTCATGGCTTCCTCTACCAGAGCATAATATAAAACCAAACGTGAAGAAGAGCTTCACATTCAAAGCATTAGAAGAAAAAAAATTCGATTGGTGGTAGGGCGAGCAAGAATCCTTTGACGAAAGGATTCTGGCTCGCCCTACCACCAATCGAAAACTTTTTTCTTCTAATGTTTTGAATGTGAAGCTCTGCTTCACGTTTGGTTTTATTTATGCTCTGATAGAGGAAGCCATGAGATTCATAACGATACCGATTCCGATACTGATACTGTGAACCTTGGTTAATATTAATATTTTCACACTTCTCTACGCTTTGGTTGAGGTGGATATTATATGATGCGGAATAGGAGGCCTCATGGCCCGAATGAGAAGAAGGGGAGTAGGGAGGCTCACTCTATACAATCTAGGTACTACGATATACACTCTATACACTCTTACTTATGCAAGCCTTTTGAGCAATCAGCGTTATACTAGATTTTCGAAAAAATCTATAACTCTGGTAGGCCCAAAAGACTTGGCATAAGTAAATTTAATTTTTAACACTTATCTAGCTACTACTAAGATATCTTATATATATCCTTTTAGGATACTCACTCTATACCAAGGTTTGCAGTATCGGAAAGGTTCTAAATGACGATAGGCAGGTGCACGATGGAGAGAGTCCGCATACCGCCTAGATGTCGCCTAGGCAGTCAATACCGATACTCATAGAAATAGTCCGATACCGATGCCGATACCAACTCTTAAACTCATAGGATTAATAGCCCAATACCGATATCGATTCTAGGGTTTTAGGGTTAGGGTTAGGGTTAGGATTAGGGTTGGGGTTTTTGGGTTAGGGTTAGGGTTAGGGTTAGGGTTTTAGGGATAGGATTAGGGTTTAGATACCAATACTCATAGAAATGGTCTGATACCGGTACTCATATAAATAGTCCGATATCGATCCGATACCGATACTCAAAGAAATAGTCCGATACCGATATCGATACTGTGAACTATTTCGATACCGATACTGATTCCGATACTCAACGAAATAGTCCCATACCGATACCGAAGTAAACACATCAAGTTGTTAGATCGCCACCAAATAACAATAAGTACAAATAACAAATAAAAATTAGGTCGATACCTAAAACACCCCCACCCCCTGGCCCCCACCCCACTCCTCCCTCCGACAGGCTGTAACTCCCCAACCCCCTTCCCTCCCCCCGACCCCCAAGACCCCCCCACCCCCTGGGCCCCCAGTCCCCCTTCTCCACTCCGACCACCAAGATCACCCGGCCCCCCTCCGCTCCTTCCCCCTACCCCCCACGGCCTCCCTACCCGCCGACCACCACACTAAACCCCCCTGGGCCCCCACCCTCTCTCCTCCACCCCCCCGACCGCCAAGACCCCCGGGCCCCCGCCGCTTCCCTATCCCCCCTCGCGACCACCTTACCTGCCGACCCCCACCCTAAACCACCCACGCCCCCCCGACCACCAATTCCCCCAGGCTCCCTCCCTCCGCTCCCCTACCCTCTCCCTCCCGCGACATCCCTACCCGTCGACCACCACCCTAGACCCCCCTCCCCCCGCGGCCACGATAAACCCCCCACGGGTTGCGCCCCTGACCACCAAGAGAGAAAGAGGGAGGGCGAGAGATACCTGAGTGAGAGAGAGAGAGAGATAGAGTAGTGAGAGAAAATTTTGGGAGGAATGAAAAATTCCCTCCCCTCCCCCCCCCGTCGCTTCGTTTTATGTTAGGGCACAGTATTTAGCGACGGATATATCCGTTGCCAGGCCGTCGCTATATCCCTGCTAGTTTGTCGACGGATAATCCGTCACTATGTGGTCGTCAAATTTTGTGCCAATTTTTTTAACATTTCTCACAAATTGTTGACAACTGGGCGACGACATAGTGACGGATTGTTTGTCCGTCGCTATATGTCTAACGATATAGCGACGAATTTTCGACCGAGCTTTACATTTAAAATTAAAAAAATAATTGGCTGCAATTCGACGGAAATCCCTCGTTGTTTCGTCGGGAGTCCATCGCTATTAGAGATGGGATACATCCGTCGCTAAAAATTTGTCATTAAATTACTGTATTTTTGTAGTGAACCTAGGCGACTACATTCTCTTTAGGAATCATGTTCATGAGTATAGTATGACTTAGAATTTTACCTAGATAGATATAGAGACAAAAGGCCATAAGGACTAAGTAGTAGGAGGTTATTTATGATTAAGTTAGAAAATACTATCGTAACCCTTGTAAGTACCATAAAAATTGTACTACTTCCTTGGTTCATATGTCATCATAGTGCTCTACTAAAACGTGGACGTGCAAGGATGACATAAACAACTATTTCTCTCGTCTGAACGAAAATCGTGACACGATCTTCGCGCTCGATTCTTTCTTCCGTCTTGTATTTCGTTTCCATAGATCATGCGTTATTTCTAATTTCGAGGACAAAATTCTTGTAAGTTGGGTAGGATGTAAACCCCCACTATTTTTGAAAATTTTCTTATATTTATAATTGTATATAAATATTTTCCTTACTAATTAGTTGGATAATTGATAAGAAATATATTGTGTATAAAATATAAGTCTGATATATTAATTTAATATAAGCATAAGATTATTTCTTTATAAGCTATAACATGAATTATTGCTACAAAAAAATGTGTTTGGATATTTTAGATTTTTAGGAATTTTTAGAATATTTTCGAATTTTATTCTTTTAGATTATATATATATATATATATATATATTTTTTTTTTTTTAGATTATATATATATATATATATATATATATATATATATATATATTGAGCGAAAGGACTTTTATTGCTGTAACAGGCACAGAATGCTGAAGCCTATACAAGTAAGCGCGCCAAGTGCGAAGAAACAACAAAAATAAAAGGCCTTAGCCGAACACCGGAGGGTTCCCGCGGCTAGAGCAGAGCCTGCCAAAATCTCTCCCGGGAGTGGGTGCAGTGACTCCTGAGTTTAAGAATTTGTCGGAGGACTTCTCGGATCAGTTGTAATGGGTGGTATTGGCGACCTTCATAGCTGAATTTATTTTGGTTCTTCCAGAGTACCCAAATTCCAGCGGTTGCGGCGATCTAATGGCCAGGAAGCCGCCCCACTTACCCAGAAGATCATTGAAGCCCCCGCGCTGATGCCTCTTTCCACAACGACGAGATAAGTCACTCCAAATCTGAGTAGCTAGATCCCCAGAGAGCAGGATATGCTCAGCCGTTTCTGATATGTGTAAGGTGCAGCAGTGGCAGCTAGACGCGAGGCTGAAGCCAATTGTGGTAAGGGAATCGTCAGTAGGAAGCTTCCTGCGCTAGGATCTCCAGATCAGAAAATACCACTTGTTGGAGATGCAGGATTGCCAAATTGGAGCGATCAGCGGAGAAGGTACGCAGGTGCCCCCACCTCGCGCCTGGCGGAGGCTATCATGAACGAACCTCCGGCTGTGGTGGCCCAAATCAAGACGTCCAGAAGATCATTGATCTGTACGTCCGCGACGGCAAGCTCGATCAGTGCGTCCGATCCCATCCTATCTCTGATCCGCTCCCACCTCCAACCCGAGGTAGGGTCCCAAAGATCCCTGATCGTGCAGTTGGGGGGGCATTCGGTAAAAGTTGGTAGACCGTATTGCCGGTCCAGTGTTCGTGGCAAGGCGACGAGTTGTCCTTGTCGAGCCGCAGACGGATAAGGGGTTCAGCTAGGTGATGGCCATGAAGAATACAGTGCCAGGATGAAGAGGATCGATTATTGGCGATGGTCATCATGGGGTAAGAATGTTGGAAGTATCTAGCTTTCATGAACCGCGTCCAGATAAAGTTACTAGATCTCAGCTTCCACCACAATTTCATAGAGCAGGCGTCCACGATGTGCGATAATTTTGATGAAGCCGAGACCCCCCTTATCGGTAGATTTAGCCATCGTATCCCAGCTGGTCTAGTGATGCTTATCCTCACCATCGAGATGTCCTCAGAAGAAGTTGGCGAAGAAGGCCTCTAAGGAGGATAGAACCTTCGAATGGGAGAGAAAACGGCCATGGTGTAGATGGGAATGAAGGATAGTATATGTTTAATGAGGATTATCTTTCCGTCTGGAGAGAGGGTCGCATTGGGTCATCCCTTGATCTTCTTTCTCACATTATTTATTAGCCCATCGAAGATGCCCGAATTAGATCTGCCATAAACCAGAGGGCAACCTAGGTAGGTGAACGGTGGGTATGCGGTAGAGAAGGAGGTGAGATGTGTTAGAGTGGCCAAGTGGCTCCTGTCGGCTTTGTGATGGGCATAGATGACACTTTTTCTGGGGTTGATCTGTTGTCCGAAACATCTGGTGTATTTCTCAAGGATGCTCCTGAACACCTCCACTGATCCGACGTTACCGGAGGAGTAGATGAGGATATTGTAGGAACCCTAGAGGGGAGGGGGTGAATAGGGTCAAGCTAACTAATCAAGCACTTAGCACAAGCCAATTGGCAATTTAAAAATAGGCTTAATTGCACTTTGCTACCCTCAACTATTCCGCATTTTCAACTTGATACCATAAACTTTTTTTCGTAACAAATTGGTACCTCAACTATTATTTTTTTTCAACTTGATACCTAATTTTTCAAAAATTCCGAAAATGCCCTTCCCTCTTCCTTTCCTCCACCCCCTTCCCCACTCCGGCCACCCCCCCTGCTAGCTCTGGCCGCCCCCCCTGCTAGCTCCGCCCCCCCGCCCCCCATCCCCCCTGCTACCTTCGGCCACCCCCTGCCCCGCCTTCCACCCCGCCCTCCCTTCCCAGCCCCCCTCCTCCCGTGCTGCCGCGGCCTAGGGGAGAGGCGGGGGCGGGCGGGCGGCCGGAGTGAGCAGGGGGGGTGGGGGGCGGGGGGGGCGGAGCTAGCAGGGGGGGCGGCCGGAGTGAGCAGGGGGGGCGGCCGGAGCGTGCAGGGGGGGAGGGTTAGGGGTAGGGGTAGGGGCATTTTAGTCCAAAATAACATCTGGGTACCAAATTGTTACAAAAAATAGTTTAGGATACAAAGTTGAAAAATGGTAATAGTTGAGGGTAGCAAAGTGCAATTAAGCCTGACAAATATAAGTGCAAGAGAAGAAGCAAACACAATACCGACACCCGATATATCCTGGTATCCTCCTAAGAGGCAGTCCAGTCCCGAAACTCTCTCCGGCTTTAATCCACTATTTGAGCAAATAGTTACACACGAGTTTGGATCCGAAGAACTCGTCAACTTCTTACACAAGCGCTTTAATCCGAAGGGCTCTCCGACTTCAACCGAGAGTTTGGATACGAAGACTCCCCAACTTCAACCGAGAGTTTGGATACGAAGACTCTCCAACTTCAACCTTTCACAATAGGTTTTGATCTCCTTATATAATAGGATGAAGATCTCACTTTTCAACTCAATAACTCTAACACAATTTGTGGATGGCAAATGAAAGCTTTGTAGAGTTGTATGTGGATAAGCTTTGGTGGTTTAGAAATTTTTAGGCTCAAAGCATCAACCTTGAATGAAGGGGTTCAAGGCTATTTATAACCAAAGCTTGAAAAGAAGACAAAGGCAACTTTTCAGTCACGAACCGGCATACCGCCGGTATGATCCGGCATACCGGCGGTATACCGGTCTGGGATTGCAACGGCTAGAAATATAGCCGTTGGGATCATTAATGGCTGGAAATCCGACCGTTGGAATTTCAACGTTTCAGAAGCGGTATACCGTCGGTATGGACCGGTATGCCGGCGGTATGCCAGTTTTGTAAACAGAAACTTTCTGTGAACAAAAACCGGTATACCATCGGTATACGCCGGTATACCGTCGGTATGCCGTTTTCCACCAAAAATGATCCTGGGCTTATTTCTGCCCTAGCTTTCGATTTTGCCATCCATTTCTTGTGTTTACAATTATTCCTAAGACTCATTACAGACTCCAGATATACTTAGGCAGGTGCAGGCTTCTTCAGAGTCTTGAAATGATGATGGCATGACTTGGCTTCTTCCTTTGATAGGTGCTAGCTTTTTCCCTTTGCGGCAGCTGTCCAAAGATATCCAGTTTGCGAAAACTGAATACCTTTCGGGGGCTTCGCCCCCGAACCCCCGACGAGGGGTGCTGCCCCCTCGACCCCCGTCCGCTGACCGGGCAGCGGAACCCCCGGTGCGTGGCTCCAGAGATGTCGTCGGGTGGTTCAGAAAAATCTTGTGGGGTCCATCGTCTTTGGCCCACCATGATTTCTTCATTACATATGTCCACATTGATCTTGCTTATTGCTTTTCTGTATGTACATGTTAGACGAACAAAGCAATATACATAGTAGCAAGTATGATAAGTTAAAGCACATTAGGACTATGCAAAGTTTAAGTATAAGTGCTAAGGTGATGGCATAAATGTTAGTGATATCATAATGATTAAACTTAATTGAATGACCACAATCAAAAACATAGTCTTGATTTTGGCAACCCAATTAAATTTAAGATAGATAAGCTCATATCACTAAGATGTAAACCAATGGGCACATATCACCAAAGATATAAGTATAAGTAGAAATGCTATAGCGATTGTATGAAGATTAGTGATAAAGAAATGCTAAACTTAACATATTAACCATATTCAAAAAAATGATACAATCATTGGGCCAACAGATATCATCGGCGTAGGCCAGGTGAGTGATTAAAGGACAGCCGGCGGTGGTATAAAAGTGGTATAATCTGGAGATGTTAGCCATGCTGTTCAGGTTTCTGCTGAGGGCATCGACGACAATGATAAAGATGGTGGAGGAAAGAGGGTCTCATTATCGGACTCCTCGACTAGATTTGAAGAAGCCGTCTGTTTTCCCGTCAATGATAGTGGAAAACCATGAGTTGCTTATGGATCTGAAGATGATATCGATCCAGGTTTCAGAAAACCGAAGGCCCTAAGAGCCCATATGATGAATTACCAGTCTAGGCGATCATATGCCTTTTCTATATCGAGTTAGATAGCTACGTTACCCCCCCACTGGATGGGAATTTTATACAGGTTATCATTTCTTAAGCGAGAAGGATGTTGTCTATGATGTTCCGCCCTGGGACAAAGCCGTTTTGTTCCTCGAAGATAATCTTATGGAGGAGATGGGACAAACGGGTTGCGATGATCTTGGAAATAATGTTATTGGTGAAGGTGCATAAGATGATCAGCCAGAAATCTTTGAAGGTCTCCGAGTTATCTTTTTTGGGGATTAATATGAGGTTGGCTCACGATAAGGATTTTGGATAACAAGCGCCTTGAAAGAAAGCAGTTACGGCATCGTGCACGTCTATCCCTATGATATCCCAACAGGACCGAAAGAAGACCCCAGAAAATCCGTCGGGTCCGAGGGCACTGTGTTCGTCAAGGGCCCAGACCACGAACTTGACTTCTTCCGTAAATGGAGGAATTAATAGATGCACGTTATCCTGCTCGTTGATTAAAAGTGGGACATTGGCCAGAAAATCCTCATCCTTGGTGACGGCTTCTTTGGTTAATAATTTGGCATAGAAGTTATCGGCAGCCGCCTGGATGCTCCGTTGATCTTTGAGTAAGGTGCCATTACCGTCGGTTATTTGATACAGGTTGAGTTGATACATGTGGCCCTTGACGTAAGCATGGAAGAAAGCAGAGTTTCTGTCACCCTCGATTTCCTAGGACAACCTGGCTTTTTGCTCCCAAAATTATGTCTCCACTTTCAGACGAGATTTGAGGATAGCCTTAGTGAGGTTGAGCACGGCCCGAGCCTCTGTAGAACTGTCCGTGGTGTATTGAATCTCAGCACGAGTGACGTCATCTTCCGCTGCCTTAATCTCTTGGAAGATGTTGCCAAAAGCGAGTTTGCTCCAGGAATCAAGAGAACCCATGGTCGTCTTTAGTTTAGCGGCCACTCTGACGAGGGGGTCTGGGTATCTCGATAAATTCCAGGCGGAGGCTACGATGTTATGGAATTATGGGTGGTGTCTCAAGAAGTTCAGGAATCTAAAAGGTTTTTTAATAAGGTTGGAATTTTTGTTGACCTCAATAAGGAGAGGAGAGTGGTCGGATTCTGTGGAGTAAAGGTGGGAGAGGTTGGAGATGAGATTCATGTCGGACCACCGGTTGTCGACGAGGGCGATGTCCAGGCGGGAATATTATCGACGTGCTCCTTCCTGTATGTTACACCAGGTGAAGGTGCTACCGGAGTAGGGGAGGGGGACATGTGGGCCTGGAATATGAAGGAATTGAAGTTGTTCATGGCCGATTGGTGGGGAAGGCGCCCCCCTCCCATCGATTTTTTCTCTCTGCACGAGATCATGTTAAAATCCCCTAGGCAGAGCCACAAGAGGTTGTTGAGAGAGCTATGGGTGTCCACTAGGTTTTTCTAGAGCTGCTTGCGCTCGACAAAGTCGCAGCTGCCGTGCACTGCGGAAATAAGGGATCGAAAAGTGAGAGAGGGGTGTTCCACCCAGCAGGAGAGCGCCTGGTCGGAGTTGAGGATGGTAACGAAGAGGCATTCGTCGGAGAACAGGATCCAGATGTTATGACACCTAGCATTGGCATTCGGGAACCCGAGCTGAAGTTGGATGGATTTAAGTTTTTTCAGGGGATTTTGGGTTCGATGATAACTATAATGTCGATCCGGTAGATTTTGTTGAGTCTGATTAATCTCCTTATGGTTGGTTTATTGGCCAGCCTTCTGACATTCCATGCTAGGATGTTAAGCATTTGGAGGATTGCGGGTTAGGGTGGAGTGGGGTTAAGCTTGGTGGCTGATCGAGTGTGGTCATGGCCAAGGGCTCTTGAGCTTGTTTCTTTTTCTTCTTATTTTGGAAGATTTTGGAGGCTCTTAGGGGCGCTGCTGAGGAGGCTACCATCGAGTCGAGGTATCTTGGAGCTGTGGTATATGTTTCCTCCTCCGGGAGGAGGCAAGTTCTGTTTCGATCTCGGCCAGAGCGTAGAGGGGGTTGTTGGGATCCAGGAAGCCGGCATCCTGGGCTTACCGGATCCTAGCCTCAGAGTCGAGGCCTAATGACTGTACGACCTCGGTTGGTAGGGAGAGATGGGTAAATCAGCTAGGGCATGGTAGATAATCAGCGCCAACTGATTCTTCCCTACGTTGCCTAAATCGACGATGGATTGCCCTTCGACGATCTTATTCCCTTCTACGAGCGGGGTCTTGTCGGGAAGGAGGTTCACCTGGGCGGCGACCGAAGGAGAGGAGTTGAGGATCTCGAATCTGTTGAGGAGGGTGATATTCGTTTGCTTGCCTGGAGCCATGAAATTAATCGACGGGAAGTGAGTGCATGGGCTGGGGAAGCCGTCGCCGTCTGCGAAGTAAGAGTGGAAGTTGGGGAGAGGAAATAGGGCCTGATAGGGGGAGTTGTGTCACCTTCGAGGATTATGTCTTTTGGGGTGCTTCCTTCTTGATCTCCGGGTGGGCCTTAAAATAATGCTTTGTGAGGTAGCCTCTGATCTGACAGTGCTTGCAAAATATGATGTTATTGTCGTACTCGAGCGTCTGGAAGTGTGTCCGTCCCCCAAGCTCGAGCTGAATAAGAGAGGGGGGGATCAGAAGACAGGTCAATCTCTACGCAAATCTTAGCGTAGTTGCCTTTGAAAAGATTACGTGTTTCTTCGGTAATGGCCACCAGGGTCCCGAAGGAGCTGGCAATTCTCTTGAGCACTGCGAGGGCGAAGCAGAATAGGAAAAGGTTCGAAAGGGTGATCCACGTCGAGATAATCTTCGAGTCGACATTGGGGTTAAAATTGGAGGACCATTTAGCGATCTTTAAACTGAGGGAGACGATGTTGGTGGTGCCCTTAGCCCATACCAAGGAGCAGTCGGGATTGGAGGAGAGGTGGAGGAGAAGGTGCTTGGAGTCCAGCGGTACAACCTTGTATGCGGATGAGAGACCCCAGCCCGCGATGACTTCTTTAGCTAAGGGCAGTTTAGGGCATCCGGACGGGAATTTCAGCAGATAGGTCTTCGCGAAGGAAGAGGATAAGGATGAAATTTCATCGGAGAAGAACGGCAATCTGATGGTTTGTCCGTTGGATGGGTTTGGGAAATCGATCTCTAGTAGTTCGGACTCCTTCTCTCGGGGAGGCATCTGCGCTGATCGATCCGGCCACAGAATCTCTGCGTAAGAGGGAGCGACGGAGGGCATCGTTTGTTGCCGGAAGGGGGGAGGGACACTGCCCGGGAGGAGAGGGAGGAGGTTGAGGGAGGAAGCGGGTGCTGCACCGCGTACCGAGAGGTATCCACCGGACTGCGGGTGTCGGAATTCGGGCCCAACAGGGTTGGAAGCTACGATATGGCCGAAGGGGCCGGCCGGAAGGGCGGACGCATGCCCAACGGGCGCAGGCGCATGGGTCTCCTGGTTGGCAGGGGAGCATACGCTCGGGATTAGACCCACGGGCGCATAACATCTTGCTAAAGAGAGGAGAGGGGGGAGGTTCCCTCATATGGTAGGCGCATGACCGGAACCCGGCGACGCTGCCGTAGGCGCATTGCCTCCCACAAAGGGGAGGGACACAGAGCAGCCGTGCCTCGATAGGGTCGCATGGCTAGATGTAAGGGGTGGCGCATGGCTGCTGGATGGCGACTTGGGTGCATAACCGACCGTGCGATGGGTGGGCCCATAACCATTGCTCGGCACGGAGGAAGGGGGCGCATAGCTGCCTCTCCACAAGGCGGGCGCATGGCTTCCTCTGGAAGAGTTAGGCGTATAGAGCTCCGAGGAGGAGACGGGCGAAAAATTCAAATTCGTAGAGTTCGAAAAGATCGGGTGTGAGGGCCCGGAGTCCGTGGCTACTTGCAGACAGGAAGCGTGTCCTCTTGGGCTAGACCAAAGGGGGAGGCCGTGCGTTGCCGCCGGGGACGGGGGCCACCGGAGTGGAGGAGCGAGGCCGGGGGGGAAGGGGGCTGAGCTCCTCCGTGAGCGTTGTTCGTGCCAGCCCGGAGGGAGGGGATGTCCGCATCGACTGGACCTAGGTCCGGGATGGTGGCCGTAGGCGGCCACCGGAGCTTTGGAGCCACCCCGGCGGTGGTAAGGCCAACCAAGGCCAGTGGAGCGGGAGTCCAATCTGGGGCCGGGCTCGCAAGCTCCGGCGCGCGCCCACGAACGGTGGACGAACCTCCAGATCTGCGCTGGGGTGGGAGGAGGTGTTCCGCCGGTGCTGGGCGGCCCTGGCGCCGAGGGCGGGTGGTAGGAACGGTCATTCAGCCATGACAGCGGGATGGGGATAGAGAAGGAACGAACCATATATATATATATATATATATATATATATATATATATATATATATATATATATATATACATATATATATATATATATATATTCTTATATATATATATATATATATTTTCTTATATATATATATATATATATATATATATATATACATATATATATATATATATATATATATATATATATATATATATATATATATATATATTCTTATATATATATATATATTTTCTTATATATATATATATATATATATATATATATATATATATATATATATATATATATATTTATTTAAAATTATTTATATTATATTTGGTCATATTCTTAGTATTTCATTATTATTTTGGGAAGTGGATTTTATTATTTAAATTTTTGTAGCATCTTATATAAGTGTTTATAATAAATAAGTTTGTATTTATACATAAATAGGAAAAAAACTATATTGTTAAAATTATTATGTACTGTAGAAAAAAATTAGAGCAATTTTATAAATATTTTATGATTTATTTGTGTGAATATATAAATATATATATATATATATATATATATATTTTTGTGTATATATAAATATATATATATATATATATATATATATATATATATATATATATATATATATTTTTTATATATATATATATATATATATATATATATATATATATATATATATATATATATATATATTTATATATAAGAAAACTCCCCATATTATTCTATAATGAGAAAATTCGAAGCTATACAAGTATACCAGAAGGCGCAAAGTGCCGAAGCCTATACACGTATACTAACAAAAGGATGGGAAGAAAAAAGCCCAAAACGACTAGGGCAAGGATAGAAAGGAGTTCCTGGTAGTGGTCTGGTTGCGATCTCCGTGAATAGCACGCTGCTTGTCGTACTGCCTGATGGTCTCCTTGATCAGCTGGTTGGCATTGTACTGATGGCCTTCATATCTAGCCTTTTTGCAGTTCTTCCAAATAACCCACGTCCCAGCAGCATCGACAATCAGATAGTCCTGGGTCCCTGAGCTCCATGTCTTGACGAGGTCTTCGTAGTGGTCACCCCCAATATCCGTCCTGCAGCGACGGAAGAGAGAGCTTTAAACCATGGTCGGGAGTTCTCCTTGACAAAAGATGTGGTCTACTGTTTTCGTTTTGCGGTTGATGCAGCATATACATGCGGACGCAAGGCTGAATTCGATAGTACAGAGGGTGTCATCAGTAGGAAGGATTTTACGCAGGGCTCTCCGAATGATAAAGGACCAATGAGCATACGACGCCACGCCGCTGAAGATCTACTGTTAGATATAGCCATCGTTGGGTAGATTTTCTTGAAGTATCTGGCTTTCATCAATCTAGCCCATAAGTTCTGATTGGTGTGCAGCTTCCACCACAGTTTTATTGATAATGCATCGACAATGTGGGAGAGTTTGGTGAATCCATGGCCCCCATCATCGGTCGGCCTGGCCATGGTGTCCCAACTGGCCCAATAGTGCTTGTCGATGTCATCGCTGTGACCCCATAAGAAGTTGCTGAAGATGCTCTCGATATAATTAAGCACTTTCTTGGGGGGAGAGCACGCGGCGAGGTTATATATGGGGATGAATGTGAGGACGTGGTTTATGAGGATCATCTTGCCTCCCGAAGAAAGCATCGCGTTGTGCCATCCTTCAAGCTTTTTCCTGATACGGGTGATCAGATCCTCGAAGATACCCGCGTTGGATTTTCCGTACAGAAGGGGATAGCCCAGATATTGGAATAGGGGATGGGAAAGGAGGTAGAATTGGACAGGGTGCTGGCTTGCTCTCTCGTAATTTTATGGTGAGTGTAGATTTCGCTTTTATCCGGGTTGACCTTTTGACCCGAGCATCTAGCATATTTCTGGAGGGTGTTGTGGACCACCTCAACCGACCCGATATCCTCGGATGAGAAGATGAGGATGTCATCAGCAAATACGTGGTGAGTGATAATGGGGCAGCCCCTCGACGTATGATAGTGATGGAAGTTGGTAGTCTAAGTCATCCTGTTGAGGTTCTAGCTCAGGGCATCCACCGTGACGATGAAGATAGTTGACGAGAGTGGGTCCCCTGCCTAACACCAAGTTCGATGTGAAGAAGCCATCGGCCTGATCGTTGATCACCGTAGAGAACCAGGAGTTGTTGATCGATCTCCACACGATGTTGGTCCAGGTCACAGAAAAATTGAACGCTCTGAAAATCCATATCATGAATTACCAATCCAGCCTGTCGTATGCTTTCTCCATGTCTACTTTGATGGCTATGTTGCTCCCTCTTGCCGGGAATTTCATACATGTGATTAATTCTTGAGCTAACATGATATTATCCTGAATATTTCTCCCACGAACAAAGCCACTTTGCTCCTCAGAGATGATTTTGGGAAGAAGATCAGACATACGGGATGCTGCGATCTTGGATATAATTTTGTTGGTGAAGGTACACAAAATTATAAGACGAAAGTCACGAAATGATTCCGGGTTATCATTTTTTCGGAATGAGGATAAGATTGGTGCTCGAGATGGCTCTAGGATATGCCGTACCTTGGAAGAAAGCGACTACTGCCTCGTGGATATCTGCCTTGATAATGTCCCAGCAGGATCGAAAAAACCTCCCCAAAAATTTATTTGGGCCCGGGGCACTGTGTTCGTCCAGAGCCCAGACATCATCTTTCACTTCAAGCTCGGATGGAGGTATCTCAAGCTGGATGTTATCGCCGTCATTAATGAGGTACGGAATCACCTCCACGAAGGAAGGGTCCCTGATGACGGTCTCTTTAGAGAAAAGATTGTAGTACTCAGCAGCTGCCTCCTGGATACCTTTCTGGTCTTTGATGGTGTTGCCATTGCCGTCCACAATTTAGTGTAGGGTGAGTTTCTGCCTACGTCCATTGACGCATGCATGAAAGAAGCTCGAGTTTTTGTCTCCCTCAATGCCCCATTTAAGCCTAGCTTTCTGCTTCCAAAAATCTGTCTCCATTTTCAGACGAAATTTAAGGATGGCTTTGATAAGGTTGAGGGCAGTCCTAGCCATGGGCGATCTATCGTTCATGAATCTGATTTCAGCGCGAATAACATCGTCCTCGACCTCGCGAATAGCCTGAAAAATGTCTCCATAGGTTTACTTGCTCCAATCCGCAAGAGCTTTCCTCGTGGCTTTGAGCTTGATGGCCACCCTGGTTAGGGGCTCGGCGTTGTTCTCGCTGTTCCATGCGTTCGTGACGACCCCCAAGAACTGTGGGTGGTCACTCCAGAAATCGTGGAAGCGGAAACACTTTTTGGACCCAGGTTGTTGGAGGTACAGACTAACAGAGGGGCGTGATCGGACTCGGTGGCGTTGAGGTGGGATAACTTGGAGGTGGTCCCTATTTTGTTCCAATGATCATTCGTAAGGGCCCTGTCCAGGCGTAAGTATTGCCTACGATCCCCATCCTACATGTTGCACCAGGTAAAGGCACTGTCGGTGAACGGGAGGGGGGCGAGATTGGAGTTGAATATGAAATTGTTGAAGTCCTATATGGATGGGAGAGGAGGTGGCCGGCCCCCGGACTTTTTCTCTCTGTACGTGACGGTATTAAAGTCCCCAATGCAGATCCAAAGGAGATTGTTGTGGTGCAGGTGGATCTCTAGCAGGTTATTCCAAAGGAGTTTGCGCTGAATGATGTCACAGCTGCCATGGACCGCGGACCAAATGACCCACTTGGGTAATAATAGGTGCTCTATCCAGCATGAGAGGGCCTGCGTGGAGTCGTTGATGACACCGATTTTGATATCTTTCGATCAGAGGATCCAAATGTCGTGTCTGCCAGCAATGGCTATTGGAAAGCCTAGCTGTAGCTGAATTGATTTGAGTTTCTTGTGGCGAATTTTGGGTTCAAGGATGATCAAGACATCAATCTTGTGAGTTTTCTTAAGGTTTGATATTATCCTCTTGGTAGGTTTGTTCGCCAGACCATGTGAAGAACAGATGGCAACTCTAGAGGGGGTGAATAGAGTATATAGAGATAATATCCAATTAAAAATCAACTCTATCACAAATAAAACCAATCAGAGTAAATGCGAAAAATAAAGAGAGAATCAAGAGAGCATACGCAGACACAGCCGATTTTAACCTGGTTTCCCTCGTGGAGGACTAGTCCAGGCCTGAGAACTCTAGCTCAGGATTAAATCCACTATTTGTGAAATAGTAGTTTACAACCCGTGCCTTTTCTTCAGAAGAGCACGTCAACTTCTTACAGAGGATCGCAGTGGCAATTTGCTTGGAATTTTCCAAGCGACTTCTTCAACTCTTGTACAAGACTCCTAACTGAGAGATGCTGAGCACTCGAGACTTAGGAAGCTTGTGGCTAGTAGATGGGAAGGGTATGGCTTTTTTGAGCTTTAAGAGAGAAGAGAAGAGAAGATTGGATGATTTGAAATGAGAGAATTCATGGCCTATTTATAGTGTTTTTGTAGACAGAATTCGGCCAGAATTCGGGTAGGAAATTTCAAATATTTGGTCGTTGGACAACTTGCAACCAGCTAACCCTAACATTAAGGTTGCTGATTTTTAGGGGACAGAGTTCGGCCCGAACTCTGTGTGGAGGCAGAGTTCGGCCCGAACTCTGTCTCCAGAGCACAGAGCTGGTCTAAGTGGCCAGTGGGCAATTTTCTGGATGGTAGAGTTTGAGGATTATTGGGTAGGCTATAGGTCAAGTCTCAAGAGCTCAGCATGACACAGTTTACATAAGTCTAGACTCAATAAAGGTGTAAAAATACAGACTTAAAAACAACTGAGAAGCGGAGACTGAGCTGTCGTCTGACTTGAGCTTGATGTAGACGTCGTGTGTCGTATTGAATTATTACAATTATTATTTAGTCAAGTTATCAAGATTTGGTTGACTGTGACTTTGTGTCAACAATCTCCCCCATATTGATAATTGACAAAATAGTAAATGTATATTCAATATTCATACCTGGACACAGTCGATTGACAAAAGCAAAGCTCCCCCATAATCAGTGCCGAGCTAAACAAGATAGCTCCCCTGTAAACAATGCGTTGAACCTGTTGGTCTGATAGAGAAATTCTCCCAAAAGCACCAAAAGTACATATATACCAAGAAGAATATACAGAATACACAGAATATACATATCTCTCCCCCTTTTGGCATTTAGTAATATAATAAGAAGCAGAAAAAAATTGGCAAACACACCAAAAGAGAAGAAATAGCATATGAACTAACAGAACGAGCAAATGCATATAATAATAGAACTACCAGAATCAAGAGTCACAACTCATAACTGGAGTCACCAAACCATAAAGAGTGTACCAAGTACATAAATCCAACTAAACAACTGAAAAGTACTAGAAAGCAAAAAAAATAACTACGATCAGCAGTATCATCAAGTAGAAGCCATCTCCATCATGGAGCACGAGAAGGCCCAGCAGAGTCGGAGCGCCTGGGGTCCACAAAAGCAGCACCCGGATCCAGGTAACGCATGACCCAAGGATCGTCAATGCGATATCCCTCACGACCGGGATCCCGCTCCATGGGAATAGGCATAGAAGGATGACGGGACATGGAATACCGAATATCATACAGCGACTTGCTGAGTGCACTCATCTGCAGGGTAGTACGGTAGTCCATCTGAGCCCAGCGATCGTCCTCTAAGTCGAAACGATCTCGGAGCATGGTCTGGATGTAGTCAAGGGTAGCAGGAGGAAGAGGCGCATCCTGTCCAAGTGGAGGGGCGTCGGGCTCCTCATCATCAGAATGCTCAGAAGTGGCAGGAGAGGCTACGACTGCCTGAGGTCGTCGTACCTTAGAAAGGAAGGCAGTAGCAGGCAAGAAAGGACAATCATGAAGAGGAACAATGAAAGCACGAAGGACCATAGGAAGATATAAGGAATAAACCAAGGCTCGTGGTTTCTTCCGACAGTTAATCATCCAGTCCATCATGGTACGTAGAAGATTAAAAGGAATACGATAGTGAAGATGATACAAAGCTGAGATCTCAAAATATGTGACTTCATCGGTTGAGCCGGCTTTTGGCAGAATAGTGTTGAAAATAATTCGATGAAGTTCATAGAAATAAGGGTTGAGGTGTTTGGCCATAAGCTTGCGAGGACATATGTTAGGGGCACATAGTTCCTCCTTGAAGCTCTCAAGGGAAGTTTCACCAACAAATTGAAATTGGCGAGCTTCCACAAGCTTATCCCAAATATCGAGATCTTGTAGTTCAAGATACCCGCCCAACTCAGAATCATCAAAAGCAATATCAATACCGGCAACCCGGGAATAGATGTGGGTTGCATCATGAGTCAAGTTACAATAGAACATTTGAATGGCGCTACGATAAATAACAAAATTTGAAGCAACTAACTCATCTAGGCAAAGATCATGAAACATTGATTCATATTGAGAAAAGATGGTAAAATTAATAGGATGTCCCCCGAATACCGGACGAGTCCGAAAGTCGCTAAACCACTCGTTGGATGCGTCTAGCGATACAAATAATCGGTCATCATACGTATTAGGGTCGCGGGGACGAGGTGGGTTGAACAACGGATGAGGGGGTTATTGTTGTTCAACGGGTTGCTCAATGGGAGGAGGAGGATTCGAAGAGGAAGCACCCTCGGTTCGAGTTTTCTTCCCACGATTGAACAAGCGATGAGCCATTTGCACAAAATAGAGAACTTGAAATAGAGAAGAAGAAGGAGTTATACCTTAAATCAACAATGAACAGTGAAAGAGAATGAGAAAATAGCCCTTCTCCTTGATTTTGGTGAGCAATGGAGCACTATGGAGAGAAAACTAGGGTTAGGGTTTTGAGAAAATAGTGGAGGAGAAGAAGAAAAGGTGGTAAGAAATAGGGAGGAGGAAGAGAAACCGAATATAAGGGTAGGGCTTCTCTTGGTCGGAGTGAATCAGAACCATTAGATCAAGTTATGATCAACGGCTGGAACCTGTCCCCGATTCTGGAACAGGGGGACCGAATTCGGCCCGAACTCTGGTAAGGGCAGAGTTCGGCCCGAATTCTGGGTCTTTGTCCCAGAACTAAAATCAGGCTGGAAGGATAAAAAATTGGTTAAGTATGAAAAACAAGATAAGATATAAAGATAAAGAATTCAATAAACCAGATAGTACAAGTAGGAGAATAGCAGTATGCAATTAAAAAGTAGCATGTCAGCAGATTATAAATCAAAATGTACCGTTTAATAAACAAGAAAATATATCATGATTCAATAATTTGAATCTGCCATGGGTTAGCTGCAGGGGCCGGATCCCAGCTAGCGGTAGTCCTGAGGACTAGTGCACCGTGTCGCTTAGGCTTTTACGCCTTGTTGTCAGAAGGACCCTTTCGGCTTGTACCCATAGCAAGTTTATTTTAAGAGAATCTCAATATAATCGATATTTACGCAGGTGTATTTTAATTTATGATAGCTTCATCTAAAATTCCAAGTTCACGACAAAGGAAATTGAAGCGCTCTTCGGATAATGGCTTTGTAAAGAAGTCTGCTAACTGGTGATCAGTGTCAATAAATTCTAAGTTAATCGTGCCATTTTGCTGATGATCACGCAAAAAGTGGTGTCGTATCTCAATGTGCTTCATGCGTGAGTGACAAATGGGGTTCTTAGTAAGATTTATTGCACTAGTGTTGTCACAAAAGATAGGAATATGCCTGAACGATAAATTATAGTATTCAAGGGTTTGCTTCATACACAGAATTTGTGCACAACAACGCCCAGCTGCTATGTATTCAACTTCTGTTGTGGATAGTGCGAGAGAATTCTGTTTCTTGCTAAACCAAGAGACTAAAGCCTTTCCTAATAAATGGCATGTACCGCTCGTACTTTTACGGTCGACCTTGCATCCAGCAAAATCAGTATCAGAATAACCAATGAGGTCAAATGATGTTGACTTGGGATACCATAGGCCCACTGTAACCGTATCCTTAAGGTATCTAAAGATACGCTTAACTGCGGTCATTTGCGATTCCTTAGGATTTGCTTGATATCTAGCACACAGGCAAACGCTAAACATTATATCAGGGCGACTAGCAGTAAGATAAAGTAGACTGCCTATCATACCTCAATACTTACGTTGATTTACGGGTTTGCCGCTCTCATCTGGTTCCAGTTTGGTTGAAGTAGCCATAGGAGTGCTGATTGGTTTGACATTATCAAGTTCGAATTTCTTCAGCATGTCCTTTGTATACTTCGACTGACAGATGAAGGTTCCATTCATCATTTGTTTGACTTGCAACCCAAGAAAGTAGTTGAGCTCCCCCATCATGCTCATCTCAAACTCGGTCTGCATACACTTGGCAAAATCTTGACAAAGGGTTTCATCAGTAGAACCAAAAATAATATCATCTACATATATCTGAACTAAAAGAATAGTGTCCTTCAAAGACTTTATGAAAAATGTAGTATCAATTTTCCCTTTTGAAAAACCTTTCTCAAGCAAGAAGTTGCTTAGCCGTTCATACCAAGCTCTAGGGGCTTGTTTGAGGCCGTACAGTGCTTTCTTTAGCTTGAATACGTGGTCGAGAAATTTGTGATTTTTAAAGCCAGGGGGTTGTTTTACATAAACTTCCTCCTTAATAAAACCATTCAAGAAAGCACTTTTAACATCCATTTGAAATAATTTAAAATTTTGAAAATTTGTAAATGCACAAAGCATCCGAATGGATTCTAGTCTAGCAACAGGACATACGTCTCATCGTAGTCGATACCTTCCTCTTGGTTGGATCCTTGAGCTACTAGACGAGCTTTGTTGCGTGTGACTGAACTATCTTCATTTACTTTGTTTCTAAAAACCCATTTAGTACCAATGATCGAGTGATTAGCCGGTCTAGGAACTAGTTCCCATACTTGGCTCCTCTCGAATTGGTTGAGTTTTTCTTACATAGCAGAAATCCAAAATTCATCATTGAAAGCTTCAGAAATGTTTTTAGGCTCAATTTGAGAAATGAAGGCAGTGTTAGCAATAGAGTCTCTTAATGATGATCTAGTGGTTACTCCACATGAAACCTCACCGATTATCAAATTTTCTGGATGTGAAGGCTTGAAGGAGAATTTCTTAGGCAAGCTTTCCAGAGAATTTGTTTCGGTTGTGGTGTTCATTGGAGTAGACGTTGATGGCTCAACATCATCATCAAGAGTAGCTGCTGCACTGTTATCTTCGTCAAAAGTCACATTTGTAGACTCTTCCACAATTAACGAGCATTTGTTAAAAACTCTATATCCCTTACTCTTGGCAGCATAGCCAAGGAAAATACCATCGTCAGCTTTGGCATCAAATTTGCCTAAGTTGTCTTTGGTGTTAAGGATAAAACATCTACATCTAAAAACTTTAAAATAAGAAACATTGGGGGTTCTCCCAAACCAAAGCTCATAGGGTGTTTTCTTCGTAATGGGACGAATAAGTACCCTATTCAAAATGTGGCATGCTGTACTGACAGCTTCTGCCCAAAAGTATTTCGGAAGTAAAAATTTATTCAACATGACTCTAGCCATATCGCCAAGAGTCCTATTCTTCCGCTCCACAACACAATTTTGTTGAGTTCTTGGACAAGAAAACTTATGATCAAAACCATTAGAATCACAAAATCTTTCAAAATCAAAATTTTCGAATTCGCCTCCATGATCACTTAGGATTTGAGTAATCATGTAGCCTTTTTCGTTTTGAACTTTCTTAACAAAAATCTTGAAAACTAAAATAGCATCACTTTTATTTGCAAGAAAGAAAACCCAAGTAAATCTTGAAAAATCATCAACAATAACAAAGGCATAGAGTTTTCCGCCAAGACTGGCTACTCTACTAGGCCCAAATAAATCCATATGAAGTAGTTGCAAGGGTCTAGAAGTGCTTACAAAGTTTATGGAATAAAAAGATGACTTGGTTGCCTTGTTCAACTCACATTCGGCACATACGGTGTCCTTTTTGAATGTGATGTCGGACAAGCCTCTAACTAACTTCTTGGTTGATAGCCTGGATATATTATCCATATTGGCATGACCAAGACGCTGGTGCCATAGTAGCCGTTCATCTTTATGAGCATATAGGCATCTACCTGTATTGTTAGTATTTCAAGACAAATAGAAAGTATAAATATTATCCTCTCTTACCCCTTCAAAAGCGATGTCTCCCGTTGACCTATCATAAATAAGGCATTTGCTTTGTCCAAAGTTAATGTCATATCCATGGTCAGCAAGATGACTAATGCTGAGCAGGTTATGCTTTAACTCGGTCACTAGGCAGACATCCTTTATTACGGGAGAGGGAGGATAACCAATATTACCATTACCTATAATATAACCTTTGAGGTTGTTGCCGAAGGATATATATCCTTCTCTCTTCATCGATAGTGATGCGACAAGATTTGCGTCTCCTGTCATATGCCGCGAGCATCCACTATCGAGAATCCACTTACTTTTAGTTGAGGAGGGGAGGTCCACCTACATCAAGAGTAGATATGACCTTTGGTACCCAATTTCTTGAGGGTCCTGAAAAGTTAGTTTTTGGAAACCATGCATATATTTTTCTATCAACTAATCTTCTAATTCTACATTGTGGTGATATGTGTCCATGCAAATCACAATAAGTACATGTAGCATTCCTATTTACATTAGGAGCATGCTGATGATGTCTATAAGCAGTGTAATGACCAGAAGTATGATGATTAGCATGGTGATGATGATTATGCATAGAATGCTGTGGAGTGGCATGGTAATATTGTCTATATGGAGCATAGTGATGTTGTCTATATGGAGCATGGTGATGTTGTCTATATGGCATGACATGGTAATATTGTCTATAAGTAGAGTGATGTTGATTGTGTCTTTGTGCAATATGATGATTGTATCTATGTGTAGCATGATGATTTTGTGACATATGATAATTATTTCTACGTGCATGTGGTTTGTGTCCTTTGTGAAATTGTGTGTATATGAAAGCATGATTATGTGTTGTAGATGGATGATATGGATGACTAGCATGAGAAGTGTTCTGCTTTGTGGATGTCTCATGAGATTGGGTTTGAGGTTGAGCAACCTGTTTACCCAATTTAGTCTCTAACCTCTTGGAGACAGCCTGCAGATCAGTAACCTTAGCATTTAAACTATATATCTTAGTCATGGAAATCTTGTGTCTATTCTTTTCTTCAGCAAGCATCGTGTTAAGTGTTGTGATTTCTTGTGTCTGTTGCTCAATACGTGTTTCAGCATCATAAAGGCTTAGTTTAAGCTTTGATACTTCATCAGTGACTTCCGTGGGTGAAGTGTCTCTAATATTATCAAGCAATAGAGAGAGTCTTTGAATTTCGACTTCATGACTTTTGATTTTGTCCTTGGCGTGTTTGTATTTACCAATGATCTTTTTGTGATCATCGAGTAAATCAGTAAAAGCATCGCCAAGTTCATCAAAAGAGAAGTCGTCAAGAGTTTCGTTTGATACCTTATCGGATGTTGCTATTAGGCACACATTAGCCGTATCTTGAGGAGAGTCCTTTTCTTCCTCGGAGTCACTGGCTTCGCTTTCATGCCAAATGCTTGTATTGGCATATTTCTTTGATGAAGTCTTCTTGTATGGCTTTTCATAGCGGTTGCTCTTCTTCAAGAATGGACAGTCTTTTCGGACGTGTCCAGTCTTCTTGCAACCATAGCAAGTTGGCTCATCTTTACCATCTTCTTGTGGTTCCTGTTGGCCCAGTGATTGTATCATGTTTTTGAATATGGTTAATATGTTAAGTTTAGCATTTCATTATCACTAATCTTTATACTATCGCTATAGCATTTCTACTTATACTTATACCTTTGGTGATATGTGCCTATTGGTTTACATATTAGTGATATGAGCTTATCTATCTTAAACTTACTTGGGTCGCCAAAATCAAAATTATATTTTTGATTGTGGTCATTCAATTAAGTTTAATCATTATGATATCACTAACATTTATGCTATCACCTTAGCACTTATACTTAAACTTTGCATAGTCCTAATGTGCTTTATCTTATCATACTTGCTACATGTATATTGCTTTGTTCGTCTAACATGTACATGCAGAAAAGCAATAAGCAAGATCAATGTGGACATATGCAATGAAGAAATCATGGTGGGCCAAAGACGACGGATCCCACAAGATTTCTCTGAATCACTCGACGATATCTTTGGACAGCTGCCACCAAGGGAAAAAGCCAGCACCTATTAAAGGAAGAAGCCAAGCCATGCCATCATCATTTCAAGACTCTGAAGAAGCCTGCACCTGCTATAGTGTATCTGGAGTCTGTAATGAGTCTTAGGAATAATTGTAAACACAAGAAATGGATGGCAAAATCGAAAGCTAGGGTAGAATATATCCCAGGACAATCTTCGGAATCCCGACGGATAATCCGGCGGATCTCCGCGGAAATCCGGCGGAAGATCCGAATGGTCTCACCGAATACCTTCTGTGAGTGTTCGGATTATCCGGCAGAAAACCGCGGAATTCCGGCGGATTTTCCGTCATATGACCGTTTGCATTTCAACGGTTGGATTTTACGAATGATTGATCCCAACGGCTCTTTTTATAGCCGTTGGACTATTCAGGCGGATGATCCGGCGGATTTTCGCGGAAATCCGGCGGATGATCCGTCAGCCTGTGAAAGTTGCATTATTGCACTTTCCTTTGCTTTGGTTATAAATAGCCTTGAACCCCTTCATTCAAGGTTGATGCTTTGAGCCTAAAAATTTCCAAATCACCAAAGCTTATCCACATACAACTCTACAAAGCCTTCATTTGCCATCTATAAATTGTGTTAGAGTTATTGAGTTGAAAAGTGAGATCTTCATCCTATTGTATAAAGAGATCAAAACCTATTGTGAAAGGTTGAAGTTGGAGAGTCTTCGTATCCAAACTCTCGGTTGAAGTTGGGGAGTCTTCGTATCCAAACTCTCGGTTGAAGTCGGAGAGCCCTTCGGATTAAAGCTCTTGTGTAAGAAGTTGGCGAGTTCTTCGGATCCAAACTCGTGTGTAACTATTTGCTCAAATAGTGGATTAAATCCGGAGAGAGTTCCGGGACTGGACTGCCTCTTAGGAGGATACCAGGATATATCGGGTGTCGGTATTGTGTTTGCTTCTTCTCTTGCACTTATAATTTTAAATTGCCAATTAGCTTGTGCTAAGTGCTTGATTAGTTAGCTTGACCCTATTCACCCCCCTCTAGGGTTCCTACAGTTCCTTCTTCCTTCGATTGAAGCGAAGGAATTTCTTGAAGTTGCGGACCATAAGGGCTTAATCATCTTCCGAGTCATCATCATCTGTCTCTTCGGGTTCAGCCCTTCGCCGGTGAGCTTTGAGTGCGATCTCCTTAGCCTAAGGAGCAGGCTCTTCGAAGTCCTTGAGGTCAAGCTTATGAGTCATTAGCTTTCCCATCAAGGTCTCCATGGACATGGTTGTGAGATCATTTCCTTCTATGATGGCCGTCACCTTAGGGTTCCAAATCTTTGGTAGCCCCCTAAGTAGCTTGCGAATCTTCTCATGATTTGAGTATTGCTTGCCGAGCGAAGACAGGGGGTTGATGATGTCGAGGAATCTTGTGAACATTTGCGTGATCGTCTCATTTGGTTTCATCTTGAAAGCCTCGTATTCTTGCGTGAGACGGCTTATCTTTGATTCCTTGACTTGGGTAGTTCCTTCATGCGTCGCTTCTAGAAGTCTCCATACTTCATGAGATGTGGTGCATGTAGATACCCTGTTGAACTCATTCCTGTCTATAGCACAGAATAAAGCATTAATAGCTCTCGCATCTAGACTTGCCTGTTTCTTCTTCTCGTCAGAATATTTGTCATGTGATTTCTCAACAAGATCACCGTTGACAACTATCCTGGCAGGCTTTTTGTAACCGTCAGTGACGACAGTCCACAGGTCAAAGTCTAGAGACTTGAGATAAAAACTCATCCTTGTTTTCCAATATATGTAGTTGGTTCCATCAAATAGGGGAGGCCTATATGTGGACTGCCCTTCACCATGATTGGAAATGAAGGATTGTGTGGTTGCCATGGATCAGCTCTTAGGATGTTAGTCCTTGTAAAGAGAACAGAGCTCTGATACCAATTGAAGAACAGATGGCAACTCTAGAGGGGGGTGAATAGAGTATATAGAGATAATATCCAATTAAAAATCAACTCTATCACAAATAAAACCAATCAGAGTAAATGCGGAAAATAAAGAGAGAATCAAGAGAGCATACGCTGACACAGCCGATTTTAACCTGGTTTCCCTCGTGGAGGACTAGTCCAGGCCTGAGAACTCTAGCTCAGGATTAAATCCACTATTTATGAAATAGTAGTTTACAACCCGTGCCTTTTCTTCAGAAGAGCACGTCAACTTCTTACAGAGGATCGCAGTGGTGATTTGCTTGGAATTGTCCAAGCGACTTCTTCAACTCTTGTACAAGACTCCTAACTGAGAGATGCTGAGCACTCGAGACTTAGGAAGCTTGTGGCTAGTAGATAGGGAGGGTATGGCTTTTCTGAGCTTTAAGAGATAAGAGAAGAGAAGATTGGATGATTTGAAATGAGAGAATTCATGGCCTATTTATAGTATTTTTGTAGACAGAATTCGACCAGAATTCGGGTAGGAAATTTCAAATATTTGGCCGTTGGACAACTTGCAACCAGCTAACCCTAAAATTAAGGTTGCTGATTTTTAGGGGACAGAGTTTGGCCCGAACTCTGTGTGGAGGCAGAGTTCGGCCCGAACTCTGTGTGGAGGCAGAGTTCGGCCCAAACTCTGTCTCCAGAGCACAGAGCTGGTCTAAGTGGCCAGTGGGCAATTTTCTGGATGGTGGAGTTTGAGGATTATTAGGTAGGCTATAGGTCAAGTCTCAAGAGCTCACCATGACACAGTTTACATAAGTCTAGACTCAATAAAGGTGTAAAAATACAGACTTAAAAACAACTGAGAAGCGGAGACTGAGCTGTCGTCTGACTTGAGCTTGATGTAGACGTCGTGTGTCGTATTAAATTATTACAATTATTATTTAGTCAAGTTATCAAGATTTGGTTGACTGTGACTTTGTGTCAACACCATGGACATTCCACGAGAGGATGTTCAGCATTAATGGAGTTTATGGGGGTTTGGTTAGCCCGCTTGGCTGTAGACCTGGTTCGGATGGTCGAGGGGTTGTCGGAGCTATCCTGATTGGGTTTCTTGTTGGAGGTTGCTGTCTTCCCCATCATCGCGGTGGAGGTAGATCCACTGAGGGTGGTGGGGGTGTCTTATACCTGATCGATCAAGTCTCCTGCCGAGTCTGACACGAGATCCTGGGGAGGGATGGAAATAGCGTCGTCCAGGTTGTCCATCAGGTCTCCCTCTAATTGGAGTGGGAATCCGGCGGCCATAACTTGTAATCCTCTCGAAGCTTGTTTTGGACACAGGATGGCCAGGGCTTCTATGACGCCGACTAAGGGGGAAGGTTGGGTCTCGGGAATGACCTCCCCCGCGGCTTCTCGAATAGGGATAATGGCGTCCTTTGGGTTATGAGATGCCCCTGAATAGGTTCCGTTGGAGGTGTGCTCTAGAGTAGGCTCAGACGTGTCCTCTTCAAGGGCGTTAAACTGGTTGGAGAGGTTCAGTGTTGGTGGTTTGTAGAGGACCATCGCCCTGGCCGATGGTGGGGTCTCCGTAGTGACCACCGGGTATATATATATATATATATATATATATATATATATATATATATATATATATATATATATATATATATTTATATATATTATATATATATCATATATATTATATATATATTTCATATATATATATATTATATATTATATATATATATTATATATATATATATATATATATATGTTGAGAATAAGAAGAAGAAGAATAAACTAATATGGAACGTCGCTTTCCCTCTCCCAACAAAACGGGGCCGAGCCCGAAACCCCCCCATTTCCGCGAAAAAAGGAAAAACAGAGAATCAAAAGTCTCGATTAGATTCAACATCAAACTCCCTCAATTCTTCACCAAATCTTTTCAAACTTTTTCTATACAATCCTATATAGATTCTCCTCTGAATAAATCAAAGATTTAATCAAAATCCTGAACGAATTCGGATTTAATTAGGTTTGAAAACGTGGGTATAAATACAACCTATCCGATAGAAATCATTAGAAAACCCTAAGAATTTTCCTCTGAACTTCGTGAAAGCACACCCCGATCCCCGACGAACTTCCCTACACCTATACGATGCCTGCGCGCCGTCGCAGGAGCCGCCGGCCGCCGTCGCAGCACCCGAAAACAGAGACTACTCTATTTTAAAATATAACCCGAGGTAGCCTAGTTCACCTTCAATTTTCTTCGTGTATGTTCAGTCATTTTCGAATATATAAGATCTTCTACAGAGCCCATATAACCCTCAACAACTTCTTCCAATTAGTAATGATTAAACTGCAACAAGTTGCAGGGAAAGTCCTTGTGAAATCTCGAAAGAAAAAAAGAATATACAATATATGTATGCCAGTTTTTCATGTTAATGATACTGACTTAGAAGATAGATTTTTATCGATCCCTTAACACTTCTCAAAATTTAGTTGAACCAACCTATACCCAACCTACATGACATCAAAATCCAGTTTTCTATTTTTATTTTTATTAATTATATAGGATGAAAAATTAGGTTAAAAATTGACAAAAATTAGTTTTTTAAAACCTTAAAAACTACGATACGAGGTCCGTCCCAAAAAATCGGACGACTTCGTCGCAAACCGAGGGTATTAAAAGGTGCCTATCGACTTTGCGGACTTGTAGGATTTGACGGAATTCGAATTATTTGCGTGTGCACGACGAATTCGACCTGTATCCGTCGAAGAACGTCGTATCAGCCCTTTTCCAAAATTTTCAATTATTTTTTGCACACTCGTCATATCGAGACGAAACTTACACCATCAGGACGTGTTATTTTTTGGTCATGTACGCCATGTTTGGTCCGATTCGGAGACAGTTGACTGGATCACCGTTTTGTGGGCCCCATGATCCGATTCAACGGATGATTTTGTGCACGGCTCATTGAAATCCAAAATTGGATATACCGTTGAGTTTGTCTCAAAAAATCAAACTCGTAGATGTATAGTTTGATGACTTTATAGACCATAGGGTTTGGCACGTATTTCGGTACGAAGCAGGTCCAACGGCGGATATCGTTTTGATCCGAAATTATGATTTTGCTCCTTTGTCCAAAATTAGACTTTTGGGTAGGCGTTTTAGGACATTTGTTTTATTCTAAAAATATTCTTGATGTTTGTTTTAGCATCCGAGAACGTTTGCGGAAGTTCCATCCTTGTAGCTTCTTTTAACATGTCGATTTCATCTGCTGGACGTCGTCAAAACACCCAACAACCGCCAGGCAAGTATACCTTGATATATTTATTTTCATATTATTTATTTTTAGCATTTATTTATTTTGTTTCATATTTTTTAGTTTCTTATGTTAAAAACTGCGCGTCCAAGCCATACTTGGGTACAAGCGACTATATTAGTCATTTTTTATTGTTTGATTTTATTTGATGCATGTTGACTTAGTTTTAGCCGACTATCTTATGATTGTGGGATATCATTATATCTCCTTTGGATATGACACTCACACTATACGGTTTGAGACATTTTGCTAGGGCACGGCTTGCATATTGACTGGCCATCTCTATGTAAGAAGTCATGTGACAGATAGATGATCGTAACTGTTATGATTAGGGTATAGAGACAAGTAGTTATAAAACTGGATAGGTTATGGACATGACTTGGCCAGTATGGGAAATATTAGAGGAGGACAATCATTAATGCGTATAGGATGCCAAACTGGTAAACCATAGTCTCCGGATGGAACTGTGGAGAGATATATTTCTAGATACCCTCTGACATTTTGGACGTTACGGTCGGATACAGATGATTGGATGACATTACATATACACATAGCCTAAATCCTACCCACGCGTGTGAAAGTTGTCCTCTAAATGCATGATAGACGAATAGGATACTCTATTTCATATTTGTGTCTAGATAGTATCTGTATATTATTTATCTATTCTGACAATTCATATTAGCATGCTATTATGTATCTTGTTATGTCCTGCTGAAGACCTGGTCATCTTTCCAGGTATAGACGACGAGCAGTATCCCGAGGAGTACGGTTTCGGACTAGACTCTTCATTTGCAGTCGAGGAGGTCTCACCTTCGGAGCCTATTATAGGAACGAAGTAGTAAAGCAGAATACTCTAGAGGGGGGGTGAATAGAGCAGGCAACAGAAATTTGCTAATTAAAAACTTGTTAGTAGTAAGATCACAGAATATATCGATAATCACAAATAAATAACTGTAAAAGAAAGAGATCAGAAGGTAAACGCAAACGCAGCGATGTATACTGGTTTCCTTTTTGTGAGGACTATTCCAGTCGGAAGAACACTAGCTTCCAGTTGTATCTACTATTAGAAAATACTATAAGTTTTCATGCGAAGACCTTGCAACTTTTACAAATACGAGCTTTAATCCAAAGTACTCGACCAACTTCAATTGTGAAGAGTCTTTCTTCAATCAAGCATCTGATTATAATTGCTCTTGAACTTCTAGACCGTACCGTACCAGCAAATTGACTAGAGAATTGTATTTGGCTCGGGATTTGAAAATGAAAGATTTTAGAATTCTTTGGAAGAGAAACATAGGCTTTAGAGAGAAGAGATGAAAGTGAATGAGTGAGTTGAAATGATCAGAATACTTCTCTATTTATATTTTTTCCAAAGCATAACTCTGGCAGAATTCGGACAGAACTCTATGAGAAAATCTCATAAAAATTCGTTACTGCAGGAAGACCAAGTTCAAAATCCAACGTTCACATAACGTTCACTAACCAAACACTGTCCGAGTTCTGTCAGGGTTTTGTTAGGTTTTTGCAAATGTGTTTTTGGGATTTTTGAAATTGTTTTCCAGCAGTTAGAAGCTTTTTGTAAATAGGGCTTATTTTTTCAAAACATAGGATTTTTGAAAACATTTTTAGGATAGCCTATTTGCCAATACGACTCGGTGTACATTATATTCCTAGACTCAATAAAATAGAAAATTATTTTGTATAAGAAATACTGACTCAAGAGTGGCAAACAGCTTCAGTCTTTGAACAAATTGGTAGCAGATCTCTGGCAGTGTCCAAGACTTCAAATAGTAGTAGCCCTTATATCAAGACAGAGTTTTATCAATTATTAAAATCCGGTTTGACCATGACCAATGGGCCAATAATATTTCCTATTTTGATAATTGACAAACCTTGACCGATATTACATCTTCAATCGATAAGATTTAAAAAAATAGCTTTCACAAAAATGGTCGGTACTATTCTTGTAAACAAATTTTCTTGTATCCTACAACAGATGTTATATCCTATATTTCTCCCCCGTTGTCACTTAGCAAAATTGCAAAGAGAAAGCTCCCCCATAATTCATGCATAAGAACAAATAGTAAAGAAACGCAGAAATATATATATATAAAACATAAACATCTAAATATTTAAAATAGACATTTCATAGGCAGTTTATAAATGAAGGAGAAATAGAGATAATGCTATGAATAACCAACATGAGATAAAACTGACATAAAATGAAAGTATGCTAATAAAAAGCATAATCTGATGTTCAAAACAATGACATCAACACAGTCTCAAAATCACAATCTCAAAAGCTAAATAGTCATAAGATATCAAAATCTCAAAAGTAAAACAGTCACAAAATTGTACTAGTGATAGTTTGGAATGTCGGAGCATTTTCAAGTAAACACAAACATGATCAAAGTCTCAAAAGATAATCATCTAGACAAAAACAAAACATCTAGATCACAAGTCCTCCTCAGAATTATCGTCAGCAACAACAGGGCCAGCATGTCCACCATATCTGAATGGACCAACTCCAGATGTGCCAGCTCTAGAGGTGTGTGGAGTAGCATTACCAGGCTGGAAGAAGGTGTGAACGGCCTCATCATCGTAGCGGTATCCGGAGACAACTAGATCTCGGGGAAGTGAACTGGCAGAATGTCCAGTCTGGGCAAAACGGAGATCAGCGAAGGAGTTGACGAGTGCCTAAAACTGAGTCACATCACGGAACTTATGTTTCCTGTATATGTTAGTGATGAAAGTCCAGAGATCGGAGAGGTGCTGATAGACACCCTCAAATGACATTGGGTAGTCCTGATGAGGTGGTACAAGAGCACTAGGAGGTACAGGAGGTACAACAGTACTACGACGAGATAACTGGAGGTATTTGGGCTCAGGGTCCAGAGCACAAGTGGAAAGATCAATATCAAATTGCTGGAAGATGCATAGGATAAACATCGCATAGGCGAGATTGCAGTATCGTCTGCGACATCGTCCCATCATCTGGATAATAGTCTTGGGAATCAAAAACAAAATTCTCGTGATAATATGATAGAGAGCAGACAGTTCTAGATTGGTCACATCATCCTTGGAAGTGGATTTTGGAAGGATAGTAGAGTAGACGATGCGATGCAACTCATAATGAAATAAGTTCAAGTTTGCAGCCTTGAACATTCTAGAACGGACACGTGCGGGTTCACAAATATCGTTCATGAAGCTAACAAGTGTCGTACCATCAGGGAAATCAAATTCAGTACTAGCATCCAGCGGAGCACCATCGTTGGGAATCCCGAGGATTTTCGCTAATAGGATATTATTGAATTCAATACTAAGACCTTCGACACGTGTTCTTGCAGAGAAAGTGTTAAATACAAAGTTGTACTAGAAGAGTCTAAGGGCATTAGTGGCTATGGGATATTTAAGGGAAACAAGATGGTGTAACCCTAATACTTCAAAATAAGGGAGTTGATCCGAAAAGACAGTCCACTTTATCGGAGCACCAGTGCAAATAGTACGGATGGAAAAATCACCGTACCATAACAATGATTGATCATGTGTATCAAAATATAATTCATTATATGCACCGTCGGCCATTTGGACCTGGGAAAAGAGGGAATCCGTAGGTGGATCTGAAGACGATGCCTCTTCACTGGCATTGGTCTTCTTTCTCTTGGAAGGAGTGAATTCCTTTGGTGGTATTTTCTCCCAAATTGATAAAAAAACTATCAAATTTAAAAGAGATGGAAGGAGAGAGTTATACCTTCCAAAAATTGGATATGTTATAGAGAAAGGGATTCTCCGCACGATTCTAAAATTTTGAAGGAGATCTCCACGTAGATTGGAAACAATGGGGTGGAGAAGTTCTAAGGTTTTCGAGAGCTTCGGGCGGCAGTAGGTGCTATTTGAGAAGGGTTTGGAAGTGATAAAGAAGAGGGGGCCTCGGGTTCTGACTTAAAAGTATATACCACCAACCGAACTCTGGCCGAATTCGGGCCGAACTCGGGCCAAATTTGCCTAGGGTTCTTTTGATGAATTTTGAAAAACATAATTTTTGTAGGCCACTTATTTTCATCATCCTCTTTCAATTATTTAATTCCAAGTTTAGTAATTTTAAATTTTAATTAATATAATTAATATTATTTTGCAAATTAAATTATGTTACACAATGACTGCTTCAGATTAGTTGTAGGAGTACTGTCACAGCTAACGGGAGTTCACCGGAGGACAATTAAGTACCGCTTCGTTTCGACCGTAGTTGTGGTGACAGACAGACTCTTTGTAGGCTTATCTCGAAAATAGTGTTTGAGTATTGAAATATAATCAATAAAACAAATTTAATTAATATTATTAACATCTAAAATTTATATTTCTCGACGTAAATAATTGAAACGATCTTCCACTAAAGGTTTTGTGAAGATGCCAGCTAATTGATTCTCTGTGTCTATGTATACAAGGTATATATCTCCATTTTGTTGATGATCTCTAAGAAAATGATGTCGAATCTCGATATGCTTAATGCGAGAGTGACATACTGGATTCTTAGTCAAATTATTAGAACTAGTGTTGTCATAGATAATAGGTATGTGTGTATGATAAATGTCTTCTAGGGTTTGCTTCATCCAAAAAATCTGTGCACAACAACGTCCTGCGGCGATATACTCAGCCTCAATTGTTGATAACACAACAAAATTTTGTTTCTTGCTAAACCAAGTGACTAGAGCTTTGCCTAGGAAATGACATGTGCCGCTTATCTTTTTCTATCTACTTTGCATCCAGCAAAATTAACATCCGAATAATCGGTTAGGTCAAACGAAGTGGTATTGGGATACCATAAGCCGACAGAAGAAGTGCCTTTAAGGTATCGAAAGATACGCTCAACCACGCACAAATATGATTCCATAGGTGTTACCCCATTTCTCAGTAAAATTAGTAAAATAATATTTTCTAATGGCCTTGAAGAATTAATTAATTAAATTTATTTTTCTATTGGTTGGAAAAAAATATAATTTCATTCATATGCAATTGTTTTTTTTAATGGGCCTCAACCCTTAGCCCATTACTTAGCATACAACAGGTTGAGAAGGCTAAGTCGTTTTTGAATTTTTGGTTAACAAACCATGTGAAGATTTTGAGTTTCCCTCCAAAATTCTTGCTTCCTCTCCAAGCACAACCAACGGCCTAAACGATCTATTTAATCCTTCATTCCCCCTTTCATCAAATTGTTCACTATAAACAAATTCTTGGAGAATTCCTCCTTTCTTTCCACTCATTTCCTTTCCAAATTCAAAATCCTCAGTTCTCGATCTATCATGGCAGAAGTGACGAACGAGTGCTCGGCAAGAGACGATTGATTGTCGAACGGCTACTCTTCTTCGACAGGATCTGGATCGAGGTTCACAGTAATTCACCGTAACAACAGCAAGGACGATGCAGTGATTCGTCAGTGAGTTTCACTCGATCATTTTCGAATTCTTTCTTCCTAAATTTGCTAGATCCGATTGATTCAATCTAATTTTTAGATCAAGGCACGTTAATTCCTAAATCCATCGATAGATTGAGGTAGTACAGTTTACTCGAAGACTGGGTTCGGTGATCTATCATTTGATCGATCAATTCCTCGGTGAGTTCTTTCCCATTCTTGTAAATGTTGAATAATTGAAATCAGTTTTAATGAAGAGTTCTTGATTTTCTGTTATTTAAGTTTCATTTGTAAACGAGAATCGATCGAATTATGTGGATCAAGTGGAGTGTGTTTCGAATATGAGATTGTTAGGAGAGATCTGGATTTTAAACAATGTTCGACGCACTCGTGCCTCAACGTATTTCAGAGGAGAGTGTCTCTAATTTTTTTCTTATTTCATCTTCCAATTGTTCGACGAAATGTCACAGGGAACTCTGAGTTGGTATCAGGACGCAAGCATACGTACCGATACGCAGGATCACATTTTATTCAATCTTGGGTTTCGTTTCAGGTAATTTTGATCTGCTAAATCATTTTGGATTAATAGTTACGATTAAGTTTTGTTTGAGGAGTTTTATTTTAGTCCTGTAGTGTCTACTCGTATTCGTGTCCAGGTTTCAATCTATATCATGTGTGTCCATATCTGTAGAGGACCGTGTCCGGGTTGGGTTGCTGTTTTAGTACCAGTTGGAGTTGAAGGCGAACCTATGGGTGTTGAGTTCTCAGAACAGTTTAAGGTTCGCCAGTGCTGAGTCAGACAAGTGAAGTTAGATGTAGCAGTGATGATTCACACAGGTATGCATGCAACCCTGTTGTGTCCTAAGGATCGGGTAGGCTGAGGTTGCAGGGCTGTAAATGAGAGGTTTATCAAGAGTTCGATCTAGCCTCAAGTTGCAAGCATTATTAGGAGTTAACTGTGGTGGCAAGCTTAGTTGGTTTCCTCAACTGTAAGGAATACAGAGTGTAGCAGGGAAGTTATTTATTTGTTAGGAAGTTTTCTATAAAAATAGGTAGGAGCAACTGTGAATATTTGGGAAGGGATCGGTTGTTCTTTAGCATATTTTGATGTTGCTGGTTGTTACTGTGATTTTATCTTGTTGGAGTGGTTTGTGGCATATGGACTATTCATTTATACTACTAGGTCGGGTCGAGGAGTTACTGAGCTTAAATTGTAAATCTTGATGTATGAAAATAAGTTTTAGGAGCCTGTAAGCTCAAGGTCTATCAATGTGAGCACCTATCTCATTGATTACCTCTTGGCAATTAAGTTATAGCTTGAATTAGTGTATCTGTAAACACTAATATTGGAGATGGCCGACTGTGATAAGGGACAGTAGGCTACACTAATAATTTGGGTTTCAGTATGCTCTTTATGACAATATTGGTTTAAATTCCTTTTTCGTAAGCATCAGTTGTTTTCTTTGATCGCTTTAGCCTTATCTCATGGATATATTGCATTTTTCCTCGAATTTTGATTTTAATCAAGATGGGTTAAAATTCATATCCTTAAGTGTTTGATATGTGAAATCTCTAGTTAAAAATGGAAGTATGAATAGAGAGCAGCTGGAATAAGAACTTGTGTGGGTTATAGTATAGTTAGTAGAATTGTTTGTCATGTTTGGTGAGAAGGATTGACTGATGTTAGTAACATGGGAGGGTTTATGACAGTATTCATAAAATTGCATAACTATATTATCAATCCTTTCCCTTTTTAAGCCATATCATTTAAAGCATGATTACTACTTGAATGATTAACCAGGTGACTGTGAGTCATATAGACTCTTAGTGTTTAATACATTAATCAGTTAGTTAGTTAGTTAAAAACTATAGAATTTTAGCAATAGTATTTTAATAGCAATTAGTTTTAGCTAAACTCTAGTTAATAAGAGAACTACATTAACATTAATAGAAGCATCTTAACCAACTTGTAAATTATAAAAATAGGAGGACATCTAGCTTTACTACCCACTCCTGATCACTTTGAGCAAGGCAAGTATACTATTCGGTTTTTTCATTTACTTCATGTCTTGTGCTTCCATTCCATGCTTGTACTTTTCTGTTGGACACGATATTACACGGTCTTGTCTTGTGTCTTGTTCAGTGTTCTAAAAATCGGCAAACTCGGGCACCTTGGCACCGCCTAGGCGCTAGACGGAGCCCCAACGAACCGATTATGCTAAAATCGGCAAGCTAAATCGCTAGGCGGTCAAAATCGGGTCTAGGCGGTCCAAATCGGACGGTTCGGTCAGTTCGACGGATTGATTTTTTTACTATTAGTTAAAAATAATCCACGGTTTACAAAAATAAATCGGGTTTTCCTAACCCCTACTAACCCCCCTGATCAGTAGGTCATTTCATTCCCCCCCAAAAAAAACCTAAATCGATATTTCCCCCTTTCTCGTGTGCCTGACGACCGTCCTCCACCGTCGTCTGCCATCTTCGACGACACTTTCTCGTGTGTCGTGTCGACTCCAGCAGCCTCGTGTCGACTCCAGCAACCTCGTGTCGGGTATGGATGCTTATCCTTCCTCGATTTCTCTTCCTCGTGTCATTTTTTTACGTGTTCACACTCCTGTAGGCTATGTTGGAGCTTTTGATGAGAATTTTTTGTACTGTAGTGTTGAATTTGTACTGTAGTATTGAATTTTTTGTATTGTAGCGTTGATGAGAATTTTGATGAGAATTTCCTACAGGAGCTTTTCTAGCCTACTGTAGTGTTGAATTTGTATCTGTTTAATCTGTTTTGCCGAAGAGGACATGATTTCCTACAGGAGCTTTTGATGAGAATTTGATGAGAATTTTGTCGAAGAGGACAAGATTTCCTACAGGAGCTTTTGATGAAAAATTTTTCTAGCCTACTGTAGTGTTGAATTTGTTGATTGTTTCTCTTAATTTTGTATTGTGTTGAATCTGTTGATTGTTTCTGTTAATCTGTTTAACATAGTGTACACTATATGACTTTGTATCTGTTTAATCTGTTTCTCTTAATTTTTTTTTACAGTGTTGAGAAATCATGTCCTCTTCGACAGCCTCGGCCTCGACCAGTGTGGGCAGTGTTGGTCAAGCACAAGCTGCCCAACCCTCATCCGAGTCTCCCACAATACTTAAACAGAAGTCAAATGATATCGGGTGGGAGTATTGAATGCTAGTTGATCCAAAGAATATGGATAGGGTGCAATAAAAATTGTATTTGAAGGTAATATCCGGGGGAGCTTATAGGATGAAGGAACACATTGCCCATATTTCTGGGAATATGTCTGCATGTCCGAAGTCTACACAAGATAACAAAGTTAAGTGTAGGAATACAATAGCCGAGGGAAAGAACAAGAAAAAGAATAAGAAAATGGAAGAAGAGTTGACGAGATCGGAGGTGAATATTAAAAAGGGAGGGGACGATGAAGAAGTTGAAGTGCTAGGCAATTTGAGACCACCTCATCCTCTTGGCCCGATCGATAAATTTGCAACTTCCATCAACCCTTCTTTGAGTGCGGAAAAGACACAAAGGCAAATGAATATCACTGAAGCTCTATTTAAAGAAAGAACACATGCCGTGAGAAGATATTGTGCTAGATGGGTCTACGAGTCGGGTATATCTTTCAATGCTATTAGCAATGATAGCTTCAAAATGTTTGTTGAGGCGGTCGATCAATTTGGACCCGGTTTTAAACCTCCTAGTCAATATGAGCTAAGGGAGCCATTATTGAAAGAAAAGGTTGAGAGAACCAAAGATCTGATGAAGCAACATGAAGAAGGGTGGGATCTAAATGGGTGCTCTATTATTATTATGACAGATGCTTGGACTGACAGAAAAAGGCAGAGCATCATGAATTTGTGTGTGAATTTGTGGGTGGGAACTGTTTTCCTTTCCTCTAAAGAATCTTCGGATGAGGCACATACAAGTGAACTTATTTTTGAGTATATTGACAAGTGTATTGAAGAAGTTGGGCCTCCAAAAGTTATTCAAATAGTAACTGACAATGCCGCTAACAATATGGGAGCTGCGAAGTTGTTGAAAGAGAAGAGGCCAAATATGTTTTGGACTTCATGTGCTACTCGCTCCATCAATCTCATGCTTGAAAGCATTAAAAAATTGCCGAAATACAAGAAATTCATTGATCAAGCCAAGAACTTCACAATTTTCATATATGCACACCATAAGACCTTAGCCTTAATGACGTCATTTACGAAAAAGAGGGACATAGTGAGACCCGGAGTCACTAGATTCGCTTCTTCTTTCCTCACTTTGCAGAGTTTGGTGGAGAAAAAAGCCAATTGAGGGCAATGTTTGGTAGCAGTGAATGAAAAAATTGTAAATGGGCGAAGAGTGTTAAGGGAAAGAATGCATACTCAACCGTGATGAGCATGAACTTTTGGAATGGGGTGACATTATGTTTGAAGGTTTTTGCACCTTTGGTTAGGGTGCTTAGGCTTGTTGATAGGGAGAGGAAGCCATCCATGGGATTTTTATATGGAGAGCTTATATGAGCAAAACAAGAGGTAAAAGAGGCCTCGAATAATATTGAGAGGAATTATCAAGTCGTTACGGAGATTATTGATGCAAGGATTGTTGATAGGCTAGATAGCCCACTACATTTGATGTCCTACCTTTTGAATCCTTATTACTTTTACACGGATTCTACCATCCAATTTGATGAAATTGTCATGGAAGGGGTGTTAAACTGTGTGAAGACTTTCTTTTATAGTGACCTCGACATGCAAAATGAGATCATAAACATTGAATTGCCAAAGTATAAGAATCGGGAGGGAGCTTTTCGGAAGCCTTTGGCATTAAAAGGATACCAGGAAAATGATGACACTTTTGATCCAGGTAAAAAGTTTTTTCTGAAACCTTTCATGCATATGTTTTCAGTCATGGACTCATGGAGATTATTAATTTTTTTGCCAAAGTTCTTTTCCAGGTAAAAAGTTATTTTGATCCAGGTAAAACGTTGAGTTGCCAAAGTTCTTTAACATTGTTATACACACTTGTTTTGTTCACATTTTGTTCATATCTGTTTTCAGTTTGTTCACATTTGTTTTGTTCACATCTGTTTTGTTCACATCTGTTCATATCTGATCCAGGAAAATGATAACACATTTGTTCACATCTATTTTGTTCACATTTTTAGTAGGCTATGTTGCCTGTGATGAGATACTTTGGAGGGTTATGTTCCCATCTGTTTTGTACACATTTGTTCACATTTTCATTAGGCTATGTTCCCTACATAAAGATTTTATACTTTTTTTGGCATTCTTGCATAATGGGCTATGATGAGATACTTTGGAGGGCCTAAGTTGTCTGTAGGCTATGTTTGAGCTTTTGATGAGAAATTTTTGTAGGCAATGTTGCCAAAGTTCTGTGCATAATGTTTTGTGCATAATGTTTTGGAGCTTTTGTAGGCTATGTTCCCTGCATAAAGAATTTTTTGTAGGCTATGTTGCCAAAGTTCTATGCATAATGTTTTCACTTGCCAAAGTTCTTTGCAGATAATGTGCAGAATTTTTTGTAGGCTTATGTTGCCCGTTGCTTCTGTGCAAATATGTAGGCTTAGTTGCTTGTAGCTTCTGTGCAGAATCTTTTGTAGGCTTAGTTGCTTCTAGCTTCTGTGCATAATGGGCATTGGGCTATGTTGCTTCTGTTGCTTCTGTGTTCAGCTCAATCTTGGAGCTTTTGATGAGAATTTTTTTGAATCTTGATACTTTTCGAGGGTAGGTTATGTTGCCTGTAGGCTATGTGTAGACAATGATCTGATCTCTGAGCCCTATAGTTTATATATATATATATATTTTTTATTTTTTTTCCTCTTGTCTTGTGTACTTGTGTGGCTTGCCTGTAGGCATTCAATATATAGAATTTCTTGCAAGTAGGCTTGATTTTGTTTAACTCTCTTAGTGTTTTAACTTTATTATTCTAAATAGCAAATTGGTGGTCAAATTTTGGACATCAAACACCTAATTTGCAAAAGCTTGCAAGAAGGATTTTGTTGCTAACAACTAGTTCATCTGGGTGCGAAAGAAACTGGAGCACTTTTGAAGGGGTTAGTGAATTAGTGTTTCATTATATTAATTTCAAATTTTTATTTCATTATTTTTATTTCAGCTTTTTATTCATATTCACATCACTTGCTCACTTTTGTTTTTGTAGATACATACGAAGAAAAGGAATAGACTAGATGTGAATCGGTTGAACAATCTAGTTTATGTCCAATTCAATGCAAAACTGATGAACAAGCACAAAAGGGACCAAGAGAAGAAACTTGATGTGCTTCTAGCAAGTGATGCTAATAATTCACAATAATGGATAGTTGACTGTGGTGATGATGATGAAGTTGAACCTGGAACTGGGCTCACTTGGCAAATGGTTAGTGATGCTTCTGGAGCCGATGAAATGCTACATCCCCGTAGAAGTTCTAGAGTGAGGGAACTTCACGAAGATGATTTTCAGTCAGAAGATGAAGATGACATCAATGTTGAATTCGAGTCCGATGAAGAGCATGTTTTGGAAGACTACGGCGAAGAAGAGTTTGATGCGTAGGACTGTGGGAGTTATAATTACTTTTGTCTGTGTTATGTTTGGATTTGCTAATATTTTATGATACTTTGAATGTGTTGGAACTTGGAAGATTATGCATATGTTTTCGGTCATGGAGATTATTTTTTTTTTGGCTTTGCATATGCTTTCATGCATATGTTTTCAGTTTTCTGTCATTGGAAGATTATGCATATGTTTGATTGTTTTCATTCTAGTCTATTCCATTTCCAGGTATTAATTTTTTTGGCTTTGCATATGCTTTCATGCATATGTTTTCAGTTTTCTGTCATTTGAAGATTATGCATATGCTTGATTGTTTTCAGTCTAGTCTATTCCATTTCCAGGTATTAATTTTTTTTGGCTTTGCATAGGCTTTCATGCACATGTTTTTAGTTTTCTGTCATTGGATGATTATGCATATGTTTGATTGTTTTCAGTCTAGTCTATTCCATTTCTAGGTATTCCTTTCATGTATATTACTCTAATGCAGAATATGTTTTCAGTCTACTCTATTCCAGCCTCCAGGTATTCCATTCGTGCATATCACTCTATGAGACATGGTTATGTTGCTGTGGAAAGTACACGTTATTGTATTCCTAATTGTTCACAGCAATGATATCTGCTGACTGGTTATGTAGATACCATTATCATGGTTTACATGTTTGGTATTTTTGTGGAATGTGGATAATGAGTGCTTAAGAAGTTTTGTACTACTGTTGCCAAATTTCAGGTGTTTATCCTTTATGCAAGCTTCTTGTCCTGTGCATTATGGCCATTGGCCATACTATTAATTTTGCTCAAATTATTTTCATCTGGTTTTCTTTTGCATTATGGCCATACTGAATACAAATTTGTTTGGCAGGGAGCAGTTAATTTTGCTCTTATGATGTCTCAAATGGAAGGACTTGGTGTTCATACAACATATTCTGAGGCTCAGTTCAATTCAGCACCAAAAGTGGCAACTTGGACTAAAACTGGTAAGAACAATATTTCAATTTAATAGTAATTGCTTTTGTATTTACAATATTTTTTGCATACATATCTCACTGTTCTTACAAATAGTATTTTGGCATACATGATACATATCTCAGTTGCACCCTTGTAGAACCCAAGATGCAACATGATATATGATACATATTTCAATTTAATACATGATACATATCAGTGATATCACTATTCTCAAGTTGGTCACTTCATGTTGTCATTGTTGCACTTGCACCCTTATAGAACCCTGTAATTCTGCGATTGATAACAAAAAACATATTTAGAGAGATGAAAAATATTAAAGTAGCAAACCGAAGACATGTAGAATCCTATAATCTATAGGCAGTTGGCAATTCAACCTCCAGGAAAAAAATCGGCCGCCTAGGCGGCGCCCTAAGCGCTAGGCGGGCACTCGGCGCACCGATTCCGCCTAGAGAAATCTATAACATTGGTCTTGTTCCTTGTGTTTGCTTGTGTCTGGGAGGGAAAATACTACAGGTGTGTGATCAAATCCAATCAACTCATGTTAATAGCTTAGGCCCCGTACTGTGCACGCGGGCCCTAAGCCGTACCTTCATGTCTGTCCCATATTCCTTGTTCTACCCAAGCCGATCACACACTCTAGATATATTTTATATATCGCATATGTCAGGATCCTTGTATATTCATGCTCAGGTACCAGGTTACAGTTCAGGTTCATTTTATATACTCTTGCGTTCATTTCATCATGCATGTTCTAGTTTCTTGTTTTGAGATTCATATTTCTTCTTCATGTTTTTCTTGTTCATTTTCTTAGATATACTTCGTTCTTCTCCTGATTGGATATGTTAAAGGTGAGATGGAGACCATTTGCGATACTTATTACGGGCAGGAGCCTGGACGTATTGTGGAGCTTGTTGGTGTTGCTCTGGACCTAGAGGCCGATGAGGCCTAGTGCCTTTCCTTTTTAGCATTTCATATCTTCATTGTATTAGAGATATCAGTTTACTTTACATTGTTGGATAAATGTAATAATTAATAGATTGCACTTTGATCTCTGGGATTCGTTTATATAGATGCTGTGATTTGTATATCTTCATATTGCCTTGTAGTTTTCCTAGATTGGTACAGCTTACTTCGTCATGTCTAACGACGAAGGCTGGACGTGTCCGACTCGTGTCAGATTATTCGGGAGCGGATCGTGACAGTAGGGTTAGCTTGAAAATGTGTACACAAGCAAACGCTAAATATTATATCAGGACGGCTAGCAGTTAAGTAAAGTAAACTACCAATCATACCTCGATACTACGTATGTCGATCGGTTTGTCTTGTTCATCAATATCAAGCTTTTGTTGATGTTGCCATAGGAATGCCAAGTGGCTTGACTGCTTCCAGATTGAACTTCTTTAGTAGATCTTTTGTGTATTTGGCTTGATTTATGAACGTCCCCTTGTTGGTTTGTTTGATTTGCAGTCCGAAAAAAGAATTTCAGTTCTTTCATCATGCATATCTCAAACTTATTCTGCATACACTTAGAAAATTCTTGACAAAGAAATTCATCAGTAGATCCAAAAATGATATCATCTACATAAATCTGAATTAAAATGAGATTGCCATTAAAAGCTTTTATAAAAAATGTAGTATCAACCTTTCCTTTTGAAAAGTCGTTATCAAGTAGAAAGGAGCTTAGACGATCGTACCAAGCACGACGGGCTTGTTTCAAATCGTATAATACTTTCTTTAACTTGAAAACATAATCAGGATTTTTAAAATCTGTAAAACCTGGAGGTTGAGCTACATAGACTTCTTCTTTTATAAAAAAAATTTAAAAATGCGCTTTTGACATCCATTTCAAATAATTTGAAACTATAAAAATATGCAGATGCACATAACATACGAATGGATTCTAATCTCGCAACTGGGACATAAGTTTCATCATCGTCGATACCTTCTTCTTGATTGTATCCTTTGTAATGCTCCGCTCCGCCCGATGCATTTGGTTGGCTTCTTGGATGCTATCAAAATGTTGGACCGTGACTTATGTTGGGAATTAAGACAATTGAGACTAATGCAGTCTCTTAGCTGGCTGAACAGTATGTGTATTGGAACGTGGCTCGCTGGTAGAGATACGCTTAGTGAGAACGTTTGCAATCGGAATAAGAAGCCTCTTTTATGCAAGTGAGTGAAACTGTCCTTCCTCCTCCTTACTCCGCATGCTTAATAAATTTGAGTAATATGATGTTATGAATTGTCCCTAATGTCCCGTGTTTTGGTTACTGTATAATAGAGATGCTTAAGTTGCCTGATGGTGAAATATACAACTCATGATCATTGAATTGCTGAATGAATCCCACTTGAACTGTTAATATGACTCGATGCTTGAAATGAATTGATAACGTCCCTTCTGTTAATACTGATTAAGCAATGAAATACTTGAGTAACGAGATGCTATGCGAATGATACATGAGTAGTGAACTGGTTATGCTATTAACACAAAGAATTGAAGAAAACACCTCAATTATATACCTTCTACATAGCTTTTGCTATTGTCTGTTTCCTTATAAGCAATAAAAGAAAGAATATTGTCCCTATGAATTGAATGAAATGCTGCAGGTCCTATCAAGATGAATGAGGTATTGTTCGTTCCTCTTAGAAAGGGATGATATGAGAAATGTTGTAATGATTGATGCAATGATAAATGATGAGGCTTGGGATCGTTGAGATCACCAAGTGAACATGTGGTAATGTTGGAAAGATGAGATAATGAAATATTGCTTTTACTTATCTTAATAATTTATCATGCGACTTCGAACACGATCGAGTCGGACACGCATTCGCATGACCAAGGGCATTATTTCCTCGAACGGTACCCGCGACGGTAGGATCGAGTCAGCCTAGGAGGGAATCGGTGTGCTTTGGTGGCATGCGGTATTGGGACCTTCATTCGGTCTCATAACCTGGTGAAGGGCACATCCTATACCCTATGAAGTCCTATATGGCAAAGTTCTTAAATAGTACACAGCACCAGTGGTCATGTAGTCAGGATGCATGCTAATGGATATTTTATGCAGATAGAGTAAGTATATCATATTATCCTGTATTCTTATGCAGGAACGTGAAGTCGGATATCGGTAAGAAATCACTTTAATATGATATATACAATATATGTTGGTTGAATTGTCTGCTTAATCATGCTAAACAAGAAAATGTTATGATGTTGGCTTTGAGTGAGAACTATATAACATGTTCAACATGTTAAATGCAATATGCTGGAATGTTGCCTTGCTAAAAGAATACCTATAACTTGTTGGCTAATGTTAACTCAACGACGCTTAAAAGATGCCTCTAAATGTACGCTCTCAGGACATGATAACACCAAGTATGTTTCATTGTTGCCTTTACGTAAGAAAGGAGATAACAAGTTTACTTATTCAATATTTCTGCTCATGAACTGTAAACTGATGCTAGGCCCAAGTAGAAAGATCATTCTATTAAATGCTTGCTAAAATCGATCACTATATGTTGGTTTTAGGTGAGTGGGTTGGATTCTGCTCGCCAATACATAGATTATGTACTGACCCATGTTTTGTGGGCAGGTGCTCCTACTTGGAATATGTTGACACGAAGATTGGCTTAATCGGTCCCGCGGCATCGAAGATTTATTGGGCATACAGAAGCCCTCCTTGTACAAGATGATGTCTTCTGTTTATAAAGGGCATAATGTATGGAACAGTGTTATCAATTGTACCAATGAGTGGTAAGCCAAGTCGGTATATCGAGTTGTAGTCCAATGTATCCAATGTATTAAATATAAGCTTTATAGCATTGTTCAGTTGGCTTTCAATGTAAGTGAGATGTATTGTAAGGAGTGTACTTCAATACAAGTCTTGTACTCTTCTTCAATTATCAATAAAGAGAATAAAGTTCTATATATCTCTGTACGACTTTAAGTTATCCTTTTATCTCCGCTGCTATAAAGAAGTGATGAATTTCTATTCAATAAAAAAGATTGTCCTTATTAACTTCAATTTGTCTATTTCAGCCGCTACAATGTGCTCATATTTGAAGATTATCAATTATGTACCATCTTTGCCTTGTACAAGTGCAATACCAGACTTGTACGACATCACGCCCAAGCGAGGATGATCGATTCCAAGAGATAAATATATGAATAAATGACTCTACGAATCGGGGTGTGACAAATTTGTATCGGAGCACGACTTTACGTCATTGGTCTCTTCTTTGATTCATTTCAAATTAAAGTTGCATCGACGATTAACCAAAGTTGCTTCCGCGATCACTCAACGTTGCTTCCGCGATTATGTTGTTGTTGTTCCGTAATCATCCTATGTTGTTCGTGTCTGAAAGTTCGTTGACCCTCTTGGCTGCTCATTGGATATTCCATACAATAAGTCTATATAGGTTGTGATGCCCCTGAATGAATCATTGTTGTTGGTTTGGACACAAATAACCCAACAATAACTCGTTGCCATAATATGCTATATTGTGAATGCTGTTTGGAATATGGAAATAAAGAAAAGTGGCTATGTATGCTGTAACAAGTTAAGAATTGCATGTGATGTTGGAAAAGAATTGGGAATGAAACAATTTATGGATGAGTTCAACGGAAATGATGAGTTGACTAATGTATGCTGGCTAGTGCTTTTGAGACCCTAAGAATGTTGGCTTGTGATATCGAGATCCCGAGATGTTGGCTAAGTGTTGTGATCGTTATAGATTAGGAATGTCTGAAATAGATTTGAGTTGGTATTATTTAAGGATGGTTTCATTTCTGTAGCCTCCCTTCCCAGAATTTTTGAAATATTTTTTATTATTTATTTGATTTAAATAGTGATTTTAGAATTTTTATAAATAATTATTTAGTTAGTTTTTTTACGGTAGACGATTTTAGCCATGGTTGAGTTTTGAAGTACCGGACGACTAGGAATCATGGTACGAATAGTGCAATGGCATGCTTTGACTAGTGTTTATCCATGGTAGGGGAATGCCGAGCCATAGGAGTGTCCTAACTAGGAAAACCAGGCCAAGTTATAGCATGACCATTATAAATAATTTAATTAATTATTATTATATTTATTGACTTGTAGGAGACCCGTTTGTGTCGATTTAGCCCGAGCTGAGCCGAACCGAATCCAAGCCTATGTGGACATGCAGTGAGACCAGGGACGGCCATGTAGTCACATTTTACGTGTGTACAATTATTCCCTAAATTATTTTAGGTATTGAGGTACATTTTTAACTATTTGAATATTTGTACAAAACTGGTATTTTATTATTAAATATTGTTTTACAATGTTGTACAATTTTCTTGATCCAAACAAAGGTGAATAGTATAGATTCACCAAACCACCATTTAATTATTTTAGAATTATTTTATTATTCTGTGGTGATTAAATAAATATATTATTGCTACTAGATATTATTATTTGTTAATTGAGTATTTATTGGTATATAAATATATGAGGTATATATGTATATGGATGTGTGTAAATATAGATATATGTATGTGTATATAAATATAGATATATATTAAATGTGTGTATGTATATATATATGTATATTATATATGTATATTTGTATGTATATATAAATATATTATATATATGTGTGTATGTATAATATATAGGATTATGTGTGTTTGTGTATATATATAAATATATTTGTATATATATACATATATGTATAAGTATTTATATGTAAATATGTATAAGTAAATATGTATGTATTGTTGGCCCATTCCATGGTCACACCCGATTTCGATAATCAACATGCACTTAAGTCAATAAACAAAATATACAAACCGCTGCTAATCATTTCAGGATATATGAAATCAATTTCAACGGACGTTGTACTGCACCAACGAAGCATCAACATCATCAAATCTGAAGATGACACATTTTATATTTTATTCTGTATTTTACATTTTATTGAGTCTAGGATTTATTTTGTAAAATCAGTTTTGGTAATACTGGCTTAGGGTTATCTCAGTCCACATTCTAAAAAGCCTACCCATTACCACTCTTATATCATTTTACAAAATATTCAAAAATATCTTTGAAAACAAATTTCTGATAAAATATTTCAAAAATCTCCTGACAGAACTCATAACCGAGTTCGGCCCGAGTTCGGACCGAACTCTGTCTGAGTTCGGTCAGTTTGTATTCAAACTTCTGTTGCCTCCAAATCTGCGAGCAACGTCTCTTTGCGAGATATCTGCATCCGAACTCTGCCCGAACTCTGTCCGAGTTCGGTTCCAGAAAACACCTATAAAGAGAGAAGAACTTTTCATTTCAAATCATTCATTCACTCTTCATCTTCTCTTCTCTATTATTCAAGTGTTTACAAACGATCCAAGATTTTCAAATCATACCTATACACCTCTTAGCCAAAAGCCAGTAATATCAGAGTTGATTTAAGGTCTTTTGGTATTCCAAGAGTTGTAAAGAGGTCGTTCCAAGTTCAGTAACTTTTTCTGTTGTGGAGCTGGTCGTGCGCTCGTCAGCAAGCACGGTGTTGTGAAGTCGGTCGTGCACTTGTCACCAAGCACGGTGTTGTAAGAGACTGCAAGTTCTCAGTTAAAGCTTGTGCCATAGTGGATTAACATCGAGCAAGAGTGCTCGAGACTGGATTAGTCCTCTCAGAGGGATACCAGTATATATCGCTGTGCCGCTGAGTTTGAATTCTCTATCTCTTGCTGTATTTATATTTACTGTCTCTTATTTTACTGCCATTGTTTATAGTTTTAATTGGTGATTATTTTCCGCTGCACACACGCACTCTATTCACCCCCCTAGAGGTGCTCAACAGTCCTACAATTGGTATCAGAGCAGATTATATTCTAATATAACATACTTCAGAGAGTATATATATGGCAGCCGTAAAATCAATATTCAACGGTGAAGGGGAATCCACAAATAGACCTCCCCTATTTAATGGAACAAATTATACCTATTGGAAAACACGAATGACTTTCTTTCTAAAGTCTCTTGACTTTGATCTTTGGTCTATAGTCATTGATGGTTATAAGAAACCAGCACCCACAGTAGTTGAAGGCCAGCTTGTAGACAAGCCTTATGACAAATACACTAAAGCTGAAAAAGCTAAGGCTAGTCTAGATGCTCGTGCCATCAACGTACTATTCTGTGCAGTTGACAAAACGGAGTTCAACAGAGTTTCAACCTGTAAGACGTCTCACGAAATTTGGAAACTTCTTGAGGTAACTCATGAAGGTACTTCCCAAGTGAAGGAATCCAGAATTAGTAAACTGACACAGGAATATGAATCTTTTAAGATAAAACCCGGTGAGTCAATTACACAGATGTTTACTCGTTTCCTTGATATAACTAATCCTTTGCAATCTCTTGGTAAGGATTACAACAATCATGAGAAGATCAGAAAAGTACTGCGGGCTCTAACAAAGAACTGGAATCCAAAAGCTACAGCAATTATTGAAGAAAACGATCTCACGACTATGTCCTTGGAAACACTGATGGGCAAGCTCATGACCCATGAACTTGATTTGCAAGAGTTTGAGGAAGCAACACCAAAGGAAAAATCTATTGCCTTCAAAGCTCAAGCAAGAAAATCAACATGCAATGACTCCGATGAAGAATTATCAAGTGGTGATGAACATGCCCTAGTTGTGAAGAACTTCAGGAAATACCTAAAGTTTACAAGCAGAAAGAAGAAAGATATCCAAGAAAGCAATGAAGATGAAACCATATGCTTTGGATGCAAGAAGTCAGGGCACATGAAGAAGGACTGTCCAACCACCAAGAAAAGCAGTCCATATGATAGATCAAGATCAAGTAGAAAAGCAACATCTGGTCGAAAGTATGCCAACACAAGTATCTGGCATGAAAGTGATGCCAGTGATACAAAAGAAGAGGATAGACCCTACGGTAATGCAAATGTCTATCTTATGGCATTTGATAAGGTATCGTCAAACCCTCTATATGATGATTTTACTTTCGATGAATTAGAAAATGCCTTTAGCGAATTACTTGAAGAACACAAAAATGTGCTTGACAAATATAAGCAATCTCGAAAAGAGATTAAGGCATACACAACCGAGTTAGCTAGACTGTCCAATCTTATTGAAAATATTAAAGAGACGTCTACTACCGGTAACACGAAAGAGATAGCCAAACTCAAGGTAGACTATCATGAGGTTATCCTCAATGTTGAAAAGAAAGAAAGAGATTATGTTAAGATGCAAAAGCTGTATGACACAGAGAAGAAGATGAACTTAGTAACAGAACATAGACTCTCAATTATGACTGCTAAATATGAAGAGTCTATTGCGTTTTCTAAAAAGTTAGAAATCAAGTTAGGCAAACAGGCAATACCTATGACACAGCCTAATTTTAGTCCTAATGCTAAGCATACACCTAAGAGGACTAAAAACAAGAAAGCACAAAAGAAACACGAATATCATCATGCTTTAACTTATAGGTTCTCCAAACCAAACAAGCATGTAAACACAGTTTCAACCACATCTGGTTCTAAACTGACTTGCACTTATTGTGGTACGCACGGACACATATCACAGTATTGTTTTGCAAGAAAGCTTGTTGACAATCACATTTTAATCTGGAGACCTAAAGCTAATCAGAATGGACCCTTCAGAAAATGGGTACCAAAGGATTCATCTACTTGTCTTGTAGGTGGACCCTCAACCCTCTCATGCTAGAAGTAAATGGATCCTCGATAGCGGATGTTCGTGACACATGACTGGTGATGCATCTTTGTTCGCTACGCTATCGATGAAGAAAGAAGGATATGTCTTCTTCGGAAATAATTTGAGAGGTGATATAATTGGAAATGGTACTGTAGGTATTTCTCCCTATCCAGTAATAAAGGATGTTTGTCTAGTAACAAAATTGAAACATAACCTATTAAGCATAAGTCATTTGGCAGATAATGGTTATGGTATCAATTTTGTGAAAGATAAATGTACCATATATGATATGTCATATGGTGATCCCATATATAAAGGGATTAGAGAAGACAATATTTATGTTTTCTTTTTGGAGAATACTAATAATGCAGGTAGATGCCTAGTAGCCAATCAAGATGAAAGCTGGCTATGGCACATGAGACTAGGACATGCAAACATGGATACTATCTCACGACTAAGTACAAAGAAGTTGGTAAGAGGACTCCCTGAGATTCTATTCAAGAGAGATATGGTATGTGCTGACTGTGAAAAGAACAAAGAACATAGGTCTACTTTTAAATCCATCAACGCTTCACAGATCTAGCGATAGTGATGATGAAGATACACATACAAGGACTGAGAAGAGTTCTGTGAAATATCTGACCCAAAATGCAAGGACTGAGAAGAGTTTTGTGAAAGATCTGACCCAAAAGTTTGAATCATTAAAATTCATGCCAGATCATCCAGAAACACTCATCATAGGTGATGTATCTAAAGGTGTAAGTACACGTTCATCTCTTAAAGATTCTGATATAGAAGCAAATGTAGCATTCATTTCTCAAATAGAACCTAAGAATGTAGATGATGCTTTTACTGATGAGTTTTGGATCTCTGCCATGCAAGAGGAACTAAATCAATTTGAGAGAAACCAAGTTTGGGAACTCGTTCCTAAACCCATTGGTCAATCGATAATTGGTACCAAATGGGTGTTCCGAAATAAACTCAGTGAAGATGGACAAGTTCTACGCAACAAAGCACGTCTAGTAGCACAAGGTTATAATCACGAAGAAGGAATTGATTATGATGAGACCTATGCTCCTGTAGCTAGACTAGAAGCCATCCGCATGTTTTGTGCATTTGCATGCTTTAATAATTTTAAATTATTTCAAGTGGACGTGAAAAGCGTATTTTTAAAAGAGGAAGTTTTTGTGAAACAACCCCCTGGTTTTGAAGATTTTCAAATACTTGATCACGTCTTCAAGCTTAAGAAAGCTCTTTATGGACTCAAACAAGCACCTCGTGCTTGGTATGAACGCCTAAGTACCTTCTTACTTGATAATAGATTTTCAAAAGGAAAGTTTGATACTACTTTATTTATCAAATCCTTGAATGATGATATCCTACTTGTGCAAATTTATGTAGATGACATAATATTTGGTTCTACTAACGAAAAACTCTGTCAAGATTTTGCTAAGTGTATGCATAGTGAATTTGAGATGAGTATGATGGGAGAGATAAACTTCTTCCTAGGACTTTAAATCAAACACCACTCAAAAGGAACATTCATCAACCAAGCTAAGTATACGAAGGACATACTGAAAAAGTACGACTTCGAGAATGTAAAGCCAATCGGGACTCCTATGGCTACATCTACAAAGATTGATGCTGATGAAAGTGGCAAACCTGTCGATCAGCGTAAGTATCGAGGTATGATTGGTAGTTTATTATATTTAACTGCTAGTCGTCCTGATATAATGTTTAGTGTTTACATTTGTGCAGGTTATCAGGCAAATCCTAAGGAATCACATCTTAGTGCCGTTAAGCGTATCTTCCGATACCTTAAAGGAACTTCTACAGTCGGCTTATGGTATCCTAAAACCAAATCCTTTGACTTGGTAGGTTACTCGGATGCGGATTTTGCAGGATGCAAAGTGGACCGTAAAAGTACCAGCGGCACATGTCATTTCCTAGGAAAGGCCTTAGTCTCTTGGTTTAGCAAGAAACAAAATTCAGTAGCATTATCAACAACTGAGGCTGAGTATATCGCCGCAGGACATTGTTGTGCTCAGATTTTGTGGATGAAGCAAACCTTAGAGGACTACAATCTGCACTACACTAAAGTTTCTATTTATTGTGACAACACTAGCACTATTAATCTGACTAAGAACCCTATCTGTCATTCACGCACAAAGCACATAGAGATAAGACATCATTTTCTTCGTGATCATCAACAACACGGGGATATCTGCTTAGAATTTATTGACACAGATCATCAACTAGCAGACATATTCATAAAAGCATTGGCTGAAGACCGTTTTAACATAATGAGGCGTGAGCTCGGTATACTTGAATTTTCAGATTCATAATGTAATATGGTAATTAAAATTAATTTTATGACTTGCAACTTTGAAATTTATTTAACGAAAATTATTTTTGGGTACAAACCTAAAAAGGGTATGTCTGTCACCACGACTACGTTCGAAGCGAAGCGGTACTTAAGAGTTCCCCGGTGAACCTCCGTTAGCTGGGACAACCCCTACAGTAAACCCATAAATAGAGTACATTATTAAATACTAGAGTCAAAAGTCATAAAGTTACTTTTAACCAACCAGAACTGCATTTATTGTCTCGGGAATACAAGTGACCTAACACGGGCCGAACTCTAACCGAGTTCGGACCAAATTCGGACCGAGTTCGGTCGGCGCTGTATTAATTTCCAGAACCGAACAGCTGGCCCTAAACTCTATAAATTCAACTCTTTCAACCATCTTTTCCACACACCAACCCGTGGAAACATCTTCTTCCTCCCTAAAATTTCTTCCTCTTCCATCCCAGCAAGGAATCTAAGACATCTGGTGGGCGTTTGAACATTCTCATCTTCCTCCCTTTCTCAAAAAGGTATTCTTTTTTCTCTTCTACTTTCTCCATGGCTCCTAAATGTCATAGATCATCTTCCCAAGGTGCCTCCTCCTCTTCGGATTATACACCAGCTAGTCTATTCAGTCCAGCACGACCAATGGATGCAGAAGACTATGATTCTACTTTATTTTCGGACAAAGAGTTTTCTGATCTTTGGTTCGATTCTTTTTCTGGCCGTAAGATTTGCTATGGAGCTTTTGTTAATTTTACCATATTTTCTAAATTTGCTCCTACTTTTGACCACTTAGGCTACCGAGATTTTTTCGAGGTAGCAGAAAATATTTTTGACAATGCTATCCGAATGTTTTACTGCAACTTGCAAGTAAAACCTAACGGAAACTTCTATTCTTGCGTTGCTGGGCAAGAATTAGAATTCAGTGCTACTGATATCAGTGAATTTTTCCATGTTCCTAATCTTGGTGAAGCTTTGGTTGATATTACCCATGTCCAATTCCCTGCTGATGTTACCCTTGCCTCTTTCAGGGAACTTATTTGTCATCCAAACCCTATTCCTCGTAGGGTTTATTCAAAGCATTTGAACCAATCTTTTTATAAACTTCATCGCATGATTTTCTCTGTACTCCTTCCCAAGAAAGGATCCACAGATGAAGTAACCTTCTTGGAACTCTCTGCTTTATACCACATTCATTTTGGTATTCCATTCTCTATCCCAAAGACCATGATGTCCTGGATGCTGAACTGCAGAAATGCAGGAAGGAATCTGGTATATCCTATGCACTTGGCGTCTATCTTTCTCCGTTTTGAGATTGATCTTCAAACTTGTGCATTCTCCTCCACTCCTATCGAGCTTACCAGATCTCGACGATTTCCTGCTCCACCTCTGTCTCCTGGAGCTCAACCTGCTCCAGCTGCTGACGCTGAGGTTCCTGATGCTGCTCCTGCTCCAGCCCCTGCCCCGGGATTTGATCCGACTTTCTATCAGCGCTTTGATGATTTTGTTGCTATATCTGCACAACATCATCAAGGTTATCTTGATTCGGAGTTCTGACGCATCTCTCAGGCTCAGGTGCTGAGGAATGGGATTGCTGACCTCCACTACAGCCTAGCCCATGATCCAGTCCATCCGATCACCATCCTGCCTCACCCAGGCTTTCCGAGTCCTCGGTTCACAGATGAGGCTTCCTTCCAGCACTTCGACCCCACTGCAGCCTATATTCCTCCAGAGGCTCCTGGTGCTGACGACCCTACTATGTGACATGGGTTCAGCTTTTGGATAGTGGATACTTGTTAGATGATGATCTTTATGCTTTGATGTAGTTTTTCTTTTTATGTCTAAACTCATTAGTTAGACATTTTCTGATGATTGTACTCAGCACTTTTTAGTATGACATTTTTTATTACTTTATTTCCAGTATTTTCTTTCCATAGTAGTTGTTTTATGCTGTGATCATGTCTCTTTTGCTTCACTTTGTCTTTTGTTTTCTATTGTTGGCTTCACACATTACGGGGGAGCCAATTCATTTTACTATTTGACAAAGGGGGAGAAAAAGAGTACACATACCAAAAAGCATACTCAAATCCAAAAACAAAATCAACCATCTTTTTTATTCAGGTACTTGTATTTTGTTCTATTTTATAAAGATATATTTTGGTATAGACTCAAGTTTGTCAATTATCAAAATAGGGGAGGTTGTTGGCCCATTCCATGGTCACACCCGATTTCGATAATCAACATGCACTTAAGTCAATACACAAAATATACAAACTGCTGCTAATCATTTCAGGATATATGAAATCAATTTCAACTGACGTTGTACTGCATCAACGAAGCATCAACATCATCAAATCTGAAGATGACTCATTTTATATTTTATTCTGTATTTTACATTTTATTGAGTCTAGGATTTATTTTGTAAAATCAGTTTTGGTAATACTGGCTTAGGGTTATCTTAGTCCACATTCTAAAAAGCCTACCCATTACCACTCTTATATTATTTTACAAAATTTTCCAAAATATCTTTGAAAACAAATTTTTGATAAAATATTTCGAAAATCTCCTGACAGAACTCATAACCGAGTTCGGCCCGAGTTCGGACCGAACTCTATCCGAGTTCGGTCAGTTTGTATTCAAACTTCCGTTGCCTCCAAATCTGCGAGCAACGTCTCTTTGCGAGATATCTGCATCCGAACTCTGCCCGAACTCTGTCCGAGTTCGATTCCAGAAAACACCTATAAATAGAGAAGAACTTTTCATTTCAAATCATTCATTCACTCTTCACCTTCTCTTCTCTACTATTCAAGTGTTTTCAAACGATCCAAGATTTTCAAATCATACCTATACACCTCTTAGCCAAAAGCCAGTAATATCAGAGTTGATTTAGAGTCTTGGTATTCCAAGAGTTGTAAAGAGGTCGTTCCAAGTTCAATAACTTTTTCTGTTGTGGAGCTGGTCGTGCGCTCGTCACCAAGCACGGTGTTGTGAAGTCGGTCGTGCACTTGTCACCAAGCACGGTGTTGTAAAAGACTGCAAGCTCTCAGTTAAAGCTTGTGCCATAGTGGATTAACATCGAGCAAGAGTACTCGAGACTGGATTAGTCCTCTCAGAGGGATACCAGTATATATGGCTGTGTCGCTGAGTTTGAATTCTCTATCTCTTGCTGTATTTATATTTATTGTCTCTTATTTCACTGCCATAGTTTATAGTTTTAATTGGTGATTATTTTTCGCTGCACACAAGCACTCTATTCACCTCCCTCTAGAGGTGCTCAACGGTCCAACATGTATAAACATAAATGTATACAAATTTATATATAAATATGTATATATATGAATAGTGCATAGTAGCCTAGCTTAAGGCCCGCTCAGCCCATGAGCCAGGCCCACCCGAACAGCAGCCCTTAGTTAAACTTAACAACCTGCCCGAGCTAAGCCTTCTTCCACCGTTCATTTTTTGTTGTTTTGATATATATATGTATAATCGAAAAACTGAGAGATGCAGAGAACAAAATCCTAACCCAAATTGCAAAACCTGACACCCAGGGGCGTGTCGAGGCTGGGCGAACTCCTTTGGCCCTGCGTGCCGCCGTGTGAGTCTTTGGACGGCGGGGAATTGCGCGCGCAGGACAACAAACCCGAACAGCAGCAGCAATGACAACAACTGGGCAACTTTCAAGGTAAATTTCACCCTCATCGCCCATCAATTTATCGACCCATAAAATTTTATTGATTGCCTAGTTGACCATCTACCCATCCCTTCAAATAGATTATTTTAGATTGGCTTGCACAGTTTGTAAAAATTCTTGGAAGTTCTCGAAAAATCCTCGAAGCAATGACAGAATCATGTAATCTGAAGTCCCTGTTCCTCGACGATTTGTGACCAATATATCATAAATCTGGGAATCTAATTAAACAGTATTTTAGACAACCTATAGGACACTAGAACACAATTTACACTTTTTGATTTCGGTTATTTTACAGCAAGATATAGCAGCATGAATTTTACGAAAAAAACTATCTAAACCTGTTTTAAAAATATCAAAATCCCTCCGAAACAACGTTCGTCCCGTCAAATTGGATGACGTGGTCGCGCACCATAAGCATCGAAAGGTGCGTATCGGCTTCGTGGACGTGTGAGCTTTGACGGAATTCAAATTGGTCGTGTGTACGCGACGAATTTGATACGTATCCGTCAAAATTTCCCGAATTGACCTCTGTACAAACCTCTCAATTACTTTATACACGATCGTCAGATCGAGACAAAACCTGTGCCATCAGGACCGTATCGTTTTTCTAGTCATGTATGCCAAGTTTGGTCCAATTCTGAGATAGTTGATCGGATCACCGTATCACGGGCCCTACGATTCGATTCAACGGGCGATTTTGTACACGGCCCACCGGAATCCAAAACTGGACATACCGTTGGGTTCGTATCATCAAAATGAATCCGTAAACATGTAGTTTAACGATTTTAGAGACCATTGACTCTGGCACACTTTTCGGTGCAAAGCGGGTCCAACGGCGGACACCATTTTGGCCCAAAATTACCGTTTTGCCCTCTGTGTCCAGAATTGGACTTAAGGACATGCAATCCTAGCTAATTTAACTATTCTGAGAATTTTGGCAATATTTTTTTCAGCTTTCGGAGATAGTTATGGTGATTTGGACTTTACGGCTCACCAGTTGACTACATTCTGTAGGATCTGCGTGCAACCTCCAGGCAAGTATACCTTGCCTTTCTCTACAGTTTTATTTATATGCATTTTATTTCATTTTCCAATTTTGACTGTTTATAAACATGTTCTTTTCGTATTATATTATTTGAGTTGTTTTCATTGCATATAGCCGTGTTCATGTTTGGTCTTGTGGTTCACACTTGGAGATTCTCGTCAGTACCTTGCTTGAGTCGTGTTATAGAATGAGTACGTGTAATTGAACTACTAAATCCTTGATATTGTTTCCTTGTCACCAGAGAGTCCACACTCGGAAGAAGGGTGTTTTTTTGATCTGTTTACATCAGTGAGTCCACACTCGGGACTAGGATGTCGATTATTTGCACCAGAGAGTCCACACATGGGACGAGGGTGTTGACTTGACTTGACTTGACTTGCACCAGAGTGTCCACACTCGGGACGAGGGTGTTTACATCAGAGAGTCCACACTCGGGACGAGGATGTTATACTTGCACCAGAGAGTCCACACTCGGGATGAGGGTGCCTTGCCGTGAACTAACCAGAGAGTCCACATTCGGAATGAGGGTTAGTACTAACCAGTCCACACTCGGGACGAGGGTTAGTGTTTAGTTCAAACCCGTGAGTCCATACTCGGGATGAGGTTTTGATTCTTCCATTGATCTCGTGATTCGCCTGGCAGTTCATTTATACGTAGTTGTTCTAGTGTTTGCGTATTCGTGTTCGTGTTCGTGTTCATAGTCATTTGTCATGTTTCTGTTTCTTCTTGTTTATTTTCTCACGCATGATAAAATTGTTAGATAGGCATGTATATCATGTATCTTGTTATGTCCTCTGAGGACCTGATGATATCCTCAGGTTTATCGATTGCATGGAGTTAGCTAGTAGTTCTGGGTGGCGGAGGATTTGCGATTCTTATGGGTTTTGGATGCTATGATCCCCTTGTGGGATTCTGGTACCATTATTACGTTGTTATCCTTTCGTGCTTACTTATTTTATCATGTTTTCTGATTCAGTTTAGACTCTTGTTACTTTCTTTAGAGTCTTATCGGGCATATATGCTAGTGGGCTGCAGACCACGACCCATAGTGTTCATTCATGTTTTATATTCTTTTTGTGGATTGAGATATAGATTTGTTTGCCATGATTTGGCAGTATACCATAGCCTTGACAGTGTTTACGTATTCGAGTCGGGCTGGAGTCTGTTCGATACGTAGTTGGCTTGCTCACGAGCTCGCGTCCAAAAACCGGGTGCGGGTCGTGACAAGTTTTTTTGGTGGCCCATGCAGGTCAGAGCATATCGTACCGGTTACGTAACTGTACTGGTACGAGACTGCGACAAAGACTAAACCTTAGAAATCTCAATCCATTCTGCCTTGAAAATTCTCCTAGAAATTTCTCTACCGTCTTTGAAACTTCGTATTTGTTCTCGATTATTCTCTCTTGCCTTCTTGTACCATTGATTTTCGTCCCTTCCTATTCCGAGGTGACGAATGATCGTGATGTCTAGGATTCACTAGAAATTCTTAAATTATAGCATAATATTGCTTGATTATTGAATGTTTGGTTGTTTATAGATATGAGGGAGTATAGATGCCATATGCTTAGATATCTGCCGGTAGAATTGTTAGCAACTAGTTAGAAGACCATAAGACTTTAGTGACCGTATTTTGAGGAGTAGTGTAACCAAAGGTGGGTAGAAGTCCTCGAAGTTTCGTAGTTACAAAATAACTAGAGAAGGCTATAAAAATTTTTTGAGGAATTAAATTGAGGTGATTAAGGTAATAGTGGACTTTAAAATTTTAAGAAATAGTTATGAAGTAGAATTTCGAGGACGAAATTATTTTAAGGTGGGTAGATTTGTAGCCTCCCTTCCCGAAATTTTTGAAATATGATTTTATTATTTATTTGATTTAAATAGTGATTTTAGAATTTTTATAAGTAATTATTTAGTTAGTTTTTTTTACGGTAGACGATTTTAGCCATGGTTGAGTTTTGAAGTACCATACGACTAGGAATCATGGTACGGATAGTGCAGTGGCGTGCTTTGACTAGTGTTTAGCCATGGTAGGGGAATGCCGAGCCATAGGAGTGTCCTAACTAGGAAAACTAGGCCAAGTTATAGCATGACCATTATAAATAAGTTTAATTAATTATTATTATATTAATTGACTTGTAGGAGACCCGTTTGTATCGATTTAGCCCGAGCTGAGCCGAACCGAATCTAAGCCTATGTGGGCATGCAGTGAGACCGGGGACGGCCATGTAGTCACATTTACGTGTGTATAATTATTTCCTAAATTATTTTAGGTATTGAGGTACATTTTTAACTATTTGAATATTTGTACAGAACTGGAATTTTATTATTAAATATTATTTTACAATATTGTACAATTTTTTGTACCCAGACAAAGGTGAATAGTATAGATTCACCAAACCACCATTTAATTATTTTAGAATTATTTTATTATTCTGTGGTGATTAAATAAATATATTATTGCTACTAGATATTATTATTTGTTAATTGAGTATTTATTGGTATATAAATATATGAGGTATATATGTATATGGATGTGTGTAAATATAGATATATGTATGTGTATATAAATATAGATATATATTAAATGTGTGTATGTATATATATATGTATATTATATATGTATATTTGTATGTATATATAAATATATTATATATATATGTGTGTATGTATAATATATAGGAATATGTGTGTTTGTGTATATATATAAATATATTTGTATATATATACATATATGTATAAGTATTTATATGTAAATATGTATAAGTAAATATGTATGTATAAACATATGTATACATATTTGTATGTAAATATGTATATATATGAATAGTGCATAGCAGCCCAGCTTAAGGCCCGCTCAGCCCATGAGCCAGGCCCACCCGAACAGCAGCCCTTAGTTAAACTTAACAACCAGTCCGAGCTAAGCCTTCTCCCACCGTTCATTTTCTGTTGTTTTGATATATATATATATATATATATATATATATATATATATATATATATATATATATATATATATATATGTACAATCGAAAAATCGAGAGATGTAGAGAACAAAACCCTAACCCAAATCGAAAAACCTGACACCCAGGGGCGTGTCGAGGCTGGGCGACCTCCCTTGGCCCCGCGCGCCGCCGTGTGAGTCTTTGGACGGCGGGGAATCGCGCACGCAGGAAAGCAAACCCGAACAGTAGCAACATCAATGGCAACAACTGGGCAACTTTCGAGGTAAATTTCTCCCTCATCGCCTAACGATTTATCGACCCGTAAAATTCTAATGATAGCCTAGTTGACCATCTACCCATTCCTTCAAATAGATTATTTTAGATTGGCTTGCATAGTTTATAAAAATTCTTGGATGTTCTCGAAAAATCCTCGAAGCAATGACAGAATCATGTAATCTGAAGTCCCTGTTCCTTGACAATTTGTGACCAATATATCATAAATCTGGGAATTCTAATTAACAGTATTTTAGATAACATGTAGGACACTAGAACACAAATTATGGTTTTTGATTTCGAATATTTTACAGCAAGATATAGCAACGTGAATTTTACGAAAAAAAAACTATCTAAACCTGTTTTAAACATATCAAAATCCCTCTGATACAACGTCCGTTCCGTCAAACCGGACGACGTGGTCGCGCACCGTAAGCATTGAAAGGTGCGTATCGGATTCGTAGACGTGTGAGCTTTGACGAAATTCAAATTTGTCGTGTGTGCGCGACGAATTTGATGTGTATCCGTCAAAATTTCCCGTATCGGCCTCTGTGCAAACTTCTCAATTAATTTGTGCACGCTCGTTAGTTCGATGCGAAACTGTCGCCATCAGGACCGTATCATTTTTTTGGTCCTTTATGCAAAGTTTGGTCCAATTCTGAGACAGTTGATCGGATCGCCGTATCACGGGTCCCACGATCCGATTCAACGGGCGATTTTGTGCACAGCCCACCGGAATCCAAAACTGGACATACCGATGGGTTCGTATCATCAAAATGAATCTATAAACATGTAGTTTGACAATTTTAGAGACCATTAACTCTGGCACGCTTTTTGGTGCAATGCGGGTCCAACGACGGATACCGTTTTGGCCCAAAATTACCATTTTGCCTCTGTGTCCAGAATTGGACTTAAGGATAGGCAATCCTAGATAATTTGACTATTCTAAGAATCTTAGCAATGTCTGTTTCAGCTTTCGGAGACAGTTATGGTAATTTGGACTTTACGGCTCACTAGTTGACTATATTTTGTGGGATCTGCGTACAACCTCCAGGCAAGTATACCTTGCCTTCCTCTACAGTTTTATTTACATACATTGTATTTTATTTTCCAGTTTTGACTGTTTATAGACATGTGCTTTTCGTATTATATTATTTGAGTTATTTTTATTGCATATAGCCGTGTTCATGTTTGGTCTTGTGGTTCACACTTGGAGTTTCTCATCAGTACCTTGCTTGAGTCATGTCATAGAATGAGTACGTGTAATTGAACTGCTAAATCCTTAATATTGTTTCCTTGGCACCAGAGAGTCCACACTCGGGACGAGGGTGTTTTTTTGATCTGTTTGCATCCGTGAGTCCACACTCGGGACTAGGATGTCGATTATTTGCACCAGAGAGTCCACATACGGGACGAGGGTGTTGACTTGACTTTATTTGACTTACACCAAAGAGTCCACACTCGGGACGAGGGTGTTTACATCAGAGAGTCCACACTCAGGACGAGGATGTTATACTTGCACCAGAGAGTCCACACTCGGGACGAGGGTGCCTTGCCGTGAACTAACCAGAGTGTGCACACTCGGAACGAGGGTTAGTACTAACCAGAGAGTCCACACTCGGGACGAGGGTTAGTGTTTAGTTCAAACCCGTGAGTCCACACTATGGATGAGGGTTTGGTTCTCCCATTGATCTCGTGATTCGCTTGGCAGTTCATTTATACGTAGTTGTTCTAGTGTTCGTGTATTCGTGTTCGTGTTCGTAGTCATTTTTCGTGTTCCTATTTCTTCTTGTTTATTTTCTCACGCATGATAAAACTGTTAGATAGGCATGTATATTATGTATCTTTCTATGTCCTCTGAGGACCTGATGATCTCCTCAGGTTTAGCGGTTGCATGGAGTTAGCTAGTAGTTCTGGGTGGCGGAGGATTTGCGATTCTTGTGGGTTTTGGATGCGATGATCCGCTTGTGGGATTCAGGTATCATTATTACGTTGTTATCCTTTCGTGCTTTGTTACTTTATCATGTTTCCTGATTCAGTTTAGACTCTTGTTACTTTCTTTAGAGTCTTATCGGACATATATGCTACTGGGCTGCAGACCATGATCCATAGTGTTCATTCATGTTTTATATTCTTATTATGGATTGAGATATAGATTTGTTTACCATGATTTGGCAGTATACCATAGCCTTGACAGCGTTTACGTATTCGGGTCGGGCTGGAGTCCGTTTGATACGTAGCTGGCTTGCTCACGAGCTCGCGTCCGAAAACCGGGTACGGGTCATGACAATTTCTAAGTGGTATATTGCCTCCACCATCTCAGAACGAGATGTATGCTGACCCTTTCCATAGGATAGCAATGAGACTACCTGTGGGTACTTGGTAGTACCGAGACATAGCTGGGAGTCATGTATTGTTGCTAGATGACTCGAGTGTCCCTTGGCAGTGATGTTATTCTGGGTAGAGAGATTTCTAGAAATTGTAACGGGTGGCTTGGTTAGTGATTGTTTAGCCGAGTGATGACTCAGACTAGTAAGACAGTTAGTATGCTATGGGTAAATAAATTTGGCTAAGAAATGTTGTGGCTTAGACCACCTGAATGTTGACTTCGATTGGTTGGATGCAAATCATATGTGGCTAATACAAAGTTGATTGCTAAGCTAAAAGTTTTGGAAATATTATCGGTGAACCAAAGGAACATTAGAAATCTCTGCCTTGACCCTAAGGTGTAATAGATGTCAATCCATCATGATCACCAAAGGATAGTCGTTGCATATATGCATGTATGCTGAGGAATTGAATTGTACTAGAAAATAATAAGTAGCAATCCTGAATAATTGTGTTGCATAGAGGATGGTTAATTGATAAATGAATTGTCGGATTGAATGGAATGAACTACTCGACCCTTGAGGTAGGGAATTTTAAGAATGTCCGTATGAGATTTTGATGGCTGGGAAATGAATAAGATTTAGAATCACGAAATATGCTGAATAGTGTCGATAGATGATGTGATGTATAGATGACTGTCTGATGGGATATAGATTGCTGGCTTATGATTTAGTTGTCTGACTTTGTCATACAGACCGAATAGTATGATTCCCTGGTTATGCTAAGACTATCGGAATCGATGACCCTTGAATAGTTAGTCTTGGCTTATGGGTTCGTGTAGGTACAAAGGAATTAGAATAGAAATTGAATCGTTGGAAATTTACTTGATGGATTATATGAATGGTGAGAATCATATATCGGATTGGAATTGACCGTAATGTTGATAGATCGATCTTGGTCGATCGTTGGGTAAGTCTAGAATGAGCCTCTGTGGGAATTATTTCCTTGAGGAAGACCTTGGATAGATAGACTTGACCCTAGCGACCATGGGTTGCATAACCAGTTGTTGGCATAGCTGACAATGGCGATTAGTTATTCAGACTGAGTTGATACCCATAGGTTTGGGTAGAGTTCCTTAGAACTGTCAGTTGCTTGTTGGCCCTAAGAATAAGGAACTAGTATAACCCTAGTAGCTGTCCACTCTAGGGAAGTCACCTGAATGATTAAGTTTAGCTGTCAGTATAGATAACCTTAGAGATTGACGGAATAAACCATTGGAGACCCGTAGAATAACCTTATGGTACTGAATGAGAGATGGTGATGAGTATGACCTAAGAGAATATATGTTATAGCATATGCTACAAAATGTACCTTAGAGATGTTTGGCCCTTGAGGATTATGTGTCGACCTATAGCAGGAACTAGAATCATGGGACGAGACTTGAGTTTTGTGTATCGAGTAGTGAATTATTCCATGAGATGGAATTAACTGCTCATGAAGGGAATATTGGATAGGTATCTATAGTCGGGTAGCTGGGTTAGCCTTGACTGTTGTATAGAATTATACCCCGACTCGGGTAACCGATAGCAGGTGACGTCGGATTGTATCTTGTAGAAAAGATGAATTGCCTCGGTGAGAAATATTGTTGGATTTGGAAAGGAATATGATTGCATGTTGTGAATTCTTGATATGATTGGTTCTAAGTAGACCTTGACTGAATATTAGAAATATTGTGCTTGGATAGAGAGCTTACCCGAGTTGTCCCTGATGTTAAGTGTTGTGGCCTGGAAGATAGTGATTATGGCAAGTGAATAAAGTAATAAGTCAATTGAAAGGATGTTAAGTCGGATTTGGAAAAGAGAGTTATATCATGGCTTATCGAATCGTACTAACATGGAAGTTAGTTAAAGTACATATGTTTTTTGGGCGCCTAAAATATGTGTATGGATCCAGCCGAAGTGATAGGTTGCGATTGAGATAACATTATGGGAAGAGTTTATCGTACTAGCGCGGACTTTAGCTGAAATGTATATGTTTTAGGGATGCCTAAAATATGTGTATGGATCCAAACGAAGTGATATATGGCAACCAAGATAGAAATACAAGGAAAATGTTGGTGAAGCAATGAGAAGTTGCAAGTATTTGGAAAAAAGAAAGATGGAACTGTTGTGTGTCGTATGTAGAATTTGTAGACTACCTTATGTCCACCCTAACTATTTTGACCCTTCTGGACCCAATGGAACTGTCCGTGCCACCATCTGAGGTCACCTTGTATAGTTGTTACATCGAAGTTGCAGATCATGTCACATTGATTATCGCAGCACACCAGGCGCTCTACCAGGCAAGATACCTTGCCATTTGATGTTTACTTATTTTTAGCTCATATTTCATGCATTATTTATTTTCTTTATGCAAAAACTGTGATACATGGCATAACCTGTTAGAACTTACTGTTTATTATATTTTCTGTTGTGTATTATTTCTTACAAATTAAACCTAGATTTAAGGGACCACCATGTGTGTTGTATTCATTGGCCTTGACACGTTGTAACACGAAGTTGTGTGTCGTATGTAGAATACGGAAGTGCGTGATTGGCTGGCCACCAGTACGTACAAGCCGTGCGATAGAAATAACCGCTAATAGAGGTTGCATGCTAGTTTGACTTAGCGGTTATAGTGGTTGTGTTGTGGATACAACACAGTAGGCATTGGGCGAGGAGGACAATTCCTTAGCGTATGGGCTTCGATACACTTCCCTTGTGACCCGGACTCTCCGCTGGAGATACGGGGTTGATGACCCATGATTACTGACGGCCACTGACGATTCTGCGGAACGTTATGCTCTTCCTGATGGGGCCTCTGGTGCCCAAAGGAGGACTATGCCGATCCTATTCAGCCAGGGCCCATGCGTAGGAAGGATTGTTCTTAACTACATATCACTTAGAACGGTAGGCTACCTTTATCCGTTAGGTACGAGTACTTTTGGTTTGGGTACTTGTATCTGACCGTGGCTTGAAACAATAACTTGTCGCGGACTAGTTCGTTACATCTTGTCCTTGTTTGGTTGTAGGTGTGACTTACTACTTCGATGAGAAGGTATTGAACCTTGTTGGGGTCCGGATACCATATTGGATTCATAGCATGGGAAGATACATTACCGTGAATTAGTTTACCATCTCCTGTCCTTGTTTGGTTGGGGGGATGGTACGCTCGTTCAGTAGGTGCGTATTGGACCATGTTATAATTCGATTTACTTATTTATTTGAGCAATATTTATTCAGTTTATATGGCATGATATTATGTGTCTTGTTACGTCCCTCTAAGGACCTGGTAATCTATCCAGGAGTGTGCTATTGTCTTTCGCAGGTACTTTAGCTCTAGCCGTGATCTTCGCTATTTCTTCGAGGATGATTGCACTTGGATTGTCTTCGCTTCGCTCGCCACTCATTTCATTTTCTATGTACTTTTCCTTATTTTGTTGGTAGTGGATTTGTCTCCACCCAACATATTGTATCAAGACAAATTTATAGTGATTATATAATATCTTTTATTCTTGTGGATGAGATTAGTTATGGTTCTACTGCATTTTACAGCTTATGTATTTATACGAGGCTTCCATATATTGGAGTATACTTCGTATGAATACAGCTGGCATGTCTACGTTCCTAGTCCTACGTATTTTGGGACTGGGGCGTTACATGTTTTTGTGGTGGCCCATGCAGGTCAAGATAAATTGTTTGGTTACTTTACCGTACCAAGCAAGCCTACGAATAGGATTAGAAGTCTAGGATCTCATCCACATACTTGACCTCTTTCCTAGATTTTATCTACCGTTTGACTCATCGATTACATCTTGCTTGCTTCCTTCCATCCATATTCTTATCTTTCCTTCGTGCTTGCTAGAGATTGACCCTACTAGTTAGTTGTCCCAAAAACACCATTAGCTTAATTCTTTTAAGATGGGTAGAATGCTTTGTGACCTAGCAATCTCTTTATCCTTGTGACCTATATTAGCTAGATCAATTAGGTCCCAAATTTTAGAAGACCCTAATCCATCTAGCCAACCAAGCCATAAACAAGGAAACTAGGACGACCGCATAAGTTCAAACTTCATTCAAGACTTAGATTTTATGACACTTAGACTATTCATATTGGTTCTTGATTTCAATCTTAATCTCACGTGCCTATATTTTTACTATCTCGACTAATGATGCTAATGTAGCCTAGTTTTTACAAGCTTATTCTTTGATCGACCTTGTTCAAGACATGTGTTAATTGGGTCGCTCCCACTAACATATTGTCAAATCAGAGCCGGTGCATAATGGTCTGATCAACTGAGTGCACTTTGGTTCGCTTTTGTCTATTATTCTACGTGGGTGGGGACATAATAAAACTTTGCCCTTACAATCCCGTCCATGACTATCTTGACAATTCTTTTGAAATTATTCGATCGTCTTTGAATCACGTATTCGTATTCGATAACGCCTCCTTCGAACTCTATATTGCTTTCGCCTATTTTAGGAGGACGAAGGCGTTATACTAGAAGTTCCTCTAGCTATCCTATCTCTTGTGGCCATTAACACTCAATGTGACTATATCTTTGTCTTAATTACTCGTCCTTTCCCTCGACCCTAATTCTACCATATTGACTTTCTAATCACTTGAATTTAAGAGTGATTACAATCGTCTCTCAAACGTATCCTCAACCTAGACTACGACCATATAAACTTCAAACCCTTCTATCTACCGTTGTGCCCTCTCACCCCCCTTCTAATTCTTAATTTCGAGGACGAAATTCTTTTAAGTTGGGTAGGATGTAAAACCCCTAAATTTCTACTATTTATTTTTATTAAATTTGGTACCGATTTAAAATTTTGTATTGTATGTCGCGTAGTCGTATTGTACGTCGTGCACGAAATTATTTTCTTGCTCGTCGAGTGCGAATATGTGCGAGCGTACATATTTTTGAAAAACATTATTTTTTAATATAGACAAAATTATTTCTAGCTATTATTTTCAAGTTTATGACTTTTATGAAAAGCCTTTCATTTATATAATAAATAAATTTTTTTCTATAAAATAGTAAATTGGAAAAGTATATCTGTGTAAATATAAATTGTACAAACATATATTTTCATAATTATTTATTTGTTTATTGTAAATAACGTAATTTTTGAAATTAATTATTATAGTATTTTTAGAAAACATATTTTTGATATATTTGTGACAATTTAAATTTGATTTGATTCCATGGATACATTTAAATAGATTAAGTTAATATCTATAATTGGAATTTGATTTATTGATTTGATTTTAAACTAAGGGAATTAAATTATATTTAATTGGATTTGGATTTGAATTGATTTGATTGATTTTAAATTAAATAGATGATATATCTACTTGGGTTTTAATTCTATTTCTAAGCCTATCCAAATTGGGAATTCCCACATCCTATAAATAGGCAGGTACTTCTCCAACCTTTTTATTATTTTTCTCCACAATTCCTTCCACAAATTCCACAATTACAGTGCCTCGTGTCCGTGTTCGTGTCCGTGTCCGCTCCCCATTCTTATTCCATGTTATTACATATACATTATTCCCCCGTGTCGGACACAACCCCGACACAATCAACCCCGACAAAGCCCCACTTTTTAGCCCTAAACCCTATCTCCTTCCCTGCCTTCCCTGAACCCAGCCCCGTCGTTACTGTCTGACTCCAACACACGACCCCTACGACAAATCAGCCACCACCGCCACAAAATTGGCCACTTGCAACCACTAACCCATCACCACCGCCACCGCGACCGTACACCACACTACGGCCGTCCCCGACCAGCCCCCAAACCATCACCACCACCGCTACCATCGCCATCGGCCACCCTCAAAGCCCACAACACCATCGCCACCGCAGCCGACCAACCCTGGCTGCGACAACCACCGTCGCCACGGCCAAACGCCGGCGCTACCACCCAGGAAAATCCATTAAAAGAAAATCAAACCCTAACCCTAGACTGACCTTGCCGTGAGCACCGTCGTCACCACCCTCCGCCCGCGGATCTGACTCCGTCGTATCGTACGCCTGGACGAGATACCGACAACCGAACCGGGGGAACTCCTCCGCTGCACGAACTCTTCTCCTCCGCTCCTCGCCGGAACCCTAGGCCGGTGAGCCTCGCGCTGGCCCAGCCTTGAGTCCTTCCGTCGAACTCCCGCGACCCTTTCTCTTCCTCCACCGCGTTTTGCCGCCCTCTCCTCGAACCCCCGCCGGCGAGCGCGCCACTCCGGCGCGGATGGCCACCCGCCAGCAAGCCCCTCCCCATCTCCCGACCACTTCTCCCCCAGCTCCGATCGACCGTCTTTTCCTCCTCCTCCAAGCGCCGAAACCCTCTCCCGACTATCCTCCGCCGCCGCTAACTCCGGCCCGCTCCGACTCCTCTCCTCCCCCGGGTTCTTTTTTTCTCCCTCTCTCTCCTTCTTTTCTTAAAACGTGGATCAGAGCGGCTGCTATGGTCACTTCTTACATTGTTTTTTTATTATTAGTTGGAGCTGAGTGATTTTTGTCTTTATTTTTAGGTTAGTTAATATTTTACATATTATTACTTTTAGGACCATTATTATTATTATTATTATTAGCATTTATGTTTTGTGATGTTGTATTACTATTGCTAACATCATGCTTATTATTATTATTATTATTATTATCATTATTATTTTTATTATTAACGTTTAGTTATGAATATTAGGGTTGTGCTTATTAGTTTAATTGTTATTATTATTATTTGTATTTTATTAAGTGATCATTTTCGAATATGTATTACTATTTTAAAAAGGATATAACTATATATGTACTTTCAGATTTGGAGTTTCGACCTAAAATATTTTTCTAGACTTGATATATATTTATTTGAAAATATTTTTACTAATAGATTTCTACGAAAAATCTTACCTTTACAACTTAGAGTTTAGTCCAAAATGATTTCGATTTTTCAATGTATTATTCCTAAAAGTTATTTTACTAACAAAATCTAGTTTCCCAATATTATATTTATTTCCCAAAAATCATATAAAATTTACTTATCCAATTTCCTTCGACCACCCTTCTGTCTAATCCCATTAATCCTATTTCCTTCGTCCATTTCGAGACTACCTTATGTCCACCCTAACTATTTTGACCCTTCTGGACCCAATGGAACTATCCGTGCCACCATCTGAGGTCACCTTGTATAGTTGTTACATCGAACTTGCAGATCATGTCACATTGATTATCGTAGCACACCAGGCGCTCTACCAGGCAAGACACCTTGCCATTTGCTGTTTACTTATTTTTAGCTCATATTTTATGCATTATTTATTTTCTTTATGCAAAAACTATGATACATGGCATAACCTGTTAGAACTTACTGTTCATTATATTTTCTGCTGTGTATTATTTCTTACAAATTAAACCTAGATTTAAGGGACCACCATGTGTGTTGCATTCATTGGCCTTGACACGTTGTAACACGAAGTTGTGTGTCGCATGTAGAACATGGAAGTGCATGATTGGCTGGCCACCAGTACGTACAAGCCGTGTGATAGGAATAACCGCTAATAGAGGTTGCATGCTAGTTTGACTTAGCGGTTATAGTGGTTGTGTTATGGATACAACACAGTAGGCATTGGGCGGAGAGGACAATTCCTTAGCGTATGGGCTTCGATACACTTCCCTTGTGACCCGGACTCTCCGCTGGAGATACGGGATTGATGACCCATGATTACTGACGGCCACTGACGATTCTACGGAACGTCATGCTCTTCCTGATGGGGCCTCTGGTGCCCAAAGGAGGACTATGCCGATCCTATTCAGCCAGGGACCATGCGTAGGAAGGATTGTTCTTAACTACATATCACTTAGAACGGTAGGCTACCTTTATCCGTTAGGTACGAGTACTTTTGGTTTGGGTACTTGTATTTGACCGTGGCTTGGAACAATAACTTGTCGCGGACTAGTTCATCATATCTTGTCCTTGTTTGGTTGTAGGTGTGACTTACTACTTCGATGAGAAGGTATTGAACCTTGTTGGGGTCCGGATACCATGTTGGATTCATAGCATGGGAAGATACGTTACCGTGAATTAGTTTACCATCTCCTGTCCTTGTTTGGTTGGGGGGATGGTACGCTCATTCAGTAGGTGCGTATTGGACCATATTATAATTCGATTTATTTATTTATTTGAGCAATATTTATTCAGTTTATATGGCATGATATTATGTGTCTTGTTACGTCCCTCTGAGGACCTGGTTATCTCTCCAGGTGTGTGCTATTGTCTTTCGCAGGTACTTTAGCTCTAGCCGTGATCTTTGTTATTTCTTCGAGGATGATTGCACTTGGATCGTCTTCGCTTCGCTCGCCACTCATTTCATTTTCTATGTACTTTTCCTTATTTTGTTGGTAGTGGATTTGTCTCCGCCCAACATATTGTATCAAGACAAATTCGTAGTGATTATATAATATCTTTAATTTTTGTGGATGAGATTAGTTATGGTTCTACTGCATTTTATAGCTTATGTATTTATACGAGGCTTCCATATATTGGAGTATACTTCGTATGAATACAGCTGGCATGTCTACGTTCCTAGTCCTACATATTTTGGGACTGGGGCATTACAATACAATATATGTTGGTTTTATTGTCTGCTTAATCATGCTAAACAAGACAATGTTATGATGTAACCTTTGAGTGAGAACTATATAACATGCTTAACGTGTTAAATGTAATATGCTGGAATGTTTCCTTGCTAAAAGAATACCTATAACATGTTTGGCTAATGTTAACTCAATGATGCTTAAAAGATGCCTCTAAATATACATTTTCAGGACTTGATAACACCAAGTATGTTTCATTGTTGCCTTTATATAAGAAAGGAGATAAAAGTTTACTTAGTCAATGTTTCTTCTCATGAACTGTAAACTGATGCTAGGAACAAGTAGAAAGATCATTCTATTAAATTCTTGCAAAAATCGATCACTATATGTTGGTTTTAGGCGAGTGGGTTGGATTCTGCTCGCCAGTACATAGATGATGTACTGATCCACATTTTGTGGGCAGCTGCTTCTACTAGGAATATGTTGACACGAAGATTGGCTTAATCGGTCCCGCGACATCGAAGATTTGTTGGGCATACAGAAGCTCTTCTTATTCAAGATGATGTCTTCTGTTTATAAAGGACATAATGTATGGAACAGTTCTGTAATCAGTTGTACCAATGAGTGGTAAAGCCAAGTCGGTATATCGAGTTGTAATCCAGTGTATCCAATGTATCAAATGTAAGCTTTATAGCATTGTTTAGTTGGCTTCCAATGTAAGTGAGATGTATTGTAAGAAGTATACTTCAATACAAGTTTGTACTCTTCTTCAATTATCAATAAAGAGAATAAAGTTCTATATATCTCTGTGCGACTTCAAGTTATCCTTTTATATCCGCTACTATAAAGAAGTGATGTATTTCTATTCAATAAGAAAGATTGTCCTCATTAACTTCAATTTGTCTGTTTCTGCCGTTGCGATGTGCTCCTATTTGAAGATTATCAATTATGTACCATCTTTGTCTTGTACAAGTGCAATACCAGACTTGTACGGCATCACGCCTAAGCGAGGACGATCGATTTCAAGAGATAAATATGTGAATAAATGACTCTACGAATCGGGATGTGACATCCTTCAGCTACGAGTCGAGCCTTATTACGAGTCACTAAACCGTTCTCATTCACTTTGTTTCAGAATACCCATCGGCTGCCAATGACCGGATGAATGGACTTGGGAACAAGTTCCTAAACTTGATTCCGTTCAATTGGTTCAATTCCTCTTGCATAGCATCTAACCAAAAATTATCACTACAAGCTTCTTCAATATTTTTGGGTTCAAGCTGTGAAATGAAAGCAAAACAGGAAGCTATATCTTTATTAGAGGAACGAGTACTTACACATTTGGTAATTTCATCAACTACCAAGTCCTTGGGATGATCTGCCAAAAATGTCATCTCTTTTGGCATATCCTCAGGATTGTTGGTTCCGGCTTCTAGTTCTGTACGTGATTTGTTTAGAGACTCAGTTGGTGCTTTGTGTGAAGGTCCTGTAGGAGCTGTACTTGGTGTACTTATGTCTTCATCAGTGTTGTAAAAATCCTTCTATGCGACTGACTAGTCCCTGACTAGTCGCTAGTCGGCCGTCGTCGATTCGACTAGGGGCTAGTCACCGACTAGTCATTTGTCGGCCACCGTCGACTCGATTAGGGGCTGGTCCATCCAAATTAGCTAAATTGGTACTAGTCTGGCTGCCGTCGACTTCGTCAAGGCAGCCGTCGTCGACTCTTTACTTTGTTGCTGCCTTTTTCTATTTTTGAAAAAAATTAACGAGCCTACTCATTTTTTATTTTTACTTTTGCTTTGTTATCTCTTTGCTACTGTTGTTGTGGCTCTTTTTTTTAATTTTTGCTTGTTACTTTTTTTTTGCTTTTGCTTGCTACTACGGCTGTAACTCTCCGTGCAAGTTGATAACATATTGTTTAAATATTTATCGAAATAGAAATTTATGCAAAATAATGAGTAAGAAAATGTACTGTAGTCTGCGATAATTAAAAGTTCAACAATTAACATATTATTTTTTAAAATATTTTTATAACATATTATATATATATATTCATTAAAATTCTAAACCGACTAATCCGACTAGTCCACGAGTAGTCCCCGAGTAGTCCAATTAATCTGTATTCTCCACGAACCGATTAGCGGCCAACTAGCGATTTTTAAAACCTTGGTATTCATTATCGTCATCGACTGAATGTTGATTTAGTTCATCAAACTTGACATTAATTGACTCTTCGATGATCATGGTTCTCTTGTTGAAGACTCTGTACCCTTTGCTTTTCGCTGCATAACCTAAAAAGATACCTTCATCAGTCTTTTCATCAAATTTACTTCGGTTGTCTTTAGTATTAAGAATAAGGATTTAGAACCAAATATCTTGAAATGTGAAACAGTGGGTATTCTATAAAACCATAAATTATAGGGAGTCTTCTTCGATATAGGTCAAATCAGAACCCTATTGAGAACATAGCACGATGTATTGATAGCTTCAGCCCAAAAGTATTTAGGTAGACTAAACTGGTTTAACATTACTCTAGCCATTTTGAATAGAGTCTCGTTCTTACGTTCTAGGACTCCATTTTGTTGTGGAGTACTAGAGCAAGAGAACTCATGCAAACGACCATGTGTGTCATAAAATTTCTTAAACTCTGCATTCTCAAATTCGCTGCCATGATCACTTCGAATACGAGTGATCATGAAACCTTTTTTATTATGTAGTTTCATGCAAAAGGTGACGAATTTAGATAATACATTGTTCTTGCGTACAAGAAAATATACCCACGTGTATCTAGAGTAATCATCTACTATTACAAATACATATAACTTACCACCTAGGCTAGCAATTCTACTAGGTCCAAATAAATCCATATGCAGTAATTGTAGAGGTCTAGTGGTACTTACAGCGTTCTTGGACTTAAAGGCGGATCGGGTAGCTTTCACTACCAAAATACGCTCATTTAGCGACGGAGGTTTAGCGACGAAATTATTCCGTCGGTATTAGCGACGGTTTCGTGGCCGCTCAGCGACTGATTACCGACCACAAACATTTGCCATTTTTATTTTAATTTTAGGGGCAGGAAAGGTCGCACATCCGTCGCTAGTGTGTCGGTGTTATAGCGACGGATCTTCGGTCGTCGCCACGTAGTCGTTTATTTGGCGGGAATTGTGTGTATAATTGGCGGGACATATCTTCGACTACGTAGCGACGGATATTCAGTCGGATAATCAATAATAGCGACTACCGGGCGACGGATTATTCGTAGTCGCGATTCCGTCGCTAAATGAGCGTTCCAGACTTAAATGAAAAGGCGGGGGAAACTTTTGGCATTCCCCCCAAATTTAATCTCTCTCCTCTCTCTCTCTCTCTCTCTGTCTCTCTCTCTCTCTCGCGCGGCTTCGTGAACGGCGACGGCATCCTCCCCTCTCTCTCTTCCGAAGGTAATCTCCTCTCTCTCTCTCTCTCTCTCTCTCTCTCTCTGTGTCGCGGTGTCGACGTAGGGGCAGCGGGGGCGGCGGGCTTTGGGACATTCGGGCTTGGGACGGGGGCGTCGGGGCCTGGGCGGCTGGCTTGGGGTGGGGGCATCTGGGGCTGGGCGGCTGGCTTGGGGCGGGGGCGACGGGCTTGGGGACATTCGGGCTTGGGGCGAGGGTGTCGGGGGCTGGACGGCTGGCTTGGGGCGGGGGCGTCGGGGGCTGGGCGGCTGGCTTGGAGCGGGGACGTCGGGGCCTGGGCGGCGGGCTTGGGGTGAGGGCGTCGGGGGCTGGGCGGCGGGCTTGGGGCGGGGACGTCGGAGGCTGGGCGGCAGGCTTGGGGCGGGGGCGTCGTGGGCTGGGCGGCGGGCTTGGGGCGGCGGGCTTTGGTCGGGGGCGGCGGGAGGCTTTGCTGATCAAATTCGTCTAATTTATATATTGGCGAAATAATGTGTTATCCATATTGGGTGTTATCTATTAGTTTGGTGGTGTTTGGAATAGTAAATATGAATATGGCGTTTGGGTTCATGGTGTATATGTTCACTGTGTCAAGGATAGTGCGAGTTCTTCATCTGCATAAGTCAGTGTTTGGGTTCATGGTCTATACATCTAACTGTGATATACATATATATATGTGCCTATTATAATTAGCATGCAGGACGGCTTGGGGTGTAATGTGTGATTGTAGACATGGTAGGAATTATAGGTAATTAACGCTAGTGTGACTAGACTAAGGTAGTGCTTGCTAGATAATAAGGACACTCTAGTATCCTAACCAAGTTATTTTAGACTAGATATTTAGGATATAGCTCCCATATCTTAGAAGTGGACTCTTGCAATTTAGAAATAGATAGATTGACTTAGTTTGGTATCGGTATCGCACTATCGGTATCGGTATCGCACTATCGGTCAAGGTTCACAATCATCGGAATCGGTTTCGGACTATTCCTATGAGTATTGGTATCGACGATATCAGTAGTATCGGCGGTATCGTATCGGAGTATCGGACTTTGGTATCGGAAAACAAATAATTATTAATAAATTATTTACATTTAAAAATATATATTTTATACATTTAGGCATAATTTTAAGTATTTCAGCGTTATTTCTTAGTAGTTTTGAAATTATATGAAATAGTAGTCACCCTTACCGATTGGTTTTGTCGAATTGACCGGAATAAAGACCCCCATAGTCGGTATCGGTCAATATTTGGTATCGGTCGGTATCGGATCGGAACATGCCAAACCGTATCGGTATCGGCCGTATCGGATCGGTATCGGCCGATACTTTAAACCATGATATCGGTATCGAACTATCGGTATCGGTATCGGTATCGCACTATCGGTATCGGTATCACAGTATCGGTATCGAACTATCGGTATCGAATTATCGGTATCGGTATCGCACTATCGGTATCGGTATCGGTATCGCACTATCAGTATCGAACTACTAGTAACAACTGTATTTATATTTTTCTCTTCTCGAGCTAGAATACTAGCGGATCCACCAGTTACATGATTATATACTAATTCTGTTTAGTTTGTCTTACTATACAGATTTTTACATCTAATCTGTGATGGATCGTTATTTCGTTGATCGTATATGGATGTACAAACGACAATACGAGAGCAGAATAGGTGTGAGTGACGATTTTCATGCAGGCGTGGAAGTGTTTCTTAAGTATGCCATGAGCAAAGCTCAGTTTATGGACGGTAACAAAATCAAGTGTCCATGTCGTAATTGTCGCAATAGACGTTACGAAGAAGTGGTGAGTGTAAGAGATCATTTGACCCGTAAGGGTTTCGTACGTGATTACGACCTTTGGTCATCGCAAGGTGAACTATATGCCGAAAGAAAGGTTGCGAATGCTACTACTTATGCTTTTGATGATAATGCTGCAGCAGATTTTGTCGTCGATGACGACGAATGCTCCGTTGATTATGGAGACGTGCAGAACCTTGCACGATATATGGTGTACGATACGGCAGGGCCTAATTTTGATCCGGAGGATCCTAATCCCGAGGCGAAGGAGTTCTATGATATATTTTAGGATGCTGAAACTTCTTTATATCCTGGTTGTGATCCATATTCCGTACTGTCAGTAACGATGCGGTTGTTGAACATAAAGTCCGATTTTAACTTGCCACAAACTTGCTATGATTGGATTACACAACTAATGAAGGAGGTGTTATCGAAAGAATCAAAAGAGCTTCCAAAAAACTTCTACAAGTCGAAGATGATGGTCCGACAACTGGGACTGGGGTACGACAAGATAGACTGTTGTCGCAACGGATGCATGTTGTACTACAAGGAGAACGAGGATGTAGAAAGTTGTCGTTTCTGTAATGCGGATCGTTACAAGGAAGTCAGGGGAAAAGGAAAGTCAACTAGAAAATGACGTCCTTACAAGTATATGCATTACTTGTCGATCACGAAGCGCTTGCAGAGGATGTATATGTCTCAGAATATAGCAGAACACATGACGTGGCACAACGAAGAACGCATAAAGGACGATGGAGAATTGTCACATCCTTCGGATAGAGAGGCATGGAAATATTTCGATTTTTGACATCCGGATTTTGCTGCAGAGCCCAGAAATGTACGCATGGGGCTATGTTCTGATGGATTTGCCCCTTTCGGACAGTCGGGATCTCAATACTCCTGCTGGCCGGTCATTCTGACCCCTTATAATCTGCCACCATGGATGTGTATGAAGACTCCTTATATGTTCTTGACAGCTATCATACCGGGTCCCAAAAATCCGACGAAGAATATCGATATATATTTACAGCCGTTGGTGGATGAGCTAAAATAGCTGTGGGAGATCGGCGTCACGACGTATGATATTTCCAGGAAACAGAACTTTCAGATGAGAGCTTCACTGATGTGGACAATGAATGATTTTCTCGCATACGGTATGCTGTCGGGATGGAGTACTCACGGCACCCTGTCTTGTTCGATATGCATGCAAAATAGTAAGGCGTTCCGCCTTAAGCATGGAGGAAAAACTTCTTTCTTTGATTGTCATCGTCAATTTTTGCCCGCGAGTCATCCTTGGAGAAAGAACAAGGACGCATTCAGAGCTGGAAAACAAGAATTTTCTCATCCGCCTGCCAGATTGTCGGGATACGATATTTGGGAAGATGTAAAGGATTTTCCTACTGTAATGGAAGATCCATCGAACAATCGTGTCGATGGGTTCGGACAAACCCATAACTGGACCAAACGGAGTATCTTCTGGGACTTGCCTTATTGGAAAGATAATCTTATAAGGCATAATCTTGATGTTATGCATATCGAAAAGAATGTGTTCGATAATGTCTTCAATACCGTCATGGACATTAAAGGAAAGACGAAGGACAATCCAAAAGCAAGACAAGACATTGCCGAGATATGCAAGCGTCCTTATCTGAACTTGATACAAAGGGGAGCTGCTGGACAATTAAGTAAGCCGATAGCACAATACACATTGAGCAAAGAAGATAGATTAATAATCTGCAAGTGGGTATCTGCTTTAAGATTTTTCGACGGCTATGTGTCGAATTTGTCTAGATGCGTTGTCCTCAATGAACGCAAGCTAACGGGAATGAAGAGTCATGACTGCCACGTGTTTATGGAAAGATTACTGCCCATTGCTTTGAAAGAGTTGTTGCCTTCTGCTGTATGGGTTCCGTTGGCCGAACTATCAATATTTTTTAGGGATATTTGTTCAACTAAGTTGACTGTGCAACACATGGTTGAACTTGAGGAGAAGATTATCTTAACAATTTGCAAGTTAGAGAAAATATTTCCTCCTGGCTTCTTCGACAGCATAGAACGTCTACCGATTCATCTAGCATTCGAAGCCCGTGTCGGTGCATCTGTTCATTATCGATGGATGTACCCATTTGAAAGGTACATAAATATCGATATAATTTAAGCTGAATTTCTATTTATTTTAAAATTCTTTCTTAATTCTCAAGATAATTTGTCTCTCTAGATACCTACACCATCTAAAGAAGAAAGTTGGCAACAAAGCTCATATAGAGGCTTCGATATGCGAAGCATATCTTATCGAAGAGGTTTCAAACTTCTGCTCCATTTATTTCGATACTCATGTTAAAACAAATCGAAATAGACCTCAAAGGAATGACGAGGATGTTGAGGATGGAGGAATATTCAATGTAAGGGGCAAGCCTGTTGGGGCTAGTAAAAGACGGTGGTTGACAGACGACGAGTATGATGCCGCTCACCGATATGTCTTGTTAAACTGTGACATACAAGAAGTAAGAGATTTGGAGAAGTAAGTCAGTACACTTGCACTCGTTATAATCTCGAATTTGATGAAGTAAGTGACTACACTTATATATTCTTATTTTCTCTAATAGTGTATTTAGAGATGAAATCAAAATGAGGAGACCCGATATTACCGATGAGGGACTTCAAAGAGAGGTTGATTGTACATTTCCGTCATGGTTTCACAAATATGTAAGTAACTGTGATTATAATTGAGATTATTAATATATAATCTGAAATATTTAAATTATAAATATTTGTTTACAGGTTTTATTGCCTGAAATAATACTCACTCATGAGAGTGTTCGTTATCTGGCACTGGGACCGAAGAAGCAAATAAAGACTTGGCCAGGCTATGTCATTAATGGCTTCAGGTTTAAGTCAACTCAGAATGCTATAAATGTCGAATTTATCAATGACGGCATCAATACCAAGGATTCTGGTGTTTGCATAAGAGGCACCGTCTATGACGACGAGCCGGACTTTGACTATTATGGAGTGCTTCAGGATATTATAGATTTACAATATACTGGCCTATATGATATGCATATTGTGATGTTCAAATGTGAGTGGTTCGATACGACACCAAATATCGGTTGGAGAATCGATAAACAATTTGGATTCATCGATATAAATCATCGCAGGAGGTATAGAGGGTCCGATACATTTGCAATAGCAAATCAGGCTGTTCAAGTCTACTATACAAGCTACCCAAGGCGTCGTAGAGATCGATTTGACTGGTGGGCAGTATGCAAGATTAAATCTAGAAATACATTCAACGTTGGAGACCCAGCATACCAAGAGGACCAGATCGAAAAGTCCCAATAGTTGGGACAACACTCAAATACAATGGATGTTGAAGATATTGTTGAAGAAAATAGAGGGGAGGAAGAGGTTGATACACAAGACTTAGCTGTTAACCAGGGGAGAAAGAGGCGTCTTGTCCCAAATTTTGAGGAAGAAGAAGAAGAAGAAGAAGAATTTGATGGGGATGAGGATACAGATGAAGTCGACGATGAAGATAAGGATGAGGATGAGGATGAGGAGGATGATGATGAAGACGAGGCCGAGGATGAGAACGAAGACGATGATTAGGTTAAATATTGTTGTATAGTAAAAATACTTCCAATTACGTGAATTAAGTTTGACCTCATAAAAGCAATTACGTGAATTCATGTTTTTTTTCATTCGATTATTTACTTATTGCAGATGGCACTCCTAGTCTTTTTCGTCGCGGCGAGACTCGTCTCCCTACTGGTGGTATGTATATTTTAGTTTAGTTTTTTTATATCCATTTACACTTTCATATTGTTAATTATGTTTATGTGTTCTATTTACAGGTCATGATGGCTGGCCGTGGTCGTGGTGCTGGTCGTGGTGGTGGTGGTGGTGGTGGTGGTGCGGGTCTTGGTCGTGGTCGTACTGGTGCTGGTGGTCGTGGTCGTATTCAGAGTTCCCGGGATGTGACCCCATCGAGCGAGCCCGACCCAGAGAGTACCTCGGGCACAGACGCATCCCGTCCTCGATCGACCACTTCATCGAGGCATCAGTCCGGATCTGCTAGCGGATCCGATCCGCTATCGGAACCACCAGTAGCGGATCCACCAGGGGATGCCCCAGTTACTGCACAGTGGGCCCTGGAGTACCCCCATACTCGGTTCCATCCGGTTACTGGGGAGTACATACGTGGACCCGCGGATCCTCCGTCGGCACCAGAGAGGCCGAGAGGCGAGTTCCGACGAGAGCTATGGCCCGCAGGGACCTCGTAAGTAAATTTAAGTTAATTTATTAAATTTCTTTCATTTATTCAAGTTAATAATCCAGTCGTTTCTTCTTTGTAGATTTTTTCCGTTTAATGTTGGCAGGGCCCTTGGAGAAATTATCAGGGCTAACTTCCACGGTCCTTACCTCAACTTTATGTCGGTGCCCCCAACCGAGCAGTACGTCTGGCTCGACGAGTTGAGGATATATATCTATATTTTTTGGTTAAGTCTATATGATTCTTTAATCAACCATTTTGTAAATTACGTGATAATTGATTTTCTGTGTTAGAGAACGTACTGGTGGCCCCCCCATCGCGAGGAGGGGATCCGCAGGACCTACCGAAGCGCATGCTCGAAGAAGATACGAGATATGATTCATGACCTAAAGATGGGGCATACGAGGCCGAATTGGATCCGGCAGGACTATTATGAGGACCTCTTAGGCATGATAGATAACCCTGCATACAAGGAGAAATCAGAGAAGGCGAAGGTGAACCGATCTGCCGTGGGCCTTCATACGGGAGGATCAAGGTCTCACGCAGCGACACTTGCAGATCTGGTGAGCAACCGTAAATTTATTTCACTATCGAATTAGGTATTATTAATTAAAGGAGTTAATTAGTTTCTACGCAAATTTCGTATGCAGGCCCAACGGGCGGTGAAGGAGGGAAGGGCGCCAGAATCGGTCACCATGCACGACGTCTTCCAGCATACGCACAAAAGATGGAAGGACGGGAGCTTCGTCGACGAGAGGGCCATAGAGACTGATGTAAGTACTTATATTTATGAGATTAACGTTAGAATTAAAAGTATTTGGACTATAACTTAGGTAAACTTAGGATTCACACTTAACTTAGTGAAACATAGGATTTAGATTACAACTTAGGTAAATCTTATAATATAAACACATTCATTTGATAGGTTGCGTATCGCGAGGCCCTTAGTTGGGCTCAGTTAACTGACACCGAGGATGTCGGTGAAACGACGTCCTTTCGGACGCCCTCTTCTTTGGCCGTTCGGAACGACTTGTTCGTAGATACCATCGGCGGCTTTAAGAAAGGGTACCTGTACGGAGTCGGCTCCCTAGGGCCATTGTATATGGCGACGCAGAGATTTCCACCGACACCGCCTCCTCCCGTGGCCCGGGCAGACGATGAAGTTAGGTCGCAGCTTACGCAGCTGCACGAGGCGGTGTCGTCCTTGCGGGAGCAATTTGCCACGCACTTTCCGCCTGCGTCTACTGCTGCTGGGGCGTCTGCTGCTGCCGGTACATCTGCTGATGGTGCTCGTCCGTCTTCTACTGGTCCGTCGACTGCAGGTGTTGGTCCGTCTTCTGTGGGCCATCTTTCTTTCAACCCTGAAGCCCATGTGCTACCGCCTACGGCTGTGACGGCACTCCTGGATCTCATATCCGCAGAGCAGCTTCGCCGACTTTTGAGCACTGTCTACGACGCCTTGCCTCCGTACCTTGTGGAGGAGTATATGCGTCGGTCGAATACGGGAACGGACAATCGACCTCCTCCTTCTTAAAATGTTGTATTAAGAAAATTTGGATTATTTGTGAGAGCTTTGAACTAATTGTGCTATAATCGGCTTATAGCACCGGATATTATGTTACTCTTTAGGATAATTGATATTTATTTTCTATTAATTTGGTTTGGTCTGTGATTCTTGGATAATTGGTCGTATGTGCATATTTGGTCTATGTGATTCTTGGATAATTGGTGTGCATTATATATTTGGTCTGTGTAATTGTTGGATAATTGGTGTGCATTATATATTGGTTTGGTTTATGCATATATTTGTGAACAGGGAAAGTGATGCCAATTTTTTTCCCAAAAAACCCAGTTAGCGACGGACTAGTGACCGTTTAGCGACAGATATTCCCAGTTGCCGACGGGTTTTCGACGGATAATCCGTCGCTACCTGGAGTTTTTAAACTGTTTGCAGTCAGCGACGGGTTATCGACGGATCATCCGTCGGCAACGTTCTGGTGGTATAAGCTTCGACGGAACAGCGACGGAAAGGCTGTCGCCAGGTCGACTGATAACCAGCCGCTAATCCGTCGCTGTATCTGGCGACGGATTAGCGGCTGATTATCCGTCGCCATGGTTCTGGAAATGCATGACATTTCCAGAACCATGGCGACGGATAATCAGTCAGCAATCCGTCGCTGTGGCGTCGCGGTAGCGACGGGTCCGCGACTACTATTCCGTCGCCATGGTACTGGAAATGCCAAGCATTTCCAGAACCTGATCGACGGATAGTCCGTCTGAACACCGTCGCAAATCCATCGTTAATTACCGATGCATACCGACGGATTAGCGACGGACCGATACGATCTGATACACTGTTACGACGGGTTACCGACGAAAATTTATGTCGCTATTTCCTACACAGTTCAATACTTAATAGTTGAAATGGACAAAAATCCGTCGGGAAAGTGTCGCTAATGCTTCGTATTGTGATGTCAAAAATTCGTCGCTATTTAGTTGCCGTGACGACAACTTAGCGACGGAACGTTATTAGCGACGAGCTGATTGCCGACGGATTATTTTGGCCAAAATTCGTCGGTTATCGGTCGCTAATGGTAATTACCGTCGGTTTAGCGACGGATGTGGCCGTCGCTAAAACGATAAATTTTGGTAGTGTTTGTTCTTTTCACATTCACTATATACCGTATCCTTCTTGAATGAAATATCCGGTAAGCCGTGTACCAACTTCTTTGTGGATAATCTTGAAATTGTGTCCATATTTGCATGACCGAGTCTCATATACCATAGTTGACTCTCATCACTCTTGGCTATTAAGCATCTACCTGCTTTGTTAGCATCTTCTAATAAATAGAAAAAATATATATTGTCTTCTCTGATACCTTCAAAGATTGTACTACCAGTTGAGCTATCAACTATAGTACACTTATCTTTGACAAAGTTAATGCCATAACCGTGATCAGCTAAATGGCTTATGCTGAGCAGATTATGTTTTAACTCGGTAACTAAACAAATATCTTTAATCACAGGGTAGGGGCCTTAACAATATTGTCGATACCAATTATATATCCTTTCAAATTATTACCGAAGGAGACGTATCCTTCTTTCTTCTTCGACAGTATTGCGAATAATGAAGCGTCACCGATCATGTGCCGTGAGCAACCGCTGTCGATGATCCATTTGCTTCTAGCATGTGAAGGGTGTTTCACCTACAAAAGAATTTGCAGATAAATACTTTGGTACCTATTTCTTGTAGGGTCCTGGAATATTAGTTTTCGGTATCCATGCATAAAGTTTTAAATCAACAAGCTTTCTAACTCTACATGAAGAAGAGATATGACCAATGGTGCCACAATAGTGACATCTAGCATATTGAGTGTTGAATGTAATGTGCTGTGAATCATTGGTAGGCTTTGGTTTTCTAGTATAGAAAAATGCATGCCTATTAGTCTTCTTGGGCATTGGTTTGGTTTGGTTTGGTCTGACAGTGTTTGGTTTAACTGTGTTTCGATGATTCGGTAAGTGACACGTGTTAGGATAGGAGGCAGCAACTTCAGGCTATTTTTCTAATCTAATTTCAAACTTTTTGGAAGTATCATATAATAAGCTATATTTAGCAGTGAGTGCATCATTTCTAACAATAGCTTGTTGAAGACTTTTCTTCTCTTTAAGTAAATCCTCTTCTAACTGGGTGATGGTCTTATCCTTTTCTTTGGATAGTCTTGTGGTCTCGTGTAACAATAGCTTAATAGAAGAGAGCTCACCTACCTCACTAGAAATATCATTACTTCTAACCTCAGCTAGTAGGTTGGTAAGTCTCCCTATTTCACCGTTGTGCTCTTTAAGTACCTTCTTACAATTTTGATATTTACTATACAGTTTTCTGTAATCCCCTAAGAGGTCAGTAAAGGCTTCTCCTAGTTGCTCAAAAGTAAAATCATTATAAGTATCAAATAGAGGGATAGTGGTTACCTGATCAAAAGACATCAAGCATACATTTGCAGCATCATCTGATTGTTCGTCTTCTAAGTCACTGGCTTCACTCTCGTGCCATATGCTTGTGTTGGCGTACCTTCTGGATGTAGACTTCTTCAGATAGCCTTTGTCATATTTGTTGCTTTTTCTGGTTGATGATGATGATGCTGTTGGAAAATCATCCTTCATATGTCCTTTCTTTTTACATTCGTAGCAAATATGATCTTCCTCGTTGTTGTTGCCGTTGCTGTCTTTTGTTCTACTATTGAATCTCATGTACTTCTTAAATTTTCTTACCAGAAGAGCTTGATCTTCAGAGTCAGAGTCATTGTCGTCGGAATCATCTTCGACAGTTCTCCTATGTTGAGCGTTAAAAGCGATCGACTTCTCTGACTTCTCTTTTGGTGTAGCGTCTTCAAAGTCTTGAAGTTCCAATTCGTGAGTGAGTAGCTTACCCATGAGAGTTTCCAAAGACATTATTGAGAGGTCGTTTCCTTCAATGATTGTTGTAGCCTTTAGAATCTAGTTCTTCGTGAGAGCTCGTAGAAGTTTATGGATCTTCTCATGGTTACTGTATTCCTTGCCTAATAAAGTCAAAGGATTTATAATATCCAAGAATCTTGTAAACATTTGGGTAACGGATTCACTTGGCTTCATCTTGAATGTCTCGTACTCCTGAGTAAGTCTGCTGATCTTTGACTCCTTGACTTGTGTTGTTCCTTCGTGGATTACTTCAAAAATTTTCCACACTTCATTCGATGTTGTGCAAGTAGACACCCTGTTAAACTCAGTTCTGTCTAAAGCACAAAACAGAACGTTAATAAAACGTGCGTCAAGACTGGCCTTTTTCTTTTCATCCTTAGTATATTTATCATGGGGTTTATCAATTAAAACTCCCTCAACAGTAATACGAGGAGGCTTTTTATAGCCATGAATAACTATAGACAATAAGTCAAAATCAAGAGATTTTATGAAGAAACCCATTTATTTTCTAATAGGTGTAGTTTGTGTCGTCAAACAGTGGAGGTCTGTTTGTGGCTTGGCCTTCACTTGTGAATTTCACAGTTGCTATATGTTATGTTGTGATCTATATAACAGTTAAGAATAATTGAATATAACTAAAATTTTACCTTGTTTTACCTGTATAATCTGCTCTGATACTAATTGTAGGAACGAAGTCGTAAAGCAGAACACTCTAGAGGGGGGTGAATAGAGTAGGCAGCGGAAATTTGCTAAATAAAAACTTGTTAGTAGTAAGATCACAGAATATATCGATAATCACAAATAAATAAATGTAAAAGAAAGAGATTAGAAGGCAAACGTAATACAGCGATGTATACTGGTTTCTCTCTTGTGAGGACTATTCCAGTCGGAAGAACTCTAGCTTTCAGTTGAATCCACTATTTGAAAATATCGTAGGTTTTCATGCGAAGACCTTGTAACTTCTACAAATACGAGCTTTGATCCGAAGTACTCGACCAACTTCAATTGTGAATAGTTTTTCTTCAATCAAGCCTCTGATTACAATTGCTCTTGAACTTCTAGACCGTACCGATAAATTGACTAGAGAATTTTAATTGGATTGGGATTTGAAAATGAAAGCTTTTAGAACTCTTTGGAAGAGGAACTTAGGCTTTAGAGAGAAGAGATGAATGTGAATGAGTGAGTTGAAATTATCGGAATTCTTCTCTATTTATAGTTTTTCCAAGGCAGAACTCTGGCAGAATTCGGGCAGAATTCGGAAAGAACTCTATGAGAAAATCTCGTAAAAATTCGTAACTGCAGGAAGACCAAGTTCAAAATCCAACGTTCACATAACATTCACCAACCGAACTCTGGCCGAACTCTGGCCGAGTTCTGTCTAGATTTTGTTAAGTTTTTGCAAATTGGTGTTTGGGATTTTTGAAATTATTTTGAAGCAGTTAGGAGCTTTTTGTAAATAGGGCTTGTTTTTACAAAACATAGGATTTTTGAAAATATTTTTAGGATAACCTATTTGCCAGTATGACTCGGTGTACATTGTATTCATAGACTCAATAAAATAGAAAATTACATTGCATAAGAAATACAGACTCGAGAGTGGCGAACAAGTTCAATCTTTGAACAGATCGGTAGAAGATCTTTGGCAGTGTCCAAGACTTCAAATAGTAGTAACCCTTATATCGAGACAGAGTTTGATCAATTATTAAAATCAGGTTTGACCATGACTAATGGGCCAACACCTATTTGAATTTTCTTTTTAGATGATGGACTTATGTAGTTGATACTATTTTTCTTATTCATTTTAGTTGATTTCTTTCAATAGCTCGGTAGTGGATTTGTCACCACCCGAGACAGATATTTTATTTTATATTAGATTTGAGACATTTGATTAGTTTTTCTTTTATTTATCATTGTGCATGAGATATAGATATTGCCTGTGACCATGTCATTTTGTTATGAGCTGGAGATCTTTTATTACAGCTTATGTGTGTATACGTAAATTCTATATATTAGAGTAGTTTGCGTATACGTACAGCTAGCATATACGTATTACTAGTCCTACGTATATTGGGACTGGGGCGTTACAAGTGTAGATATGAGTTTTAAAATTAGGGATTTTTGAGAGTTTGGTAGAATGATATCTTAAAAGTGCTTATTTTTTAAAACTAGTTATAGCCATGTAGTAGAGAATTTGATTTTATACAGTTTTGACTTTTATTTCGCCTGATTGCGGGTCCTGGAACACAAGTTTTGGCCATTGGAAGTTTTCAGAACTTTCATGGCAGACTTGCTGTTTGGGGACGACGACCCCCATGTGCGCAGGAGGCCATGCTCATAAATGCCAAGCTCCAAGAAGTCCTAGCAACGCCATCCTTCGACAGCCTACGTATCATGCACATGGGGTTTTTCCCTACGCATGGACTGAAGACGCAGTACTTGTTTAGGAAAGTCCACGAACCCATGCGCCCTTGGTGCCATGCGCCAATTTGCCATGCGTATGTCTGAGCTGTCACGCCCCGATTAGTAGAGTCATTTGATCACATATTTTATCTCTTGGAATCGATCGTCCTCGCTTGGGCGTGATGCCGTACAAGTCTGGTATTGCACTTGTACAAGGCAAAGATGGTACATAATCGATTATCTTCAAATAGAAACACATTGCAGCGGCAGAAGCAGACAAATTGAAGTTAATAAGGACAATCTTTCTTTTTCAATAGAAACACATCAGTTTCTTATAACAGCAGAGATAAAAGGATAACTTGAAGTCTCACAGAGATATACAAAACTTTATTCTCTTCATGGATAATTGAAGAAGAGTACAAGACTTGTATTGAAGTACAATACTTACATCACATCTCACTTTATATTGAAAGCCAACTGAACAATGCTATACAGCTTACATTTGATACTGGGATACATTGGATTACAATTCGATATACCAACTTGGCTTACAACTCACTGGTACAACTGATTACAATGCTCCATACATTATGCCCTTTATAAACAGAAGATATCATCTTGAACAAGGAGAGCTTCTGTATGCCCAACAAATCTTCGATGCCGCGGGACCAATCAAGCCAGTCCTCGTGTGTAGAATATCCCAAGTACGAGCACCTGCCCACAAAATGTGGGTCAGCACATCATCTATGTACTGGCGAACAGAATCCAACCCACTCGCTTAAACCAACATTAAAGTGATCATTTAAACAAGCATTTATTAGAATGGTCTTTCTACTTGGGGCCTAGCATCAGTTTACAGTTCATGGGCAATAATCAGAGTGAAGCATGTAAACATAATTCTTTGTAGCATTCATGTGAACATATCATTTTAGCATTCTTGGTGTTATCATGTAAAGGCATCATTGAGGCATACTAGGTGTTATCATGAAAAGGCATCATTAAGGCATCGCTAACATTAACATCTTAAATATGTTATGACAGTTCTCACTTCAAGCATCACTTAGCATGTATGTTGTGTTTTGAGCAATGATTATAGCATGGTATCTTTTTAGCATACTGAATTTAACATGTTAAGCAAGATCTCATACTGAAAGGCTACATACAACATCATTTACTTATTTGGAACGTAAGCACGCAAGTTAAACCAACACATATATTGAGTTGTCACATTTAAGTGATTTCTTACCGATAGCCGACTCCCTCATACCTGCAGCAAATACAGGTTAGCAGATATACTTACTCTGCCTGCATAAGACATTCATTTGCATGCATCCTGACTACATAGTCACTGGTGTTCAACCAGGACGTTGCCATATAGGTCTTCATTGGTAATACGATGACTCCAGAGAAGGTAGCTAGCCCCAAGGATGCCTCGCAAAATCCGTGCCCCTACTGGCACGCCAATGTTTCCTCCTAGGCCGGATTGGTCGCCCTAACGTCCCGGGGTACCGTCCGAGAAAACATATCCCAATCTCTTATGCATAAGTTGTCCTATGACCATGCGAATGCGTGTCCGACTCAATCGTGAACATAAAATTTATGGTAAAATATTGAAATAAAGACAACAGTGCATCATCATTCATCTCATTCAAGTCATGTTTAATGACTTATTCATTTCCAATATTACCATCATTTCATTAGGTGATCTCAACGATCCCAAGCCTCATCAATTCTCATTTATTGCTTCATTGCAACATTTCTCATTATGTTCCTTCTAAGGAGGAACAATAGCATTTATTTATTTCGAAGGGACCTGTAGCAATTCATTCATTTCATAGGAACAATAGCATATTCAATTCTTTTCTCATGTATCATTCACGCAGCATCTCATTATTCAAGTGATTCATTCATTTCATCAGCATTAAGCACAAGGGACATTATCGATTCATTCTCAGGCATCATGTTACATTAGTAGTTCGAATGTGATTCGTTCAGCAATTCAAAGTTCATGTGTTATTCATTCAATGATTTCCAGCATATGCATCTCTATTGATTTAGCAACTAAAGCATCGCATCACAATTATTCAACATTCGAGGTAAGAGATATTAAGGACATATTCATAGCATCACATTATTCCATTTATTAAGCATGCAGGATTAAGGAGGAAGGAGGACAGTTCCACTTGCCTTGTATAATGGTCTTTCTGCTCCAATCCCACTAAGCGTAGCTCCACCAGCGAGCCACGTTCCAACACTTAGTCCGTCTAGCCAGCTAAGAGAGGCTGCATCAGTCTCAACTCTCTTGATTCCCAACATAAGTTGCGGTCCAATATTCTGATCCCATCCAACAAGCCAACCAAATGCCTCGTGCGGAGCGGGACATTACATAATATACCACTCAGAAAAAATTTTGTCCTCAAAACTTAAGGAAATAACTCTTCTACTAGATTCACTTAGTTACAATGAGTTATACATCTAGCTTCAATTCAATATTCATTTCAGTCCACTCGGTCATTTCAAAATAGCTATCCAACTGTATCATTTTAATCCATCAACGATTCAATCCATCTTTCTCTTTTCAAAATACTTATCACTTCGTTTGGATCCATACACATATTTCAGGCGTCCCCAAAACATATTCATTTCAGCCAAAGTTCGTGCTAGTGCAATAAATTCTTCCCATAGTGTTATCTCAGTCACAACCTGTCACTTCGGCTGGATCCATACACATATTTTAGGCTTCCCCAAGACATATGTACTTCAGCCAACTTCCATGTTAGTGCGATTCAATCAGCCACTATATAACTCTCTTTTCTAAATCCGACTTAGCATCCTTTCAATTGACTTATCACTTTATTTACTTTGCCACAATCACTAACTTCCAGGCCATAACACTTAACATCAGGGACAAATTGGTTAAGCTCTCTACCCAAGCATAATATTTTAACATTCGGTCAAGGGTCGAACTTAGAGCCATTCATATCAAGCGTTCACAACATGCAATCATATTCCTTCCAAATCCAACAATATTTTTTTCACCGAGGCAATTCATCTTTTCTAAAAGATACAATCCGACATCACCAACTATCGATTACCCGAGTCAGGGTAAAATTCTATGCAACAGTCAAGGTTAACCCAGCTACCCGACTATGGATACCTATCCAACATTCCCGTCATGAGCAGTCAATTCCATCTCATGGAACAATTCACTATTCGATACATACAACTCAAGTCTCATCCCACGATTCCAGTCCCGCTATAGGCCGACACATAATCGTCAAGGGTCAAACATCTCTAAGGTTCATATTGAAGCATACATTTACATACAACATATCATTCTTAGGTCGTACTCAACACCATCTCTCGTTCAATGCCACAAGGTCATTCTATGGTCGCCAACGGTCACCCTATTATTCGGTCCAGTCTCAATGGTTAGCTATGCCGACAGCTATACCTAATCATTCAGGTGACTTCCCTAGAGTGGACGGCTACTAGGGTTATACCAGTTTCTTATTCTCAGGGCCAACAAGCAACCGATAGTCCTAAGGGACTCTACCTAAACCTATGGGTATCTACTCAGTCTGAATAACTAAACGCCATTGTCGGCTATGCCAACAAATGGTAAGTCATCAACTAGTCGCTAGGGTCAAGTCTATCCATCCAGGGTCTTCCTCAAGGAATAATTTCCACAGAGGCTTATTCTAGACTTACCCAATGATCGACTAAAATCGATCTATCAATATTACGGTCAATTGCAATCCGACATACGATTCTCATCGTTCTAATAATCCATCAAGTAAATTCCCAATGATTTAATTTATATTCCAAATCCTTTGTACTCATACGAACCCATAAGCCAAGGCTAACTATTCAAGGGTCATCGATTCTGATAGTCTTAACATATCTATGGAATCATACTATTCGGTCTGTATGACAAAGTCACACCACTAAATCATAAGCCAACAATCTATATCCCAACCAACAGTCTCATATACTGACATTATCCAACACGTTTGTAATTCCTCAATCCCATTCGTTTCTCAATCATCAAACTATCTTATGTACATTCTTAAATCTCATACAGCAAGGGTCAAGTAGTTCATTCCATTCAATTCGATAATTCATGTATCAACTAACCATTCTCTATGCAACACAAATATTCAAGGTGGCTACTTGTAACTTTTCTAATCCCATTAAATTCCTCAGCATGCATGCACATAGGCAACGACTATCCTTTGGTGATCAAGATGGATTAACATCTATTACACCTTAGGGTCAAAGCACAGATTTCTAATATTCCTTCAATTCACCGACAATATTTCCAAAACTTTCAGCTACGCAACCAACTTTGTATTAGCCACCCTTGATTTACAGCCAACCAATCGAAGTCAACATTCATATGTTCTAAGCCACAACATCCTCTAGCCAAATCTATTTACCCGTAGCATACTAACTATCTTACTAGTCTGAGTCATCACTCGACTAAACAATTTCTAATTGAGCCACCAGTTACAAATTTCCAACAATCTCGCTACTCAATATAACATCACCGTCAAGGGACACTCGAGTCATCTAGCCACAATACATGACTCCCATCTAGGTCTCGATACTATCCAGTACATACAAATAGTCTCATTGCTATCCTATGGAAAGGGTCATCATACATCTCATTCTGAGGTGGTAGAGGCAATATACCACTCAGAAATGAAGCCATCCTTAAACAATACCAACCCAATTCTATTCTGGACATTCGTGATCTATAATGATCACAACACTTAGCCACAACTCAGGGTCTCAAACCACAAGCCAACATTTTTACGGTAATATACATGAGTCAACTCAGCAATTCTGTTGAACTCATCCATCCATGGTTTCGTTCCCAATTCTTTTCCAACATCACATACAATTCTCAACTTGTTACAGCATACATAGCCACTTTTCTCTTTATTTCCACAATTCCAAGCAGCATTTTATACTATAGCATACTATGGCATCGAGTCATTGTTGGATTATTTGTGTCCAAACCAACAACAATCATTCATTCAAGGGCATCACAATATATATAGACTTATTGTATGGAACATCCAGTGAGCAATCCAAGAGGGTCAACGATCTTTCAGACACGAACAACATAGGATGATTACAGAACAACAACAGCATGATCGCGGAAGCCATCTTTGATTTAATCTCGAAAGCAACGTTGAGTGATCGCGAAAGCAACTTTGGTTAATCGTAGATGCAAATTTGATTTGAAATGATTCAAGAAGAGACCAAGGACGTAAAGTCGTGCTCTGATACCAATTTGTCACGCCCCAATTCGTAGAGTCATTTGATCACATATTTTATCTCTTGGACTCGATCGTCCTCGCTTGGGCGTGATGTCGTACAAGTCTGGTATTGCACTTGTACAAGGCAAACATGGTACATAATCGATTATCTTCAAATAGAAGCACATCGCAGCGGCAAAAGCAGACAAATTGAAGTTAATAAGGACAATCTTTCTTTTTGAATAGAAATACATCAGTTTCTTATAGCAGCGGAGATAAAAGGATAACTTGAAGTCTCACAGAGATATACAGAACTTTATTCTCTTTATGGATAATTGAAGAAGAGTACAAGACTTGTATTGAAGTACAATACTTACATCACATCTCACTTTATATTGAAAGCCAACTGAACAATGCTATATAGCTTATATTTGATACTGGGATACATTGGATTACAACTCGATATACCGACTTAGCTTTCAACTCACTGGTACAACTGATTACAATGCTCCATACATTATGCCCTTTATAAACAGAAGACATCATCTTGAACAAGGAGAGCTTCTGTATGCCCAACAAATCTTCGATGTCGCAGGACCAATCAAGCCAGTCTTCGTGTGTAGAATATCCCAAGCACGAGCACCTGCCCATAAGACGTGGGTCAGCACATCATCTATGTACTGGCGAGCAGAATCCAACCCACTCGCATAAACCAATATTAAAGTGATCATTTAAACAAGCATTTATTAGAATGGTCTTTCTACTTGGGGTCTAGCATCAGTTTACAGTTCATAGGCAATAATCAGAGTGAAGCATGTAAACATAATTCTTGGTAGCATTCATGTGAACATATCATTTTAGCATTCTTGGTGTTATCATACAAAGGCATCATTAAGGCATACTAAGTGTTATCATGAAAATGCATCATTGAGGCATCGCTAACATTAGCATCTTAAACATGTTATGACAGTTCTTACTTCAAGCATCACTTAGCATGTATGTTGTGTTTTGAGCAATGATTATAGGATGGCATCTTTCTAGCATACTGAATTTAACATGTTAAGCAAGATCTCATACTGAAAGGCTACATACAGCATCATTTACTTATTTGGAACGTAAGCACGCAAGTTAAACCAACACATATATTGAGTTGTCACATTTAAGTGATTTCTTACCGATAGTCGACTCCCTCATACCTGCATCAAATACAGGTTAGTAGATATACTTACTCTGCCTGCATAAGACATTCATTAGCATGCATCCTGACTACATGGTCACTGGTGTTCAACCATACGGACGTTGCCATATAGGTCTTCATTGGTAATACGATGACTCCAGAGAAGGCAGCTAGCCCCAAAGGATGCCTCGCAAAACCCGTACCCCTACTGGCACGCCAATGTTTCCTCCTAGGCCGGATCGGTCGCCCTAATGTCCCGGGGTACCTTCCGATAAAACATATCCCCATCTCTTATTCATAAGTTGTCCTATGACCATGCAGATGCGTGTTCGACTCAATCGTGAACATAAAATGCATGGTAAAATATTGAAATAAAGACAACAGTGCATCATCATTCATCTCATTCAAGTCATGTTCAATGACTTATTTATTTCCAACATTACCATCATTTCATTAGGTGATCTCAACGATCCCAAGCCTCATCAATTCTCATTCATTGCTTCATTGCAACATTTTTTATTATGTTCCTTCTAAGGAGGAACAATAGCATTCATTCATTTCGAAGGGACCTATAGCAATTCATTCATTTCATAAGAACAATAGCATATTCAATTCTTTTCTCATGTATCATTCACGCAGCATCTCATTATTCAAGTGATTCATTCATTTCATCAACATTAAGCACAAGGGACATTATCGATTCATTCTCAGGCATCATGTTACATTAGTAGTTCGAATGTGATTCGTTCAGCAATTCAAAGTTCATGTGTTATTCATTCAATGATTTCCAGCATATGCATCTCTATTTATTTAGCAACTAAAGCATCGCATCACAATTATTCAACATTCGAGGTAAGATATATTAGGGACATATTCATAGCATCACATTATTCTATTTATTAAGCATGCAGGATTAAGGAGGAAGGAGGACAGTTCCACTTGCCTTGTATAATGGTCTTCCTGCTCCAATCCTACTAAGCGTAGCTCCACCAGCCAGCCACGTTCCAACACTTAGTCCGTCTAGCCAGCTAAGAGAGACTGCATCAGTCTCAACTCTCTTGATTCCCAACATAAGTTACGGTCCAACATTCTGATCCCATCCAACAAGCCAACCAAATGCCTCGTACGGAGCGGGATATTACATGAGCCATGTGCCAGCTGGGTTCATATACCTGTTGGAGGCCCTGTGTCATTTGCTATGAGCCAGGGTGGCATGCGAATGATAATGCCATGCGCCTGTCCATGTCATGCGCCAGGATGGCATGCACATGGCCGTGTTATGTGCCTACTTGCTTGTGCACATGGATGTATTTATACACCTGCTTTTCCATATACTGGATATGTCTATGTACCTATACCCACCCCCAAACCCAAATTATCCATGTGCCTATTGCACGTATGTGCCTAAGACCCTTATGCGCCTATTTTGCTAGACATGCATTTTGGTATTTCTCTTGCCATGCACCTATGTGACTTATGCACCTATGTGATCCATGTGCCTATGTGCCCATGCGCATGTATACCTTGTAGATTCTAAGTGTCTAGTCTATGTGCTTGTTCGACTATGTTCCTGACTTGATTATATGTGCTATGCTGGTACTATTATATTCATGTATTGATGTACAACTATGTGAGAACTTAGATTCTATCCTATGTGCACACTGAGGTGCGAATCTACGTGCTAAGCGATCCTATGTGTTATATGTCACTATAACCATATTTTCTAGCACGATCATGGTTAGTGGTCAGTAAAATTGACGTTGTATGGTGATTGTTGGTTTGATGCATGACTCTATGAGCCTTTCTTGCTCTATACTTAGGGTACTCTTGCAAATGTATAATATCTAGGAGGATGATCATGTGACCACGGCATGTGATTTCAAACAAAAATAGGGTTAATATAAGCAACTCAAGTAGATAGAAGCATAGGAAGGGATCAGAATCTCGAGCTAGTGCGTTACCGACCGTGTCGGACAAATGTCTGGGAGTGCAAGCCTGGCTACCACAAATACTGTATATTTATTCGCACTAGCGGGGGGTGCAATATATGATTACATGTGCTGAACCAGGACCTCCCTATAGGAAGACTGGAAGTGCTACTGATTTGTACAATACGGTAGACTTACGAGGTACCGGTGCATTCTATGTGCTATGTATTGTGCGTTAATAATGGTTCAGCTAGCCCGGCTCAGGTACGACACGATTTGAGGATTCTGATATATAAGCATTACTGGGATAATTTAGGCTAATCATAGAAAGTCGTAGGACTGATGTAATGCCCCGCTCCGTATGAAAAATTTGGTTGGCTTGTTGGATGGGATCAGAATGTTAGACCGTGACTTATGTTGGAAATCAAGAAGAGTTGAGACTGATGCAGTCTCTCAGAGCTGGCTAGATGGATTAAATGTTGGAACGTGGCTAGCTGATGGAGCTACGCTTAGGGGAATGTGTGCAACCAGAATAAGAAGACCCTTTTATGCAGGCAAGTGGAACTGTCCTCCTTCCTCCTTATTCCTGCATGCTTAATAAATGGAATAACTTGATGCTATGAATATGTCCCTAATGTCTCTTACCTCGAATATTGAATAATTGTGATGCGATGCTTTAGTTGCTAAATCGATAGAGATATATATGCTGGAAATTATTGAATGAATAACGCATGAACTTTGAATTGCTGAACGAATCACACTCGAACTGCTAATATAACTTGATGCCTGAAAATGAATTGATAATATCCCTTTTGCTTAATGTTGATAAAATGAATAAATCACTTGAATAATGAGATGTTGCGTGAATGATACAGAGAAAAGAATTGAATATGCTATTGTTCCTATAAAATAAATGAAATGCTATAGGTCCCTTTGAAATGAATGAATGTCGTTGTTCCTCCTTAAAAGGAACATAATGAGAAATGTTACAATGAAGTAATGAATGAGAATTGATGAGGCTTGGGATCGTTGAGATCACCAAATGAAATGATGGTAATGTTGGGAATGAATAAGTCATTGAACATGACTTAAATGAGATGAATGATGATGCACAGTTGTCTTTACTTCAATATTTCACCATGCATTTTATGATCACGATTGAGTCGGACACGCATTCGCAAGGTCATAGGACAACTTATGTATAAGAGATGGGGATATGCTTTCTCGGACGGTACCCTGGGACGTTAGGGCGACCGATCCGGCCTAGGAGAAAACATTGGCGTGCCAATAGGGATACGGGTTTTGTGAGACATCCTTTGGGACTAGCTACCTTCTCTGGAGTCATCGTATTACCAATGAAGACCTATATGGCAACATCCGTATGGTTAAACACCAGTAACCATGTAGTCAGGATGCATGCTAATGAATGTTTCGTGCAGGCAGAGTAAGTATATCTGCTAACCTGTATTTGATGCAGGTACGAGAGAGTCGACTATCGGTAAGAAATTACTTAAATGTGATATACTCAATATATGTGTTGGTTTAACTTGCGTGCTTAACGTACCAAGTAAATGATGCTATGTGTATCCTTTCAATATGAGAACCTGCTTAACATGTTAAATTCAGTATGCTAGAAAGATGCTTTGCTATAAACACTGCTCAAATATAACATACATGTTAAGTGATGCCTGAAGTGAGATTGTCATAACATGTTTAAGATGTTAATGTTAACGATGCCTCAATGATGCCTTTTCATGATAACACCTAGTATGTCTCAATGATGCCTTTGCATGATAACACCAAGAATGCTAAAATGATATGTCCACATGAATGCTACTAAGAATATGTTTACATGCTTCACTCTGATTATTTTCCATGAACTGTAAACTGATGCTAGGCCCCAAGTAAAAAGATCATTCTAATAAATGCTTGCTTAAATGATCACTTTAATATTGGTTTATGCGAGTGGGTGGGATTCTGTTCGCCAGTACATAGATGATGTGCTAATCTACGTTTTGTGGGCAGGTGCTCGTGCTTGGGATATTCTACACACGAAGATTTGGCTTGATTGGTTCCAAGGCATCGAAGATGTGTTGGACATACAGAAGCTCTCCTTGTACAAGATGATGTCTTCTGTTTATAAAGGACATAATGTATGGAGCATTGTAATCAGTTGTACCAGCGAGTTGTAAGACAAGTTGGTATATCGAGTTGTAATCCAATGTATCCAAGTATCAAATGTAAGCTGTATAGCATTGTTCAGTTGGCTTTCAATATAAAGTGAGATGCGATGTAAGCAATATACTTCAATACAAGTCTTGTACTTTTCTTCGATTATCAATAAAGAGAATAAAGTTCTCTATGTCTCCGTGTGACTTCAAGTTATCCTTTTATTTTTGCTGCTATAAAGAAGTGATGTACTTCTATTCAATAAGAAAGATTGTCCTCATTAACTTCAATTTGTCTGGTTCTGCTGCTGCGATGTGTTTCTATTTAAAGATTATCAATTATGTACCATCTTTGCCTTGTACCAGTGCAATACCAGACTTGTACGCATCACGCCCAAGCGAGGACGATCGATTCTAAGAGTAAATTATGTGAATAAATGACTCTACGAATCATGGCATGACAAATTGGTATCAAAGTACGGCTTTACGTCCTTGATCTCTTTTTTGATTCGTTTCAAATCAAAGCTGCATCGATGATTAACCAAAGTTGCTTCCGCGATCACTCAACGTTGCTTTTGTGATTAAATCAAAGATTGCTTCCGCGATTATGCTATTGATGTTCGACAATCATTCTATATTGTTTGTGTCTGAAAGTTCGTTGACCCTCTTGGCTGCTCACTGGATGTTCCATACAATAAGTCTATATACATTGTGATGCCCCTGAATGAATGATTGTTGTTGGTTTGGACACAAATAACCCAACAATGACTCGATGTCATAGTATGCTATGTTGTTAATGTTGTCTGGAAGGTGGGAATAAAAAAATATGTGGCTATGTATGCTATAACAAGTTGGAAATTGCATGTAATGTTGGAAAAGATTTTGGAATGAATAGTTTAAGGATGAGTTCAGCGGAACTAGTGAGTTGACTCATGTGTGCTCGCTAGTGCTTTGAGACCCTAAGAATGTTGGCTTGTGATATCGAGACCCCGAGATGTTGGTTAAGTATTGTGATCATTGTAGATCACGAATGTCCGAAATAGAATTGGGTTGGTATTGTTTAAGGATGGCTTTGTTTCTGAGTGGTATATTGCCTCTACCACCTCAGAACGAGATGTATGTTGACCCTTTCCATCGGATAACAAGGAGACTATCTGTGGATACTGGGTAGTGCCGAGACTTAGCTGGAAGTTATGTATTGTGGCTAGATGACTCGAGTGCCCCTTGACGGTGATGTTATATTGAGTAGCGAGATTGTCGAAAATTATAATCGGTGGCTTCTCAGACTAGTAAGACAGTTAGTATGCTATGGGTAAATAGATTTGGCTAGAGAATGTTGTGGCTTGGAATATCTGAATGTTGATTTTGAATGGTTGGATGCAAATCATATGTGGCTAATACAAAGTTGATTGCTAAGCTGGAAGTTTTGAAAAAGTTGTCGGTGACCAAAAGAATATTAGAAATCTGTGCCTTGACCCTACGTTATAATAGATGTCAATCCATCTTGATCACCAAAGGATAGTCATTGCATATGTGCATGTATGATGAGGAATTGAAGTACACCAGAAAAGTAACAAGTAGCAAATCAGAATATTTGTGTTGAATAGAGAATGGTTAATTGATGCATGAATTGTCGGATTGAATAGAATAAACTACTCGACCCTTGTTGCATGAGATTTAAGTATGTCCGTATGAGATTTTGATGATTGAGAAACGAATGGAAAGTGAGGAATTGTAAACGTGTTGGATAATGTCGGTATTTGTGATAGTTGGTTGGGATATAGATTGTTGGCTTATGACTTGGTGGTGTGACTCTGTCATACAGATCGAATAGTATGATTCCATAGTTATGTTAAGACTATCGGAATCGATGATCCTTGAATAGTTAGCCTTGGCTTATGGGTTCGTGTGAGTACAAAGAATTTTTGAATCATTGGAAATTTACTTGATGGATTATTAGAAAGATGAGAACCGTATGTCGGGTTGGGAATTGACCGTAATGTTGATAGATTGATCTTAGTCGATCGTTGGATAAGTCTAGAATGAGCCTCTGTGGGAATTATTTCCTTGAGGAAGATCCTGGATAGATAGACTTGACCCTAGCGACCAGTTGAGGACTTACCAATTGTTGGCATAGCCGACAATAGCGATTAGTTATTCAGTCTAAGTTAATACCCATAGGTTTGGGTAGAGTTCCTTAGAACTGTTGGTTGCTTGTTGGCCCTAAGAAAAAGTAACTAGTATAACCCTAGTAGCCGTCCACTCTAGGGAAGTCACCTGAATGATTTGGTATAGCTGTCGGTATAGCTAACCATTGAGACTGGATCGAATAATAGATGGCTGTTGGCGACCCATAGAATGACCTTGTGGCATTGAATGAGAGATGGTAATGAGTACGACCTAAGAATGATATGTTGTATGTATATACTTCAATATGAACCTTAGAGATGTTTGACCCTTGAGGATTGTGTGTCGGCCTATAGCGGGAATATTGGATCGGTATCTATAGTCGGGTAGCAGGGCTAATCTTGACTGTTGTATAGAATTGTACCCTTGGTTTGGGTAATCGATAGTAGATGACGTGGATTGTGTCTTATAGAAAAGATAAATTGCCTCGGTGAGAAATATTGTTGGATTTGGGACGGAATATGATTACATGTTGTGAACTCATGATATGATTGGCTCTAAGTTAGACCCTTGACCGAATGTTAAAAATATTATGCTTAGATAGAGAGCTGTCCCTGATGTTAAGTGTTATGGCCTGGAAGATAGTGATTGTGGCAAAGTGAATAAGGTAATAAGTCAATTGAAAGGATGCTAAGTCAGATTTGGAAAAAAAAGTTATATCGTGGCTGATCGAATCGCACTAACATGGAAGTTGGCTGAAGTAAATATGTTTTGGGGACGCCTAAAATATGTGTACGGATCCAACCGAAGTGATAGGTTGCGACTGAGATAACATTATGGGAAGAATTTATTGCACTAGCACGGACTTTGGCTAAAATGCATATGTTTTGGGGACACCTGAAATATGTGTATGGATCCAAACGAAGTGATGTGTTGCGACCAAGATAGAATGCAAGGAAAATTTTGGTGAATCAATGAGAAGTTGCAAGTATCTGGAAAAAGAGAAAGATGGATTTAGTCGTTGATGGATTAAAATGGTACAGTTGGATAACTATTTTGAGATGACCGAATGGGCTAAAATGAATATTGAATTGAAGCTGAATGAGTAACTCATTATGATTAAGTGAATATAGTAGATGAGTTATTTTCTTAAGTTTCGCGGACGAAACTTTTTCTGAGTGGTATATTATGTAATGCCCCGCTCCGCGCAAGACATTTGGTTGGCTTGTTAGATGGGATCAGATTGTTAGACCATGACTTATATTGGGAATCAAGAAGAGTTGTGATTGATACAGTCTCTCTGAGCTGGCTAGATGGATTAAATGTTGGAACGTGGCTAGCTGGTGGAGCTACGCTTAGGGAAATGTGTGCAACGAGAATAGGAAGACCCTTTTATATAGGCAAGTGGAACTGTCCTCCTTCCACCTTATTCCTGTATGTTTAATAAATGGAATAACGTGATGCTATGAATATGTCCCTAATGTCTCTTACCACGAATGTTGAATAATTGTAATACGATGCTTTAGTTGCTAAATCGATAGAGATGCATATGCTGGAAATCATTGAATGAAAAACACATGAACTTTGAATTGCTGAACGAATCACACTCGAACTGCTAATGTAACTTGATGCCTGAAAATGAATTGATAATGTCCCTTTTGCTTAATGTTGATGAAATGAATAAATTACTTGAATAATGAGATGTTGCGTGAATGATACATGAGAAAAGAATTGAATATGCTATTGTTCCTATGAAATGAATAAAATGCTATAGGTCCCTTTGAAATGAATGAATGTTGATGTTCCTCCTTAGAAGGAACATAATAAGAAATGTTGAAATGAAGCAATGAATGAGAATTGATGAGGCTTGGGATCGTTGAGATCATCAAATGAAATGATGGTAATGTTGGGAATGAATAAGTTTTTGAACATGACTTGAATGAGATGAATGATGATGCAATGTTGTCTTTACTTCAATATTTCACCATGTATTTTATGTTCACGATTGAGTCGGACACGCATTCGCATGGTCATAGGACAACTTATGCATAAGAGATGGGGATATGTTTTCTCGGACGGTACCCCGGGACGTTAGGACGACCGATCCGGCCTAGGAGGAAACATTTGCGTGCCAGTAGGGGCACGGGCTTTGTGGGGCATCCTTTGGGGCTAGCTACCTTCTCTGGAGTCATCGCATTACCAATGAAGACCTATATGGCAACGTCCGTATGGTTAAACACCAGTGACCTTGTAGTTAGGATGCATGCTAATGAATGTTTCGTGCAGGCAGAGTAAGTATATCTGCTAACCTGTATTTGATGCAGGTACAAGGGAGTCGGCTATCGATAAAAAATCACTTAAATGTGATATACTCAATATATGTGTTAATTTAACTTGCGTGCTTAACGTGCCAAGTAAATGATGCTATGTGTAGCCTTTCAATATGAGAACCTGCTTAACATGTTAAATTCAGTATGCTAGAAAGATGCTTTGCTATAAACACTGCTCAAATATAACATACATGTTAAGTGATGCCTGAAGTGAGATTGTCATAACATGTTTAAGATGTTAATGTTAACGATGCCTCAATGATGCCTTTTCATGATAACACGTAGTATGCCTCAATAATGCCTTTGTATGATAACACCAAGAATGCTAAAATGATATGTCCATATGAATGCTACTAAGAATATGTTTACATGCTTCACTCTGATTATTGCCCATGAACTATAAACTGATGCTAGGCCCCAAGTAGAAACATCATTCTAATAAATGCTTGCTTAAATGATCACTTTAATGTTGGTTTATGCAAGTGGGTGGGATTCTGCTCGCCAGTACATAGATGATGTGCTAACCCACATTTTGTGGACAGGTACTCGTGCTTGGGATATTCTACACACGAAGATTTGGCTTGATTGGTTCCGCTGTATCGAAGATTTATTGGGCATACAGAAGCTCTCCTTGTACAAGATGATGTCTTCTGTTTATAAAGGGCATAATGTATGGAACATTGTAATCAATTATACCAGTGAGTTGTAAGCCAAGTTGGTATATCGAGTTGTAATCCAATGTATCCAAGTATCAAATGTAAGCTGTATAACATTGTTCAGTTGGCTTTCAATATAAAGTGAGATGTGATGTAAGCATTGTACTTCAATACAAGTCTTGTACTTTTCTTTAATTATCAATAAAGAGAATAAAGTTCTATATGTCTCATTGTGACTTCAAGTTGTTCTTTTATCTCTACTGCTATAAAGAAGTGATGTACTTCTATTCAATAAGAAATATTGTCCTCATTAACTTTAATTTGTCTGCTTCTATCGCTGTGATATTTTTCTATTTGAAGATTATCAATTATGTACCATCTTTGTCTTATACAAGTGCAATACCATACTTGTACGGCATCACGCCCAAGCGAGGACGATCGATTCCAAGAGATAAATTATGTGAATAAATGACTCTACGAATAAGGGCGTGACAACTGATTGGCCACTTATACACTGATTAGTATGTGATCTGTTTCCTTATGTTTGTAACACCCAATTTTTTAAAATGAGAATAATTTTGAACTTTTATAATTTTGATTAATCAATAATAAGATTTAACTCATGTTATGATTTTTAGTAATTTTAAATTAATTTAAAACTATTTAAAATGTTGAATTGTGATTTTGATGGTTAACTACTTAAACCCTAGGCTAAGCCTAGAGACTAACCATGACCAAGGGAGCCTAGTCGTGTGATTAGGATGACTAATTACAAATTTTTATCCTAGGGGTATTTTGGTCATTTTGACAATTTTGTGAAATTGTAATTTATATTAATTAAATATTGTGCTAATCCTTTAGTTAAGCCTTAATCTTAGCCTAATCTAGATTAGCCTTGAGCTTAGAGTCTTGATTAGGGTAACCTTGTAATGACAAGATTATTAATATCTAGATATTTCTAAGAAAGATATTTACTCTTAGGATATTTGTGAAAAAGAAAGCATTATGACTAGTTGAACCAATAGGAAGGCTTAGAATTGGGTGGACAAGCCTTAGCCACTCATCTACATATAAAATTAACCCTAATTCATCTAATGACCAGCCATCAAGTGACCCCTCCCCCTTCCTATAAAGAATTCTTAAGAAAACCCTTGCCTCTTTTTACCTCTACATAGAACCCTAAGTATTCTTCCCCAAATTAGAGAGCTTTTCTCTTTGATTTGATTTCATTTCCCTCACATTCCTCCATCCAAACTTCTCCTAATCCATCCCACACCATCAAGGAAGAATTCTATACAAGAATTTAGGCAAGGTGCAAAGGCCTTTTGGATAGATCTTGGTATCGAAGCCGTGTCCTAAAGATTTTTATTGGGATTCCACTCCCAATAGGTAAAACCTATCCTCTAACTTGATTTCCTTTGTATATTAAATAGTTTTGAATCCAAAGGATCCACCCCCATGCATGTGTCCCCTTTAGATCCAATTTTGAGACCATTTGGAGTCCATTTGAGGATGTTATAGGTGTATCTTGTGTCCTACTTGATAGATCCCAAATTAGGACACCCTATGTATATGTATGTATGATAATAGTTTAAATAGATATTTAAATTCGGTTTTAGAATGGTAGAGAGTGGATTGATCTTAGTTAGGATGGTTAGAATGAGTTTTATTTGGATACTTATGTTGGTATCCAAGTATCTTGGCAAACCCAAATTCGTCATAATTTTTATCCACGTTTTTATTAACCAAAGTAACTTAGAAATATCATAACTTTTAGCTTAGACTCCGATTTATCTCCCATTTTTTTAAAAGAACCGTATCGAAGTTAGCTTTCCAAATATATATTTTAATAAGCCAAATTTGTTTTGAAACTTTCTGTAAAATTATTTGAGTGTCAGCTGTACGAAAGACGAACGCGTTTTGGTGTTTTTACGATTTCGGGAGTTTTCGGACACGAAAATGCGATCCGTTTAAAGTTTCGAAAAGCTAACACGAAGGGCTACAACATACTTTAATCCTAGAATTTAGTGAAGGTTCAATTGGTATAGTATTGGTTTTAAGTAGAAGAGTGACTATAAGATATATGCATTTTGTGTAACCTATAAGCCTATGTAGTATGGATATTAAATGAATATAGAGTATGTAATACATGATATGTTAAATGAATGAAATGATATATATATGATATATATCCTTTTTACATTAATGTATATATATGGTTGAATGCAAGCATGTAGGAATGCAATTAATATAATGCATATAAGCAATGCATAAATGCATGAATGAAAGAATGATATACAATATATGCATGAAAGTATATAATGAAATGCTAGATATGAATGCAAGGTATATATGTAATGATAGATATGAATGCATAATGTATAAATATTGTAATACAATATATAATGATAAAATGTATGGTAATGTAGAGTATATGATGCAAGCAAGAATGAATAGAGGAAATACATGTATATAGGTAATATAGAATGTAATATATGAATGCAAGCATGCAAGATAATGTATTGTATCCATATATGATGTATTCAACATAAAGATAATGTAATATATGAAAGGAATGAATGATAATATATAACATGATATGTAAGATAATACAAGGTATGAAATATATGATGTGTGCATGTTTTATGCCTCTAAGTTAATGTATGAAATGATATGAATATACAATGTATGCATATGTATAAAACATGTAGGTAATGCATAGATGCATGAATGAAATGAATGTATGCAATATGTTAGTATAAATGCAAGTATCTAATATGCATGAATGTAAGTATAATGTAATGTAAGTATACATATATGTATCATGTAATATAATATATATGATATATATATGCATGTATACAATGTAAGTATGTATGTACGCATTTCTATAAACTAAGTTAACCTATAACCTTTTACACATGCATTCATACACCCTTTGACATCATGTATTCCATGTCACATACACCTATATATCACTAAATTTTAGAATATTGACACATATCCTTTCACACACATGCCAAACACACACATACTCACTTACTCTTTTACCTCTCTTTCTCTATATCTATATATATATTTTTTTTTCTATATATATATATATATATATATATATATATATATATATATATATATATATATATAGCTTTCCTATATATATCTATGTATATGAATATGTTAATGTGAATAATATATATACATTATATGACTAAGTTGTGTGCTTTGTTAGCTTATGGTTTAGTTTTGTGCTTGGTTTAGCAAGTGACTTAGGCTATGAGTTAGTAGCTATACTGAATACTTGATTTGCATATACTTAGTTTGTTTAGACCTAGAATTGACTAACCTAGACTAGTTAACCATTGTTGACCCAACCCTAGCTAGTTTGACCATAGTTGACTAGAGTTGACCTAGTTTGACTTTATAGTTGACCAAGAGTTGACTTTGACCTAAATTGACTTAGACTCATGTAGATTGCATTATAATTTCAATTATCATATAAATTGAACTCTTTATATCCTATATTGCTATAACTAGGACTCTGTGACTCCAGTTGGCCATCTTTTCATATCAGCCGTTCAGGGTATCAAGCGAGTACATTCTCTTATCGTTTCATACTTGTCACGACTTATATTCTTGCTCTAGATTACTTTACTTGATGCTGTCACATTATCATCACGGATTGGTACTATATGGATCTTTTCATGGGATGTTATCCTCCTTAGCGGACGCATCGGATACTTCATGTAGTGTGTTTCATGTACATCATGTATTCCTTGCTCTTGCGTTATTCATGTACACTCATGTTCTATCATGTACGCTCATGTACTTTTATGTGCTCTCGTGTACGTTCATGTTTCCTCATGTGTTTCGTATGTAACCAAAATATCATGTTCGTAACGTAACTTGACTGGATCCTTGTGTATTGATTGTGGGTAGGGGTGAGTATAAATGGTCATGTGATTTATCCATCATGTTTACTCTGTTACTTTTCATGTTTTATCATGTACAACACCGCCTTCTTAGCTAGTGTCCCTCATGTTCACTCATGTATTTCATGTTCAACCTAAGCCAATTACATGCCATCTCGTACTCTAAATCACTAGTCACTTACAGTTCTTACTTATCATATATATATTTCCAGTTATCAAATATCTCTCATGTTTTCATATACATCTTCTTACAGCATTTCATGTATCTTACTCTATTGCTTGTTTTATATTTCCTGCCATGATATGAACTGCATGAGATATACTGTACTCGCTCATGTCCTGACTGGACCTGTTGAAAATATTACAGGTAATATAGAGATTCACAGCTAGCCTAGAGGACCAGTAAAGCTTGGAGTACATTGCTAGTTTATCGTTTAGTTTTCTCTGTTGGAACTTGTATTATAATAAGTGAAGATTTGAGTTGTATTATGTTTTGTTATTGTGTCATTTAGACACTTAGACTTACTTCCCCTTCTGTTTGTATCTTTCTTTGAAATTTTTATATCTATGATATCCTGCTATTTCTGCCTTAGTTGTGATTGAGACTGTATTCTGTATTGTCACCTCCACTCGGAGTGTATATACTATACAGGTACCTTATATTGTTAGATGTTGTGACCTAGGACAGCGTTCTACCACCGACACTGCGACGTAGGCTGGACATACCCACTTCTCGTTCCCTTAATCTAGGGTGCGGGTTGTGACACGTTTTTCGTGGTGGCCCATGCAGGTCGAGTTTATGTAGTGGTATTCGAACTAGAGTATCACTACAGCCTGCAGTAGGATTAGGATATATTTTGAAGGTACTCAATCACAGTTAGGACTCCTTGAGAGATTCCTGGGATGACCCTTGAGAATCTTATTTAAACTTCAAATTAAAATCATTTCCCTTGTTTTGTTGCTCTCACTCCTTGATTATTGAATTTGATTTTGTTGGGTCGTTGTTGATTTTGATTTTCCTATCGAGATGAATTTTAAGGCCTGAGTTACGATATTTTTTGATAACATATGTTGACGGGAATACAGGGATGGTAAAACGTCTACTTGATTATGTAACCTTTAGTTTATCGCAGCCATATTAGCTGGCGTGGCGAAAACATAGAGACCTGACTTCGGTTGTACGTATTTTGGTTATGAGATTTAGAATTTCTCGCAGCTATACTAGTCGGCATAGCGAGAATTTCAGATGACATGATTATAGAGGTGCATACCCCAGTTATGGAATCTATCGTTTATCGCAGCCTTGCTTACTGGCATGGCGAGGACTCTGAGTAACATGATTTTGGATAGACGCATATGATTATCAGATTGTATCTTGAGAAGGTTTTTAAACATATCATCTCTATCGTACCATTCTGTTGTTATAAATTGTACTCCATTATCAGATAACTTAGGAGTAGGAGTAGGAGTAGCTTTAGCTGCTATTATAAATCTTGTGTAACTTCTTGCTATAAATTTCTTCCTAATACAATGAACCGATGATTTTGCTAGACCTTAACTTGGATTTAATTTATAGCTCTGGTTTTAAAATAGTTCCTTCTTTTAAATAGATAAGTAGAACATATTTTATCATTATTTCCTTCTTGCCATTATTTCTTGTATTACCTTAAAATATATATATATAGTGGGCACAGATATTTGCCTGACACGTATGCATGCTACACTTGATTATCAACCTATCTAAATGCATATTAATATGTTTGATGTTAATTTCTTAAAATGCCAATATTTCTAATATAGTACAGTATCAGTGACTAATTCTCTGTTTTTCCAGATTAAATTCGTAATTTAAATATAAATTTTATGTTATTAGTCGTTGTTTATATCACTACACATGTATGCTATATACAGGATTTTAATTCTTAAAGAAATTGGTTGAGTTTGTGTTTGAATTTGTCAAATCTGAGACTGTGTGCATATTAACCCGTTAACCCTGGATTCCAAGTGATTAGCCAATTTACAGTTTTTTAAATGTAATATTTTGAGCCGTATTGTCACGACCCGGTCCCCAAATACTTGGGTCGAATCGGATCATGCCCAGCCTGCACCGTTGATGAGACGGCGGCAGTAAGCTGTAATCCATGTGCAGGTCATTCAACAACATTTAAGACTAAAATTGCCACAATAACATTTATTCGATAATAAAAACTTGTCCAGTACAAAAGTTTAAAGACCATAAACTGAAGTAAATCTAACTAACACCAACAGCATCTAAGGAGACGCCGTGCCATCATCGTCAGGTAGTACCGCCGGGTACAAGTCAGGATTGTTGAACAATAGCTCTGAGTCCTCAGATACTCTAGAATAGGTCATCCTCAGTGTAACCTAAAAATGTTGGTCTCCAGTCAGGAGGGAGCAAAGTACAATTATGAAAATCTACAATTCAACTAATAATTAGCAATTTGCAATTATAAACAATTTAGAAATACAATATTTTCCAACAGTTCTACAATTGAAAACATGTGATTTGAGTAAGTAACGACTATGACCGGTTTGGGATGATTCACTGATATGGTCCGGCCTATCCCCATGTGTGAGAGGGGTAAGCTCGTACAATTAGATTCAATTAGATTCAATGAGGGGTATTGGTCATAGACGCTACACTACTCCCCCAATATCCCGAGTCAATTAGATTCAATGAGGCAATGAGACAATAACAATCAATACTCTAGGAGAGAGTTCCGTGTAGAAATGTGGTTTAAGCATGCAAGATTACTATTACTAATTAAATTGCAAACAATCACAACTGTACTTGCCTTAAACTTGATCAAACTGGAGAGTCGGTACTTCGGGGTTAACTGTCAGAAACCTCCTCGAACCCTACATTCCGGAAACTTATTTCAGAAGCAATCACAAGTTATCTAGTTACAATCTCTATTTGTCTTTCCTAGTCAATTTTAGTTAACCACAACGTTTACTAGTGCGTTGTTTTAGAAAGTCAAAATTACTTTGGTTTTTCGAGAAAACTTGTATTTTATCAAATTACGTACAAAACTTGGTATATATTCATTTGAAAACTTTGACTTAAAATATAAAGAATAAATTTCCTTTTCCTTAAAAAATGAGAAAATCATGAGTTTATAATATCTTTAATTTTTTCTACGCTTTCCACAAACCCAGAACATAAAATAAAAATTATTTCCTACTTATTACAGGCCTGGGCTTATGCCCTTACAATTACAATAAATTGAAATAAGAAAAGAAACTGGTTAGTCCGAAAAATTACTTACAATTTAACAAAAGTAAATTTCCAAAATATTATTTAAAAATTATAAGTCTCAGACTCTGGTCCAACTTCATTTTCAACTACTTTGCCTCAACGTCCGGTCGAACCGGTGCGTTTGCATTTCGTTGGGGCCCAGTAACCAATTATGGTTGTCGCCCAAAATACCAAAATCATTTTAAAACTATTTTATTAATTTTTTCCGAAAATTTCGGCAGCATTCCCTTTGTTTTCGGTCAACCCAAGAACTGGGAGTGCTTCCGTTAACCTGCAAATTAATCCCAAACCCGATATTTATATAACCATCCATATAGAAATACTTTTCCAAAGCCAATCCAGCATTTATATGTAACCGAATAACCAAATAGTACTAAGGAACCCAATAAACCAACCCAACAGAAACCATCTTTCCAAGAGGAAAAATATTTCCATCACAAGTATAAAACCAAAAACTCCAACAGAACCTAAAGGAAAACTTCATACCATTATCCAAACTTTATTCTCATAGCAAAGGACCAAGTATATATACATATATGTATATAAATCCGAAACTCTGAATCAGAGAACAGAACCTCCATATGTTTTACGTATAAAAATCAGATTTCCAAATTATCCCGCAAATTCTCGGAAAACCCGAGAATGAAACGGAAATCCCGAAATCATCGGAAAAACCCACAGAAAATCCACAGCAATATTTTCCTAAAGAGGAAGAATCTACTGAAAAAAATTCCGAATCCGTCGAAAAACTCCGAAACCAAAAACGGAACGGAACGAAACCGAAATCCCGAATTCCCACAGGAATTGGGTTGGACCAATATCATCATAGACAGTAAAAGAATTTATCGGGTCAGAGTGTACCGAAACCGAAGCGGAACGGAACCGTCACAGTGCGGAAACGGAGACGGAGACACCGTCAGCACGTACCGAACCACGCGGTCAGCACCGGGGAGTAGATCGGAACAGCAGAGGGGCGCGCGGGGTTGAATGCCGGCGATCGGACAGCCGGGGTGGCCGCGCGGGTCAGACGGCCTCGGGATCGGGCCCGGCTGGTGGTGCGAGCGGCGACCGGGGTCGGGCGCCGGGTTCGGCGGCGGATGGCCGGCCCGGGGTACGCCGGTCGGGTGGCCCGGTAAGGGGCCGCGGGGCTCGGGTCGGAGTTCGCCGAAAAATTGGGGGTTAGGGCACGGGAGTGAGGAGTGATGGTGATGAGGGAAAATAGATGGAAGAGGAGAGCTTAAATAGGAAGAGGGGGTGCAGTTACCGGAATGGGAGAGGAAGAGTTGGCCGTTCGGCCGGCGGGGAGGCTAGGGGTCGGCGTCGGGTGGCTAACCGAGAGAACCAAGCGTCTTCGATTCCGAAAAGAAACCAACAGGACAACTAATGAGAATTTTAGTTCTCAAATTCTCTCTCTCTCATATATTAAGTTTAGTCTTAAAAGGCTAATGGGTTTAAGGAGGCTTGGGTTTGGAAGATTAAAAGGGTTAATATTTGGGCTTACAAAATCATAATTTCTTTTTAGAAAATTTACAACATAATTTTAAATCTTTATTTAATCTAAAATTGATTTATGTCTTTGGATTCTAACCGAGTTCGGGTCTGGACTGTCAATCAAAATTCCTTGTTTAATAATTTTGAAAAGAATATTTTTTTTTTAAACTCTTACATAATATTATTTTATAAATTTACAACACATTATTTAAAATGATTAAAAATAATTACTAATATTAAATTGATAATTCACAACTTCAAATTGATAACATTACTAGAAAAATTTAATTAGCAAATAGAAATTGTAGTCTAGAAATTTACGGGTTTCACAACCTTCCCTCCTTAGAAAATTTCGTCCTCGAAATTTAAAGTGTTGGGTATGATAGGAATAGAGTTTACTATAATTAAGCAGGTACGATACTACGCTCGTAACTCAAATTCAAACAATAAGAATTTCCAATGTAATCGTGGATGAGACGGTTTAGGGACAACTTTAATTATGTCACAAACCACAAAAAAAAATAAAAGATAAAAGCGAACCAAAGTGTATGAGGTTGATCAGACCATTATGCACCGGTTCTGATTAGACAATATTTTTAATGGAGGCCTCCAATAAGATACTGTCATGATCAAGCTCGAGAAAGAAATAGCTTGCAAAACTAGGCTAACTAGCAGTACATGTCAAGTTCAAAACGGAAAAAAAAAATATAGATTGAAGGAAATAGGAATTAAGATGGCTCAAATTTTCTGATCTTCTTCTCACCTCTGACTACTCTTGCTACTGGTCTCTCTGGCACTGTAAGACTTAATCTTCTCTCTAGCTCCGAATGATCCAAAACATTACTCGGATTCAAGATGCAACTTCTGAACGTTCCTTTGGATAGTAAAAATCTTCGCAAAGACGCCATCCCAATGCTTCTGTCATCTTCGTTGCCTAATGTTCAACTCTCTCTGAATGAAGACATATTTCAGACTTTTGTAGTCCGTATATATTTTCACTCCCTTTCCATAAAATAATACTTCCATAGCTTCAAAGCAAAGATAATTACAGCTAGTTCCAAATTAAGTGTGGGATAGTTCTTCTCATGAGTCCGTAATTGCTTAGATACATAAGCAATTATTTTCCCATGTTGTTGAATAACGCAACCCAAACCTTTTACAGAAATATTACTGTAGATTAAGAAATCACCGTTTCCTACGGTAGCGCAAGGATTGGTGCAGTGATAAACCTCTTTTTCAGCTCCTCGAATGCTGCTTGGCAGTCCTCCGTCCAGATGAACTCTTCATTTTTCCGAGTCAGCTTCGTCATAGGTTCAGCAATCTTGACGAATTCCTTCACAACTTCCGGTATTAGTCAGCCGTAACTTCAGCTACTGAATCTTGGTATACCATTTCTCCACAGTGGCTATCTTCTTGAGATTCTTCGAAATTCTTCTCTTGTGACAATATGGGCAAAACCACCTTGTCTAAGAAAATTCACTTTTAGTTAGCTTTTCTTCTTTCCAAAACTTTTCTCATGTACTCTTCATGCTCTTCTTTAGTCTTCGAGTATATCGGAATGTCATCTATGGAGAAAACAACAAACTGATTCAAATACTCATAAAAGACTTTGTTCATGAGATTCATGAACACAACAGGAGCATTTGTTAGTCCAAATGACATGACCAACAACTATCCATAATTGAATGCCGTTATGGGAATTGTCCTCTTGATCTGTTGGTAGTCAGATCTGAGGTCGATCTTGAAAAACACCTAAAGTTCACTCAAACTGATTCAAACAGATTATCAATCTGGGAAAAAGGGTACTTGTTCTTCAGTGCCCGATAGTCGATGCACATCCGTACTATTCCATCCTTCTTGGACACAAGTGCTCCCTAGGGTGAAGCTCCGTCTTGAATGAATCTTAAAGTCTTTAGTCCATTGATCTGATCCTTCATCTTCTTGGCTTCCTTCAGGTTGATTCTATAGCATCCCTTAGAGATAGGAAAAGAGCCGAGAACTAGGTCAATGGTGAATTCTATGTCTTTATCTAGGGTAACCCATGAAGACTATGAGAAAACATCTACCATGAAGGTGTAACTAAGTATTTTATTCATATGGAGAATTACAGCAAAATAACTCTCATGATTGTTCTAAGAACATCTTGTTACAGCTTCTTAATAGATATTGCTACACAGTGGTCTTAGGTACTAATCTTCATGGCTCTGGCTCTTGTATGAGCAGTCTCCAACTGCTTCAACTTCTATGATCCTTGAATCGGCTTTATGCCTTCCTACGGTCTTTTGGATAGAGTCCTGAGGTTGACATTATAGACGCTCCGGTACAATAAAAAGATAAGGGGCAGCCCTTTACTTGATGTTCGGCAGATCCACATACCAAACATTTTCCAAATCTCTTGCGACAAATATTGGCTTGGTGACCAGGCCTTTTGCAGTAGGCACAAGTCAAAAGCTTCTTGCAATATGATTGCCGGACAGGGCCCAAATATCTTCTAGATTCATGGGTATCCCTCCTAGGACGAGGTTCCATTCCAACTTGGTTTAAAATGACTAAAGTTGCATCGATGATATTCTTCATGACTTCTCTCGTGATATCCATCTGTTCAGTTTGAATCTTCTGGCACTCCAGGATTTCTTGAAATAGGGCAACCATCGCTGATACTGGTGAAACAACAGGAGTGGGTATTTCCTCAAGGAAAAATAACCCAGTTTGAGAAGAGATAGGATTCGACAGTGTAGTGAAAACTTCACTGGATGATTTGTAGGAATGATCAATGAGCTGATGGGGTGTAAAGCTCGAACTTGGTTGAAGAGGCGGGGTTCGATCCGGAGATGACACCACATCGCCATCAAAGTTGGTTTTGTCAATGGTCATGCTCTGGAAGGTTTAGGATGCAAACATAAGCAAGGTATCCTACCAGTCTATAATCAAAATATTTATCATATATATAATCGGTCCTAAATTGTGGCAACTTGGTGTTCTAGTATTCTAACTGTTTTCCTAGGTTTTCCTAAGTTGTTGATTGATTAGACCTGCATGGGCCACCACTAAAAATATGTCACGACCCGGTCCCCAAATACTTGGGTCGAATCGGATCATGCCCAGCCTGCACCGTTGATGAGACGGCGGCAGTAAGCTGTAATCCATGTGCAGGTCATTCAACAACATTTAAGACTAAAATTGCCACAATAACATTTATTCGATAATAAAAACTTGTCCAGTACAAAAGTTTAAAGACCATAAACTGAAGTAAATCTAACTAACACCAACAGCATCTAAGGAGACGCCGTGCCATCATCGTCAGGTAGTACCGCCGGGTACAAGTCAGGATTGTTGAACAATAGCTCTGAGTCCTCAGATACTCTGGAATAGGTCATCCTCAGTGTAACCTAAAAATGTTGGTCTCCAGTCAGGAGGGAGCAAAGTACAATTATGAAAATCTACAATTCAACTAATAATTAGCAATTTGCAATTATAAACAATTTAGAAATACAATATTTTCCAACAGTTCTACAATTGAAAACATGTGATTTGAGTAAGTAACGACTATGACCGGTTTGGGATGATTCACTGATATGGTCCGGCCTATCCCCGTATGTGAGAGGGGTAAGCTCGTACAATTAGATTCAATTAGATTCAATGAGGGGTATTGGTCATAGACGCTACACTACTCCCCCAATATCCCGAGTCAATTAGATTCAATGAGGCAATGAGACAATAACAATCAATACTCTAGGAGAGAGTTCCGTGTAGAAATGTGGTTTAAGCATGCAAGATTACTATTACTAATTAAATTGCAAACAATCACAACTGTACTTGCCTTAAACTTGATCAAACTGGAGAGTCGGTACTTCGGGGTTAACAGTCAGAAACCTCCTCGAACCCTACATTCCGGAAACTTATTTCAGAAGCAATCACAAGTTATCTAGTTACAATCTCTATTTGTCTTTCCTAGTCAATTTTAGTTAACCACAACGTTTACTAGTGCGTTGTTTTAGAAAGTCAAAATTACTTTGGTTTTTCGAGAAAACTTGTATTTTATCAAATTACGTACAAAACTTGGTATATATTCATTTGAAAACTTTGACTTAAAATATAAAGAATAAATTTCCTTTTCCTTAAAAAATGAGAAAATCATGAGTTTATAATATCTTTAATTTTTCCTACGCTTTCCACAAACCCAGAACATAAAATAAAAATTATTTCCTACTTATTACAGGCCTGGGCTTATGCCCTTACAATTACAATAAATTGAAATAAGAAAAGAAACTGGTTAGTCCAAAAAATTACTTACAATTTAACAAAAGTAAATTTCCAAAATATTATTTAAAAATTATAAGTCTCAGACTCTGGTCCAACTTCATTTTCAACTACTCTGCCTCAACGTCCGGTCGAACCGGTGCGTTTGCATTTCGTTGGGGCCCAGTAACCAATTATGGTTGTCGCCCAAAATACCAAAATCATTTTAAAACTATTTTATTAATTTTTTCCGAAAATTTCGGCAGCATTCCCTTTGTTTTCGGTCAACCCAAGAACTGGGAGTGCTTCCGTTAACCTGCAAATTAATCCCAAACCCGATATTTATATAACCATCCATATAGAAATACTTTTCCAAAGCCAATCCAGTATTTATATGTAACCGAATAACCAAATAGTACTAAGGAACCCAATAAACCAACCCAACAGAAACCATCTTTCCAAGAGGAAAAATATTTCTATCACAAGTATAAAACCAAAAACTCCAACAGAACCTAAAGAAAAACTTCATACCATTATCCAAACTTTATTCTCATAGCAAAGAACCCAGTATATATACATATATGTATATAAATCCGAAACTCTGAATCAGAGAACAGAACCTCCATATGTTTTACGTATAAAAATCAGATTTCCAAATTATCCCGCAAATTCTCGGAAAACCCGAGAATGAAACGGAAATCCCGAAATCATCGGAAAAACCCACAGAAAATCCACAGCAATATTTTCCTAAAGAGGAAGAATCTACTGAAAGAAATTCCGAATCCGTCGGAAAACTCCGAAACCAAAAACGGAACGGAACGAAACCGAAATCCCGAATTCCCACAGGAATTGGGTTGGACCAATATCATCATAGACAGTAAAAGAATTTATCGGGTCAGAGTGTACCGAAACCGAAGCGGAACAGAACCGTCACAGTGCGGAAACGGAGACGGAGACACCGTCAGCACGTACCGAACCACGCGGTCAGCACCGGGGAGTAGATCGGAACAGCAGAGGGGCGCGCGGGGTTGAATGCCGGCGATCGGACAGCCGGGGTGGCCGCGCGGGTCAGACGGCCTCGGGATCGGGCCCGGCTGGTAGTGTGAGCGGCGACCGGGGTCGGGCGCCGGGTTCGGCGGCGGATGGCCGGCCCGGGGTGCGCCGGTCGGGTGGCCCGGTAAGGGGCCGCGGGGCTCGGGTCGGAGTTCGCCGGAAAATTGGGGGTTAGGGCACGGGAGTGAGGAGTGATGGTGATGAGGGAAAATAGATGGAAGAGGAGAGCTTAAATAGGAAGAGGGGGTGCAGTTACCGGAATGGGAGAGGAAGAGTTGGCCGTTCGGCCGGCGGGGAGGCTAGGGGTCGGCGTCGGGTGGCTAACCGAGAGAACCAAGCGTCTTCGATTCCAAAAAGAAACCAACAGGACAACTAATGAGAATTTTAGTTCTCAAATTCTCTCTCTCTCTCATATATTAAGTTTAGTCTTAAAAGGCTAATGGGTTTAAGGAGGCTTGGGTTTGGAAGATTAAAAGGGTTAATATTTGGGCTTACAAAATCATAATTTCTTTTTAGAAAATTTACAACATAATTTTAAATCTTTATTTAATCTAAAATTGATTTATGTCTTAGGATTCTAACCGGGTTCGGGTCTGGACTGTCAATCAAAATTCCTTGTTTAATAATTTTGAAAAGAATATTTTTTTTTAAAACTCTTACATAATATTATTTTATAAATTTACAACACATTATTTAAAATGATTAAAAATAATTACTAATACTAAATTGATAATTCACAACTTCAAATTGATAACATTACTAGAAAAATTTAATTAGCAAATAGAAATTGTAGTCTAGAAATTTACGGGTTTCACACGTATACATTGTTGTATGTAGGAATATAATGTTAGATTTCATACTCTTACATGTTAGGTTGTGGTTGTGGTAAACATTGAGTTGGTTTTGATGTTCGAATTTCTCCAAAATCTTGAAAACTGAATACATGTTAACATCAATATGCCATGAGTAGTGTAACTTGATAGCTATTGTGTTGAAACCCAAATTCTCCTATACACTTTCATGTATATTTCATACACACACACATGCCTACTATCTAACCATATGAACATGTCCACATACACCTGTACACACACTAACCACATAATCTTTATATAATGCTAGCTTTTCCCTCTCTAATTCTCTCTCTATATATATCGTGATTGGATTTCAATGTTATTGACTTTCGTTCCTTAAACTTTTGATTTTGATTTTTCTTTGAATAATACCCTTTATAGATAATTACTAGTATCTTTAATTTTATTTTTGATAATTACCAATTTTTATATAGGATGGTAGACTGCCTTACAGCCTTGATGATTTGTTGTTTATGTAACTTTTTCAGTTTAGCACCCTAGATTGCTTGTATGTTTTGATACTCTATGACATTTTGGTTTAGCATGACTAGTACACCTAGATGAGACTTTCAACTGCCACCGTATGCCATGATCCTGTATGACATTCTTTTAAATTGTATGATTTAGGTAAGTCCTGAGACCACGATTGTTGGGGACGAGACTCTAGAAGAAGTACGACCATCTTAATTTCGAGGACGAAATTCTTTTAAGGAGGGTAGACTTCTAAACCCAATTTTCTAAAATGAGGATAATTTTGAACTTTTATAATTTTGATTAATTAATAATAAGATTTAACTCATGTTATGATTTTTAGTAATTTTTAATTAATTTTAAACTATTTAAAATGTTGAATTGTGATTTTGATGGTTAACTAGTTAAACCCTAGTTTTGCTAAGCATAGAGACTAACCATGACCAAGGGAGCCTAGTCATGTGATTAGGATGACTAATTACAACTTTTGTTCCTAGGAATATTTTGGTCATTTTGACAATTTTGTGAAATTGTAATTTATATTAATTAAATATTGTGCTAATCCTTTAGTTAAGCCTTAATATTAGACTAATCTAGATTAGTCTTGAGCTTAGAGTCTTGAATAGGGTAACCTAGTAATGACAAGATTATTAATATCTAGATATTTCTAAGAAAGATATTTACTCTTAGGATATTTGTGAAAAAGAAAGCCTTATGACTAGTTGAACCAATAGGTAGGCTTAGAATTGGGTGGACAAGCCCTAGCCACTCATCTACATGTAAAATTAACCCTAATTCATCTAATGACCAGCCATCAAGTGCCCCCTTGTAACACCCACTTTTCTAAAATAAGGGTAAATTTGAACTTTTGTATTTTAAATCATTAAAATATTTGATTTTAGTCATAATATGATTTTTGGTAATTTTTTGTTATTTTAAAACTATTTAAAATGGTGAAATGTGAAATTGGTATTTTGCTAGTGTAACCTTAGTCATGCATGACCTAGAAGACTAATCATGACCAAGGAGACCTAATCATGTGTTTAGGATTTCAAATTTCTAATTTTAAGCCTAAGGGTATTTTGGTCATTTTAACACTTTTGTGAAATTATAAATTATATGAATTAAATATGTGTCAGTTAAATTATTTGAGACTTGACCTAGAAGTTAGCCTAATCTAGATGTTAATCATGACCCTAGAGACTAAGTTAGAGGGTTTCATTAAGTAATCAAATTAGGGTAATATATAGATATTTGTTAGAGAGATATTTTAGGCTAAAGGTTAAAGAAGGCTACTTTAGTTATGAGCCATTAGATTGGCTTGAAATTGTTGAAGAAGCCTTAGCCACTCATCCTAAACCCTAACCCTAACCTAATGCCAGCCATCACACATTCCCTCCCTCTATAAATACAACTCATTAATCATTAGCATCTTTTTTAATTAATTTTAATTGTCTCTTTTGTGTTCTTCCCTAAACTCCTCCCCAAATACCCAAATCAACTCCAAATTGAACCAAATTTCTTGCATTGGAATCCCCTACAATTGAGGATACTAAGAAAAGCTAGCTAGCAAGGTTACACAAGCATTTGGCACCCCCAAGTGAAGAGGACACCCCTTATTCTAGGCTTTTCATTGAGTTTTCACTCAATAGGTAAAATGCCTCTAAACCTATTAATATTGTGATTTCTCTTCATGGTTGCATGCATCTAGGTACCAGGGACCTATAGGCCAAGTTTGGTAGGAACTAGGTTTGATTTGGTGTCCGTATCGGACATGTATCTTTGTTTAAATTCAAGTGTTTGGTGAAATGCCACTTAGGAATAAAAGTTAGTGTTTTGTAAAACAAATTACATTTTTGGGTAGCCCTAGACTTGTAGGTTACAACCCTAGTTGATTGAGCACGAAAATGTGTCGTGTCCGTGTCCAAATTGGACACGAACACGCTGTGCACACCCACACACACTGTCCTGCAACCTTGTGTCCAGTTCTCACTGGACACGACACGAGACACCACCATTTTTTGTCAGTACCTAGGGGCAATGACTGACATACCACCCACAAAGTTTCACGTGATATGATCGAGTATCGAGAAAGTTTTCGATCTCGTATGGATCACGCACACACTGTGCATGCACGGGAAATGCACACTGACACGCGAGTCGTATCGACTCTGGACACGTTGTGGACACCTCGTGTTGACACGAGTGTGTAGCCCAACACGTGGGTTACACATGGACATGACCACGAGGCCCCACGTGGCTCGTGTCGTGTCCACGAGACACTTGCATCGCTGCATGACGCTTAGTGTGCACGTGTATCAGTCGAGTTTTTCTCGACTGATACGGTATTCGTGCTGTGTCCTGAGGACACGTGGGCTCGTATTAGGGTCCTAGGTGTGTAGCCTGACCCTAGGCGAACCTGGACACGTGACCACGAGACACGTGGACACCTGTGTCGTGTCCTAGACCTAAGTGAACACGTGCACGAGGCAGTGCATGCACTGTCCACTGTTTTGGGTTTGACTCATTAATTGACACTTCGTGTCCACTTTTGTGGACACGAACCACTTCCTAGACACGAGTACATGTATACCTAGTGTCTGCACACACTGCTTTAGGGTTACACTTTGCTTTTTGATTCAATTTGATGTTTGAATAGGTTTTCTAATACTTGAACAGAGGTTCAAGGTATTCACTGATGCTGTGTTTAAATTGGAGTTCTTATGTGTTCACTAAATTTAAATTGTGTAAATACATAATGTACATGTTTTAAATGCACTGATAGAATGTTAGATAAATGGGGATTTTCGAATTGGTTGGACTGGTTAAATACGAACTGTCAATTGTGCAAATTTCTGAGAATGAATAGTTAACAGATTTTTCTTGAGATTTTAATATGTTAAAACTGAAATATGTATTAACCTGTGAGATTAATGATAGGTTCATTTAGGATAACTGATTTCTGAATGTGAACAATGAATGATATTAAGTCATGATTTCTGAATGTTATAAACCTGTTATTGAGTTTAAGTCCAGATTTGAATGATTAAAATAGTGAACTGAAATTGTTATATGATAATTGAGTTTGGGTATTGAAGGGTTATGCATATGTGAAACTGAGAACACAAAGAAAACTAAGATTTTCCTAATTCACTAAACAGTAAACACACAAATTGCCACACACCCTCCTACCACTGTCTACACATCAACACACACACACACACCCTCTAACCCACACACCCTCTCACACCCTTTCACTCTCATTTTTCCCTCTCTCTATATATATTATTATATACATGTTATGTATATAGTTAGGCTATATATATATTGATAATATATATAGACATGTTATGTTTGCATGAATATATATGTATTATATATAGTTGAGTATATATATGGTATTATATATATGGTGGTATATATTGATATATATATAATAGGTTTATATATATATATATATATATATATATATATATATATATATATATATATATATATATATATATAAAATATATATATATATATATAAAAAAATATATATATATATTGATATGTATATATAGTAGATTTGGCCTATGGTATACATAGTGTATGCCTATAATGTATAGATATAGACACCTATATATAGTGCCTTAGATACTCTAGCCTATGATTAGTAGCAATTTAGATTGACCAATAGGTCTGGTAGACCTAAGGTTGACCAATGGTTGACCACTGACCAAATTGGCCCTTGATAGCCTAAGTTTGACCAGTTGACCAAGATAGCCTTGTTGTTGACTTAGTTTGACTAGATGTTGACTTGGTTTGACCCAGAGTTGACTAAGGTTTGACTTTGACCTAGAATCATGTAGAATGCATTAAAATCTTCAGCCTTACTATTCTAGACATGTTGTAACTTGTGTTCGTCTAAATAGGAGTCAGGTACCTCACTTGGGACTCTATATTCTCAGCAGGACATTCAGGTTATCAGGCGAGTACATTCTCTGATCGTTTCATACTTGTCACGACTTATATTCTTGCTCTAGATTACTTTACTTGATGTTGTCACATTTATCATCACGGAGTGGTACTATATGGATCTCTTCTTGGAATGTTATCCCCCTTAGCGAGCGCATCGGATACTTTATGACATGTGTTTCATGTACATCATGTATTCCTTGCTCTTGCGTTATTCATGTACACTCATGTTCTCTCATGTTCTTTCATGTACGCTCATGTACTTTTATGTGCTCTCATGTACGCTCATGTTTCCTCATGTATTTCTTGTGTAACGAAAACATCATGTCCGTAACGTAACTGGACTGGATCCTTGTGTATTGATTGGGGGTAGGGGTGAGTATAAATAGTCATGTGATTTACCATCATGTACACTCTGTTACTTTCCATATTTTATCATGTACAACCTAAGCCAATTACATGCCATCTCGTACTCTAAATCACTAGCCACTTACAGTTCTTACCTATCATGTATATATTTCCAGTTATCAAATATCTCTCATGTTTTTATGTACATCTTCTTACAGCGTTTCATGTATCCTACTCTATTGCTTGCTTTATATTTCCTGCCATGATATGAACTGCATGAGATATACTGTGCTCGCTCCTGTCCTGACTGAACTTGTTGAAAATATTACAGAGGATGAGGATGAGGCCCTATGTACCACCTATTACGGTGCAGGCTTAGACGACACCTGCGACCTGGTTCCTCTGGAGGACCCAGCTGTAGTACAGGATGCTACTCCCATAGTCTAGGCTAGACAGCTAGGCTTTATCTTTCTTTTCAGCATTGTTATTGACTTTTAATTGTTGTTCTGAGATGTTGTATATATTCTTTCATACTCTGTAGTTGAGACCTTGTATTCTGGATGTTTGCTGAGATGTTAACTTAGACACTTAGACTCTTCTGATTATCTGTATTTTATTTTGAGTTCTATATCATATCGTACTTCTTCTTCCTTAGTTGTGATTGAGTTTACATTCTGCTATGTCATCCCCATTCGAGGAGTATAAACTGCTTAGCATTATATTGTTAGATGTTGTGACATAGGACAGCGTTCTACCGCCGACACTGCGGCGTAGGCTGGACGTACCTACTTCTCGTGCACTTACTTTAGGGTGCGGGTCGTGACACCCCTCTCCCTTCCTATAAAGAATTCTTAAGAAAAACCCTTGCCTCTTTTTACCTCTACATAGAACCCTAAGTGTTCTTCCCCAAATTAGAGAGCTTCCCTCTTTGATTTGATTTCATTTCCCTCACATTCCTCCATCCAAACTTCTCCTAATCCATCCCACACCATCAAGGAAGGATTCTATACAAGAATTTAGGCAAGGTGCAAAGGGAGGTGTCCTTTTGGATAGATCTTCGTATCGGAGCCGTGTCCTAAAGATTTTTATTGGCATTCCACTCCCAATAGGTAAAACCTATCCTCTAACTTGATTTCCTTTGTATATTAATTAGTTTTGAATCCAAAGAATCCACCCCCATGCATGTGTCCCCTTTAGATTCAATTTTGAGACCATTTGGAGTCCATTTGAGGATGTTATAGGTGTGTCTTGTGTCGTAATTGATAGATCCCAAATTAGGACACCCCATGTGTATGTATGTATGATAATAGTTTAAATAGATATTTAAATTCGGTTTTAAAATGGTTAGAGAGTGGATTGATCTTAGTTAGGATGGTTAGAATGAGTTTCATTTGGATACCTATGTTGGTATCCAAGTATCTTGGCCAACCCAAATTCGTCATAATTTTCATCCACGTTTTTATTAACCAAAGCAACTTAGAAATATCATAACTTTTAGCTTAGAACTTCGATTTATTTCCCATTTTTTTTAAAAGAACCGTATCGAAGTTAGCTTTCCAAATATATATTTAATAAGCCAAATTCGGTTTGAAACTTTCTATAAAATTATTTGAGTGTCAGCTATACGAAAGACGAACGCATTTCGGTATTTTTGCGATTTCGGGAGTTTTCGGACATGAAAATGCGATCCGTTTAAAGTTTCGAAAAGCTAACACGAAGGACTACAACATACTTTAATCCTAGAATTTAGTGAAGGTTCAATTGGTACAGTATTGATTTTAAGTAGAAGAGTGACTATACGATATATGCATTTTGTGTAACCTATGAGCCTATGTAGTATGGATATTAAATGAATATAGAATATGTAATACATGATATGTTAGATGAATGAAATGATATATATGATATATATCCTTTTTATATTAATGTATATATATGGTTGAATGCAAGCATGTAGGAATGCAATTAATATAATGCATATAAGCAATGCATAAATGCGTGAATGAAAGAATGATATACAATGTATGCATGAAAGTATATAATGAATGCTAGATATGAATGCAAGGTATATATGTAATGATAGATATGAATGCATAATGTATAAATATTGTAATGCAATATATAATGATAACATGTATGGTAATGTAGAGTATATGATGCAAGCAAGAATGAATGGAGAAAATACATGTATATAGGTAATATAGAATATAATATATGAATGCAAGCATGCAAGATAATGTATTGTATCCATATATGATGTATTCAACTTAAAGATAATGTAATATATGAAAGGAATGAATGATAATATATAACATGATATGTAAGGTAATGCAAGGTATGAAAAATATGATGTGTGTATGTTGTATGCCTCTAAGTTAATGTATGAAATGATATGAATATACAATGTATGCATATGTATAAAACATGTAGGTAATGCATAGATGCATGAATAAAATGAATGTATGCAATATGTTAATATAAATGCAAGTATCTAATATGCATGAATGTAAGTATAATGTAATGCAAGTATACATGTATGTATCATGTAATGTAATATACATGATATGTATGTATGCATGTATACAATGTAAGTATGTATGTACGTATTTCTATAAACTAAGTTAACCTATAACCTTTTACACATGCATTCGTACACCCTTTGACATCATGTATCTCATGTCACATACACCTACCTATCACTAAATTTTAGAACATTAACACGTATCCTTTCACACACATGCCAAACACACACATACTCACTTACTCTTTTATCTCTCTTTCTCTCTCTATATATATATATATATATATATTTTTTTTCTATATATATATATATTTTTTTTTTATCTATGTATATGAATATGTTAATGTGAATAATGTATATACATTATATGACTAAGTTGTGTGCTTTGTTAGCTTATGGTTTAGTTTTGTGCTTGATTTAGCAAGTGACTTAGGCTATGAGTTAGTAGCTATACTGAATACTTGATTTGCATATACTTAGTTTATTTAGACCTAGAATTGACTAACCTAGACTAGTTAACCATTGTTGATCCAATCCTAGCTAGTTTGACCATAGTTGACTAGAGTTGACCTAGTTTGACTTTATAGTTGACCAGAGTTGACCAAGAGTTGACTTTAACCTAGATTGACTTAGACTCATGTAGATTGTATTATAATTTTGATTACCATATAAATTGAACTCTTTATAACCTATGTTGCTATAACTAGGACTCTGTGACTCCAGTTGGCTATCTTTTCATATCAGTTGTTCAGGGTATCAGGCGAGTACATTCTCTGATCGTTTTATACTTGTCACGAATTATATTCTTACTCTAGATTACTTTACTTGATGCTGTCACGTTATCATCACGGATTGGTACTATATGGATCTTTTCATGGGATATTATCCCCCTTAGCGGACGCATCGGATACTTCATGTAGTGTGTTTTATGTACATCATGTATTCCTTACTCTTGCGTTATTCATGTACACTCATGTTCTCTCATGTTCTTTCATGTACGCTTATGTACTTTCATGTGCTCTCGTGTACGTTCATGTTTCCTCATGTGTTTCGTGTGTAACCAAAACATCATGTTCGTAACGTAACTTAACTGGATCCTTGTGTATTGATTGTGGGTAGGGGTGTCACTCCCCGTTCCCGGAATACATATTTTTATATACATGTACAACTCATGTGTATTTATTTAGTATTTATCATGTAGTATCCTGTATTTAAATTCCTCTAGTTCATGTTAATTAATTATCTGCTCTTTAAATTTTCATGTTAATTTTATTTCTGCAATTTTATTTCTGCAATTATATTTCGACAATTTTATTACCTGCATTTTATTTGCTGCTTTAGTGTATTGGGTTTCGGTCTGTCCCCTTAAACCCGGCCCAACACCCCACCTACCACCACCCTTCCTATTTAAAGCTTCCATCTCTTTCTCTCTCCTCATTATTTCATTCTCACCATTACTTCTTCTTCTTCCTCTCATTACTCCCCACCACCTACCAGCAGTAGGAGAAGGCAAGTGCAATCTTGCTTCTTGCTTGGAGAACCATTTTTGTGGTTCATTTCCCTTCCTCTCATGATTCTGAGAGAGATTAGTTCTTAACGTTTTTGATTTCTGTGGCTGGTTTCTCCTAGATCTAATTTGTTATATTCTCGGTTGTCATGGGTTTTTGATCTCCCAACTTTGCGTGTATTTTCCCTGGCACTGGATCAAGGCTCCATGGGACTTGGAGTTTGGGAGATATTTTACGCACACGTTCTTACGTGCTCGCGTAAACATCAGCCCAGTCACGCACACGTCTTTACGTGTTTGCATGTATTTTTAGTCATGCTCATGTCTTTACATGCGTGCGTAACTTTTGAGTTACGTTCACACTGTACGTGCGTGCGTAACTTTTGAGTTACGTTCACACTGTGCATGCGTGCGTAACTTTTGAGTAACGTTCACACTGTGCGTGTCTGCGTGACTTTTGAGTTACGTTCACACTGTGTGTGCGTGCGTGTATTTTAGTCACGCTCACTCTGTGCGTGCGTGTATTTTTAGTCACGCACACATCCACGAGTCTGCGTGTATTTTTAGTCACGCACACTTCCATGAGTACGTGGATTTTTAGTCACGCTCTCTTGTGCGTGCGTGGATTTTCCCTTCACGTTCACGCTGTGCTTGCTTGCGTGACTTTTTACGCTCACGCTTGCCAGCGTGTATCACTTTTCACGCTCACTGTTCACGTCCAATTTCCACGCTCACCCCAGCTAGACTTAGCGTGACTTGTTGGTCTTAAGCATAGACTTCTTGCGTGACTTTTGGCCTTAGCATAGATTTGTTGGCGTGACTTCCTGACCTGGGTGTTTTTATTTATTCCTTAACATATTCATTTAATGATGGCATGATAATTCTTCTATTATATCCTTACGCCTTTTTGCGTAAATTTCTTGATAAATCATGATATGTTAAATTTGTTAAAATAGATTGTTATGTAAAATGTGCCTTGTGTCCTGATTGATCTATGGATATCCAGTGAGACTGGAACTTGACCCTCGAGAGTTATAGACTCGACCCTATTTGATGATAAATGACTTTCATGCCTTGTCACCATTAATGACGATGGTTATTTGACTAATTGATCATGCGTTCCTAGTTGGAACTAAGAGACTGGCTAGTCGTCTTATTGAAATGAATGAATGAGACACGTTCATGTTATGAACTATTGCAAACCGACTGGATGATCCCGAAATATTGACGTACATGCACATGCAGGCTTTAATCTATTTATTTATTTATTTATCTATTTATTTATTTTTCTACAAAAGAAGCATGTGTATCTTATGGTCAAGGCATGATTACCGTAGTTAGATTTGATTGTTGTATTACGCTATGTAAGACCTGCAACCTAACCGCACTGGTATCGTTGTAGAGTTGTGCATATCGTACCCCGTACGAAAGTACTCATTTGAATGACCATGATCCACCGCATGGGATTTCACTCAACGTAGGGACTATTAAGTTAAATAAAATAATGATTGCATGGAGAGAATGGATTCCCGAGTTCTTACATGGCAGTCCCCTTGGGACGAGTAGTACCCGACGGGCCGGCTAGTTCCCACAGATACTGCAAATCTGCCACACGGGCAGGGAACAGTATCTGCTTTTATTATTATTGTATATTGTATATTGACGGGCGTCCTGCTAGGACTCGTCTAATTCATGCATGGCGCACATGATTGACTGGATAGACTAGCCTTGCTCGCACATAGTAAGAACTGAGGAACCTTTATTGCATAATTCCAGGATAACTTGGGACTCATAATAGCAAGCCGTAGGAATTGATTGGCCGTTCAAGATGATTTGTTTGTGTACCGTACTACTCTGTTACCTAACTGGGATAATCAGAATGTCAGGACATGACGGGCCAACTTCTGTCCTTGTTTGGTTGGGAGGTTGGTTCGAAGTGTCGTGATATGATGTGAATCCTAGTAGTAAGCAGAGATCTATTATTATATTTTTTTTACTTACTGGTTTATGTCTTTCATATCGTCCTTCCTTGTGGTACTTGCTATTAGAGGTCTAACCTCTCTGGTTTTGCATGGCCAGGTTTAGAGCCGGTTCCCGAGGATCCAGCGTACTTCTACCTCGAAGATGGTCAATACTAGGAGAATGATCGCAGGAGGACTCGAGTGGGTTCCTTACTTCACCGCTCGTTTTGTTATTTATCTTTATACTTAGCCGTTTGGCACCGACATGTTAGTCGGATTGTCTTGTACTTACTTTTACATAATTGTAATTAAGTCAGACTGCAGCTGATAACAATTGTGGATACTTGCTATACCATCTGGCTATATTTTGTAAAGCCAGATCTCAAGGACATTTTAACTAAGCGTTTGGGACGCCTTACTGCTTTATCTTACATGTTCTCTATTTATGCTTCTTGATTGAATGATTGAGACAATAGATGTGTAATGACCATAGTAAGACCTTTATGTAGTATGCACCCCCTCGTCTGGTTAGACAGCATTGATCGTATTATACGGTATTCATCTACCCGTAATACGTAGCTGGCTGAGTCATTCCTCCGCTCTCCAGTATTCTGGTTCTGGGGCGTGACAAGGTTTTAGTGGTGGCCCATGCAGGTCTGATTTCAGACTTGTGGGGTATTTTAATTTATAGGATGTCTCAATCACACATGTTTCCCCTTGATCTCTTGATTCGTTATTCTCAACTCTTACTTGACATTCCGGTATCCTTTGACTTCATTGATCCTTCATGTCCGGTCGTTTGATTGTTCTCTTGTCCCTTTTCTTAGGGGCACTTCGTCCGCAGCGGTCAGAGCTGGGCAGCAACAACAAAGGCAACAAGGACAACCTGACCAGGATGGTCAGCAACCAGGGCCAGTCTCACCTCAGGAGGCTATCCAGGAAGAAGTGATAGTAGAACTAGCAGTTGGACCGCAGTATCCAGATATTCCAGACCCACCCATAGTTCTACCTACCCCTGTGGAAGTGGACACACCAGCCCTTCTGGAGATCATGAGAGGAATGATGGCTGCTCAGCAACATCAGATGTTGGCCCAGCAGCGCATGCACACTCAGCTACAAGAGCAGAATGTGTTGCTCAATCAAGGATTGCAGATGGCATTGGAAAGAGGAGTGAGGACTGATTCGGGAGCATCAGCCAGGTTTTGCAAGTACAACCCCCGTCGTTTCGAGGGCATGGAGGATGCCATTTCAGCGGATGCATGGCTTAAGGATATGGAGGCTATTCTAACAGCAGCTAAGGTACCGGTAGAAGAACGTGTAGATCTAGTGAAGTTGTTACTTCAGGATCTCGCACGTGATTGGTGGGAATCAGAGGAAGTGGGCATTAGACGTCCTGTGGCTTGGGACGATTTCACTGCAAGATTCAAGACTAAGTACTATGGAGTTGCGGCGCAGTTTGAGCTACAACAGAAATTTATCAACCTCAGGCAGGCCGGCAAGACTGTAGATGCTTATGCAGCGGAGTTCTGCAGATTGAGTAGATTCGCCCCAGAGATGGTAGCAACGGAGCGCCAGAGGGCCATGAGGTTTCAGCAAGGGTTTCATCTTGAGCTCTTGCAATTGATAGAAGGGCACATTTACCAAACTTTTAATGAGATATTGACGGCAACTCGAAGGCATGAGCTCACCATTCAGAGGCTTGCGACAAGGACTGGGGGTCAGAAGAGATCCCACAGTCAGATTGAAGGAGGAGGGGGAGCAGCGCCCCGAATGCCAGCACCATCTGCTGGCATTCGTATCCACGATGTGGCGATACGAAGGTCAGCACCACCCAGGCAGCAGCAGCAACAGCAACAGAGGAAGAACCAGCAACCTCCGACGGGCTGCACTTATTGTGGGAAGATGGGACACACTAGAGATGTGTGTCGGACATTGAATGGACTATGTCTGATATGTGAAAATCTAGACCATCGGGTTACCACATGTCCCATGAATTCGAGGTCAGGAGGACCAGGGCAGCAGTTTCCTGCTCTGCCAGCACCAGGGGCAGGCCAGTATCGAGGACCAGCAGTGGCAGTAAGGCCGTTGGCACAGCGTCCGTTAGTACCGCAGGCTCAGATGTTTCGGCAGCAGGGACCGTCGATGCAGCAACACCAGCATAGACCACCCCAGCATCATCAAGGCAGGGGCAAGCAGCAGTATCAGGCTAGGCCGCAGTATGGAAATCAGCAAGGAGGTCGAGGGCAGGCATTCACTCTGTCCTTGGAGGAGGCATTGGCATCGGGAGATGTTGTGGCAGGTAACATTCTCGTCGCCTCATATCCCGCAGTAGCATTGTTTGATTCGGGAGCATCCCATTCATTTATATCTGCACGATTTGCGACACGACTAGGAATGGAGTTCGAGGCATTGCCAGGGAGGTTGAATATACTCACTGGTAATGGGCTCGTAGGAGTTAGTAGAGTTATTTTAGCGTGTAGCGTTGTAGTTTGCGGGCATTCTTTACCTGCCCGGTTGATAGAATTTTCTGTTGGAAATTTCGACGTTATCTTAGGCATGGACTGGCTGAAAGACAGTCATGCAACAATAGATTGTCGTAGAGGGAGTGTATCTTTTGATATTCCAGGCATGAAGTGGTTTACCTTAGTCAGATCAGAGACAACTCAGCAAGAGCAGGGAGTAGTGATGGCGATGGAGGAAGTTCAGATTCCGAAGGTAGTTGAAGAATTTCTAGACGTATTTCCTGAAGAACTTCCAGGTCTACCACCAGTTAGAGATATTGAGTTCAGTATAGAATTGGCACCAGGAACTAAACCGATATCAGATCGAGTTTATAGGATGGCGGATTCAGAGCAGGCCAAGGTATATGAGCACATAGAGGAATTGAAGGAGAAGAAGTTCATCCAAGCTAGCGTATCACCGTGGGCAGCACCAGTGGTACTTGTGGAAAAGAAGGATGGGTCATCCAGATTATGCATTGACTACAAGAAGCTTAACGCGGCAACAGTGAAGAACAAGTACCCATTACCCAGGATCGATGACTTATTTGACCAGTTGAACAAGGCTAGAGTTTTCTCCAAGATAGATCTTCGTTCAGGGTACCATCATGTGAGGGTTCGGAAGGAAGACATTCCCAAGACAGCATTCAGGTCGAAGTATGGGCATTACGAATTCTTAGTAATGCCGTTTGGTTTGACCAATGCTCCAGCAATATTCATGGATTTGATGAATCGTATCTTTATGCCATATTTAGACCAGTTTGTCGTTGTGTTTCTTGACGACATTCTCGTATACTCTGCTAGTGAAGAGGAGCATGAAGACCACCTCAGGAAAGTGTTGCAGGTTCTGAGAGAGAACCAGTTGTATGCCAAGCTCAGCAAGTGTGAGTTTTGGTCGGATCATATTTCATTTTTGGGTCATATCATATCAGGAGCTGGAGTAGCAGTAGATCCCAAGAAAGTAGAAGCAGTAGAGAGTTGGCCAGTACCCAAGACCGTAGCAGATGTACGGAGTTTCTTGGGGTTGGCAGGGTATTACAGAAGATTTGTTTCAGACTTTGTAAGACTTTCAGCGCCCATGACCCTTTGACCCGGAAGGATGTGCCATTCGTTTGGTCGACAGAATGTCAGGCATCATTCGAGACTTTGAAGCAGAAGTTGATATCAGCACCTATTCTTACATTGCCAGTTGGACCCGGAGGTTTTACAGTATATTGTGATACGTCAGGTAAGGAACTTGGATGTGTCCTTATGCAGCATGGGAAGGTGATAGCATATGCATCTAGGCAGCTTCGGAACCACGAGAAGAATTACCCAACTCATGATTTGGAGTTAGCAGCAGTAGTGTTTGCTCTGAAGCTATGGAGGCATTACTTATATGGTGACCGAGTGGAGATGTACACAGATCATAAAAGTCTGAAGTACATCTTTACTCAGAAGGAATTGAACATGAGACAGAGAAGGTGGTTGGAGTTGATTAAGGATTATGACGTGGAGCTTCAGTATCATCTAGGCAAGGCTAATGTAGTAGCAGACGCTCTTAGCAGGAGAGGCGGCGCATTTATGCTGACAGCACAGAAGCATATCTTAGAAGACCTTCAGGAGATGGGCATCAAAGTTATACTTCCTAGTGATGTGGGAGTTCTAGCTAGTCTGTAAGTTCAATCTGACTTAGTAGACAGGATCAAGGCAGCTCAGGCACAAGACCCAAGAATTCAGAAGCTTAGGGCAGAATATGAGTCAGGACTCAGGAAGGAGATGAGGATTCATGAAGATGGTACGCTTAGGTTTGGATCACGTCTATGTGTGCCTAGTAGAGATATCAGACAGGAGGTTATGACAGAAGCTCACAGTTCCCAGTATTCTGTTCACCCTGGTGGGACCAAGATGTACCAAGATATCAAGCAACATTTCTGGTAGAACGGAATGAAGAGAGAGATAGCTAGATTTGTTTCCCGTTGCTTGGTATGTCAGCAAGTGAAGGCAGAACAACAGAGGCCAGCTGGGTTATTGCAACCGCTTCCTATCCCAGAATGGAAATGAGAGCATATTACAATGGACTTTGTGACCGGTTTACCGAGATCACCAAGTGGTAAGGATGCTATTTGGGTAATAGTGGACCGACTTACGAAGGTAGCGCACTTTCTTCCTTTCAGAGTAGGGCAATCTACAGAAAAGTTGGCAGAGTTGTATATGCAACAGATAGTCGGGCAGCATGGAGTCCCTGTCAGTATTGTGTCGGATCGAGATACCCGCTTTACATCGCATTTCTGGAAGAGCTTACATCATAGTCTGGGTACCAAGTTAAGGTTTAGCACAGCATACCATCCGCAGACAGATGGGCAATCAGAAAGGACAATTCAGACTTTAGAGGACATGTTGCGAGCTTGCACTCTAGATTTTGGAGGGTCTTAGGAGAGTCACCTGCACTTGGTCGAGTTCTCATACAACAATAGTTATCAAGCAAGTATCCAGATGGCACCATTTGAAGCACTATATGGTAAGAAGTGCAGGTCACCGCTTGCATGGGATGATATCGGAGAAAGGAAGATGTTAGGCCCAGAAACGATTGTTCAGACAGTTGAAGTAGTTAAGAGAATTAGAGAGCGACTTCGAGTTGCGCAGGATCGGCATCGTCATTGGGCGGACCAGTATCGTAGGCCGTTAGAATTCTCTGTTGGGGACCACGTATTCTTGCGGATCTCACCTACTCGTGGGGTCATTAGATTTGGCGTTCGCGGGAAATTGTGTCCGCGGTACGTAGGCCCATTTGTTATCCTTGATCGGATAGGCGATGTTGCTTATCGTTTATCCCTCCCACCTTCGTTACGAGAGGTGCATGACGTGTTTCATGTATCTCAATTACGTAGGTATGTATCAAACCCAAGCCATGTCCTCGATCATTCTGAGCTGGTTGTTGGTACCAACCTGTCTTACGAGGAACAGCCTGTGTCCATTTTGGACCGAAGAGAGAAGATACTCAAGAACCGAACAATTAGTCCTGTCCGTGTTGCTTGGGATCATCACTCCTTGGGAGAGTCAACGTGAGAACGTGAGGATGATATCCGATCGCGGTATCTACACCTGTTTGACTCACAAGGTATATCTCTTTCTGTATACCTTGATTGTCTTGATTTCTCATGCTTATCGCCTTATGGATAGAACTACCTGATATCGTAGATTGATGGATTTACATATATAGTACTTGCTTTTGATATGGTAACAATGATTACTTGCTCACTAGAATTGCTTGTATTAGTTTAGCTCTGATATTTCTATCCGGCTTGGATTTGAAATTCCGAGGACGGAATTTTTCTAAGTTGGGTAGAGATGTCACTCCCCGTTCCCGGAATACGTATTTTTATATACATGTACAACTCATGTGTATTTATTTAGTATTTATCATGTAGTATCCTGTATTTAAATTTCTCTAGTTCATGTTAATTAATTATCTGCTCTTTAAATTTTCATGTTAATTTTATTTCTGTAATTTTATTTCTGCAATTATATTTTGGCAATTTTATTACCTGCATTTTATTTGCTGCTTTAGTGTATTGGGTTTCGGTCTGTCCCCTTAAACCCGGCCCAACGCCCCACCTACCACCACCCTTCCTATTTAAAGCTTCCATCTCTTTCTCTCTCCTCATTATTTCATTCTCACCATTACTTCTTCTTCTTCCTCTCATTACTCCCCACCACCTACCAGCAGCAGGAGAAGGCAAGTGCAATCTTGCTTCTTGCTTGGAGAACCATTTTTGTGGTTCATTTCCCTTCCTCTCATGATTCTGAGAGAGATTAGTTCTTAACGTTTTTTTATTTCTGTGGCTGGTTTCTCCTAGATCTAATTTGTTATATTTTCGGTTGTCATAGGTTTTTGATCTCCCAACTTTGCGTGTATTTTCCCTGGCACTGGATCAAGGCTCCATGGGACTTGGAGTTTGGGAGATGTTTTACGCACACGTTCTTACGTGCTCGCGTAAACATCAGCCCAGTCACGCACACGTCTTTACGTGTTTGCGTATATTTTTAGTCACGCTCATGTATTTACATGCGTGCGTAACTTTTGAGTTACGTTCACACTGTGCGTGCGTGCGTAACTTTTGAGTTACGTTCACACTGTGCATGCGTGCGTAACTTTTGAGTAACGTTCACACTGTGCGTGTCTGCGTGACTTTTGAGTTACGTTCACACTGTGTGTGCGTGCGTGTATTTTAGTCACGCTCACTCTGTGCATGCGTGTATTTTTAGTCACGCACACATCCACGAGTCTGCGTGTATTTTTAGTCACGCACACTTCCATGAGTACGTAGATTTTTAGTCACGCTCTCTTGTGCGTGCATGGATTTTCCCTTCACGTTCACGCTGTTCTTGCTTGCGTGACTTTTTACGCTCACGCTTGCCAGCGTGTATCACTTTTCACGCTCACTGTTCACGTCCAATTTCCACGCTCACCCCAGCTAGACTTAGCGTGACTTGTTGGTCTTAAGCATAGACTTCTTGCGTGACTTTTGGCCTTAGCATAGATTTGTTGGCGTGACTTCCTGACCTGGGTGTTTTTATTTATTCCTCAACATATTCATTTAATGATGGCATGATAATTCTTCTATTATATCCTTACGCCTTTTTGCGTAAATTTCTTGATAAATCATGATATGTTAAATTTGTTAAAATGGATTGTTATGTAAAATGCGCCTTGTGTCCTGATTGATCTATGGATATCCAGTGAGACTGGAACTTGACCCTCGAGAGTTATAGACTCGACCCTATTTGATGATAAATGACTTTCATGCCTTGTCACCATTAATAACGATGGTTATTTGACTAATTGATCATGCGTTCCTAGTTGGAACTAAGAGACTGGCTAGTCGTCTTATTGAAATGAATGAATGAGACACGTTCATGTTATGAACTATTGCAAACCGACTGGCTGATCCCGAAATATTGACATACATGCACATGCAGGCTTTAATCTATTTATTTATTTATTTATCTATTTATTTATTTTTCTACAAAAGAAGCATGTGTATCTTATGGTCAAGGCATGATTACCGTGGTTAGATTTGATTGTTGCATTACGCTATGTAAGACCTGCAACCTAACCGCACTGGTATCGTTGTAGAGTTGTGCATATCGTATCCCGTACGAAAGTACTCATTTGAATGACCATGATTCACGGCATGGGATTTCACTCAACGTAGGGACTATTAAGTTAAATAAAATAATGATTGCATGGAGAGAATGGATTCCCGAGTTCTTACATGGCAGCCCCCTTGGGACGAGTAGTACCCGACGGGCCGGCTAGTTCCCACAGATACTGTAAATCTGCCACACGGGCAGGGAACAGTATCTGCTTTTATTATTATTGTATATTGTATATTGACGGGCGTCCTGCTAGGACTCGTCTAATTCATGCATGGCGCACATGATTGACTGGATAGACTAGCCTTGCTCGCACATAATAAGAACTGAGGAACCTTTATTGCATAATTCCAGGATAACTTGGGACTCATAATAGCAAGCCGTAGGAATTGATTGGCCGTTCAAGATGATTTGTTTGTGTACTGTACTACTCTGTTACCTAACTGGGATGATCAGAATGTCAGGACATGACGGGCCAACTTCTGTCCTTGTTTGGTTGGGAGGTTGGTTCGAAGTGTCGTGATATGATATGAATCCTAGTAGCAAGCAGAGATCTATTATTATATTTTTTACTTACTGGTTTATGTCCTTCATATCGTCCTTCCTTGTGGTACTTGCTATTAGAGGTCTAACCTCTCTGGTTTTGCATGGCCAGATTTAGAGCCGGTTCCCGAGGATCCAGCGTACTTCTACCTCCAAGATGGTCAATACTAGGAGAATGATCGCAGGAGGACTCGAGTGGGTTCCTTACTTCACCGCTCGTTTTGTTATTTATCTTTATACTTAGCCGTTTGGCACCGACATGTTAGTCGGATTGTCTTGTACTTACTTTTACATAATTGTAATTAAGTCAGACTGCAGCTGATAACAATTGTGGATACTTGCTACACCATCTGGCTATGTTTTGTAAAGCCAGATCTCAAGGACATTTTGACTAAGCGTTTGGGACGCCTTACTGCTTTATCTTACATGTTCTCTATTTATGCTTCTTGATTAAATGATTGAGACAATAGATGTGTAATGACCATAGTAAGACCTTTATGTAGTATGCACCCCCTCGTCTGGTTAGACAGCATTGATCGTATTATACGGTATTTATCTACCCGTAATACGTAGCTGGCTGAGTCATTCTCCCGCTCTCCAGTATTCTGGTTCTGGGGCGTGACAAGGGGTGAGTATAAATGGTCATTTGATTTACCTATCATGTTCACTCTGTTACTTTTCATGTTTTATCATGTACAACACAGCCTTCTTGGCTAGTGTCCCTCATGTTCACTCATGTACATCATGTTCAACCTATGCCAATTACATGCCATCTCGTACTCTAAATCACTAGTCACTTACAGTTCTTACTTATTATGTATATATTTTTAGTTATCAAATATCTCTCATGTTTTCATGTACATCTTCTTACAGCATTTCATGTATCTTACTCTATTGCTTGCTTTATATTTCCTGTCATGATATGAA